>OX403631.1:7873591-8473591 GCA_948107755.1 Campoletis raptor
ATACGTAAATTTCATTACAAAACGCTGCTCAAGTGAAATCGCTCAAGTAAAAATAAAATCGAGTTATTTGTTGTGAAAAATCACTGAAAGATTCTCAAATTTTTTACACATTATAATACGATGCTCAAGAAGATTGACACAAAATTTCAAAAAATAAACTTGAAAAAAATGGTATCTGATGATTTTGTCGTTAGAATTATAATAATATCGTATGAACCTCGTTAAAAGTTGTATTTCTAAATGAAATTTTTTTCAATAATTGTTACAGGTTGTTTGCGCTTTCTGCATGCGTCGTTTTTGGTCAGCAGAAGATTTGCGTCGTCACATGAGAACGCACACGGGTGAAAGGCCTTTTTCCTGCGACATATGCTGTCGTCGTTTTACTCTCAAGCACAGTATGCTTCGTCATCGTAAAAAGCACGAATCAGTTGATTCGATGATGTACGTTGGTACAAGCGGCGATGAGGAACAACCCGCTTCCTCGCAACCCCCGACCACAACTCCACGCACTCAACAACAACAACAACAACAACAACAACAACAACAACAGAGCATAAATATGGCAACGGTAGCGACAGGCGATGCTGCACCAAGCGGTTTGATGAGGTTCAACCCTTTTGGCAATCTCACAACCCTCACTGGCCAAATGGCCAATGCTCAACAACCGCTCAATCCGAGCGAATGTCCTGCCGACACGGAAAATGATCTCATCTCGAATCTTCTTGGCATTCGCGACAAGAGCATCATCGACAAAGTTTTACAAGCTTCACCCGATGACGCCGCCAAATTACTCGGTGTCAATAGACACGAGTAAATATTCAACAGAAAGAGAAATAGCGAAAGCGATAAGTATAGACAACTAATGATTAATCTCCCAACCTTTTTTTGAGAAAAATATGAAAAATTGATGAAAATAATGTAAACGTAGAGACAAGTTGATCGTAAGATGTCAAATATTTCGCTACCAACTATCATTCGACTCTCGAATTTCGTTCACGATCGTGCCTTACAGATTCTATTATAACCTCGGCTCGTGGTATTTCATTGAAATATTATGTCGTATTCAACACGAATTATCGACTTACCCGACGAGGCTCATTTTCCCACTCTTCATTATTTACGTAGAATTAAAAAGAGAGAACGAGAAAAATGTATATTAATCGAATTCCCGCCTCTCGATGCCCCCCCATTACGAAGCCCAGATTTTTCTATTTTGTTTATTTATTTATTTATTTATTTTTTCATTCCGCGATTCCGTATTCAAAATATCATGCTGTTTTCATTGCATTTTCTTCAAGAATCAAATTTTCATTTTTCTACTTACGAATAGATAAAACCAAATTTTGATTCATCAATAAAATATTTAAAAAATTGCCACTTTATTAACAGAATAAAATTCGAACAAAAATTGGAAAAATAAATCTCAGGAAATGAAAACGAATTTTCATTTTTTTTTATATGTACTTTTCGCCTCGGTTAACATCACTTTTGAAAAACATTGAAACTTTCAAAAACCATTCAAAATAATGATTTCAAATATTCGCTATCGGGCATCACAAGAGAGCGGCAATAAATATTATTTATTTATATTTCATTTTATAATTACATTTTTTTTTCTCTCTGTCGGTTGTGCCTATATTTCATTTATATTTGTAAGTTCTGTTGCATACGCGTATGTGTGTTTTACGAACGAAACTTTAGAATCAAAAGTTTGTATGCAATAGTGTGTGTAAATATTATATATTTAGAAAAGTGATAAATATTAAGATCAGTAAATAAGAATTAAGATAACGTAACGATAGTATATTTAAAACAAACAAAAAACGAAAAAAAAAACAAAACATAATTTGATTGGAAAATGAAGGAAAAATAGTAAATAAGTTTGGCAGATAATCCGAAAAATTAAAAAAAAAAAAACAAAAAGGAATCACATACATCCTGATGTGTGATAAATTGATGCAGTCATGCCGGGACAGCACGAAAATTAAAAAAAAACAACAAAACAATATTAATAAACAAAAAAAACCTCTAATTCATTAATTGCACTCGAGTGAGTGACGAGAGTTTGGCACCAAAAGACAACGTATATTTTTTTCAATGGCCAAAAAAAAAAGAAAATTGTATCGAATAACTAACTGCGCATTTTTTCGACTTACATTTGCTCACGTAAAAAAAAAAAAACAAAAATCAATTAACGGATAAAAACACGAGAAATGGTTGAAGTTTCATTGTTCACGATCACACTCGCAACATTTTCGATACGATTTTTTTTTGCCTCTTGCTGTTAGGAAAAAAGTGCCAAGCTCTCGATTAAATTAGGCTTAAAAAACTGACTAAGTCAAACATGACTTTTCGAGGCAATTTTCGTCCTTCTCCTTTTTTTTCGAACGGTAGAAAAATTGCATAGTTCATAATATAAATATAAATATAAATATAGTTTAGTATTTACGTAGAGTATTTCTCGATGAACTTTATTATAACCCTACTATTAATCTATTACCGCGTGATGCGCTTGTTAATTAGGTTATACTTGAATCCAAAGAGTAACTTTTTTTTTTGTTTTTGTTTTTTTTTTTTTTCTATTTTAAAAGAAACAAAATTACGAAGAAAAGAAATTTATTAACAACCGCCATACACGTGTTGGGTATTATATTTATTGACTCTCCACGTTACTTTTTTTTTTATCTCATCGAGTGCTATCGTTTTCTTTTCATTGCAATGATAAAAAGACTGCATTTAGTCATTAAGTTTTTTGTCTCTCATTGATTTTTTTCTTTACCTCAAATGGTAATTAATAACAGTTACTACACACACACATACACACTCAAACACACTCACACGAACATAGCGACACGGAAACATACACACACACACACATTTTTATACATAAATGTCATTCGCTGACGATGTAATCATGGAAAACGTGGAGCAATAAAATGAGCAGATAAAAAAAATTATAACGCAGAGTCTATAGTATTTAATCGATCTAAATATATTTTATTGTCCAACGGATACTCATTTCGTATTGTAAATATTATATATGACGAAATAATCCGTAATTAATATATTATAATTAGTATAATTTCGGCACAGTCCGTATAAAATAATGATCTTGAATATAACAAATGCAATCGACCAAATATTTGCTCGCGATATATATACAAACGTGCATATATATCGAGCTTCGAAAACTAAATAAAAAAATGAATTATCGTGTGCCGAGAGAAAAGAAAATATCAGAATGGATCGCGCATCCAATCTCTTTTTTCCTTTCTCTCTCTCTCTTTGAAAAATAAAAAAAAAATATATATATATATAGAAGTGTATTATTTTTCTCGGCTTATGATTAATTAATGATTTTTTTTATTTAATAAAATATGCACGATTGCTCATCGGACTTTTGTGCTACTGAATAGAATTTAAGAGAATTGCCAACTAACGATAAACGTGATCGAGAAATTGTATTAACAAATGTAAAAGCAAACAAATTTTGTCTCCTTTCTCGTTCACGCGCAGGTCTACATATTCGTGTGTACATTTGTCGTTATTCGACTTTTCAAATTACGCTGTGCTGTAGCGTTATCTCCTATAATTATAATTATATATATATATATATATTTACTGTGTAAACTTAATGGATAAATAAGACAAACAAAACGAAATATTTATTGTAAGGGACAAGAAATAAGTGCTAAGAGCTCTCGAAATTAAACAGACATTTTTTTTCTCTCTAGCACTCCCTCTTCATGATTATTTGCGATTATATTGTCGACGAAATATTTCAACTCTGTGGAGTAAGGCGAAAAGAAATATTGTAATCATTGTAACACTTTCAACGAATGCAGTGTATTCTCTTTTGACTTTTACTTCATGAGTAACCCAAATAAAATTAAGCATGCAAAAATCAACAAGTTTTTACTGTTTTTACTATGTTCTCTCCTTCCTTCTTTCTTCTTTCGTTCTTTCACGGTATCATAGACGAAAAATAAATAAAAATTGACGATTTTTTAA
The DNA here is from genome assembly GCA_948107755.1 of Campoletis raptor. Taxonomy (NCBI): domain Eukaryota; kingdom Metazoa; phylum Arthropoda; class Insecta; order Hymenoptera; family Ichneumonidae; genus Campoletis; species Campoletis raptor. Next base: position 7,877,603 of record OX403631.1, read on the forward strand.
TGTAGAGAAAAAAAAACGAGTAATCGATTCGAGTTCTGTCTGACGTTGGCTCAGAGGAAAAATGGAGTCGCCATTTAGGCTTTCTAAATCATCGAGTAGAGTCAGGTGAGTTTGACAGAAAAAAAAGCTCGGTGAGTTGAAGAATTATTTGAGCAATAATGGAATTTTTAAGCCTCTCATCATGCTCGAATTGTGAAATTATTAAAAATGGTAATTAATCGTGGATTTGTATCTTTTTTTTTTTCATATTTATAGACAGATGAAAAACATTTTGGATATTTAAGAAATCGACCGAAATATTTGGGCCAAAATTGGAAAACACAATTTTTTTTTCTTTTTTTTTCTTTTTTTTTTTTGGGAAAATATCAAATCTGTGAAATGGAAGCAGCAGGTGATTTTTGTTCTTTCAATTTTTGATAATCTCTATGGTAGTGTAAGAAATGTTCAGATTTGCGCGATATTTCTCTCAAGGATCAAGCCTCCTTCACAATCATCCGGACATCAATTGTGTCGTCGAATGCATTAAAAATAAATTTTATTTTGCTACACTCAACAACGATAGACGCGAACCAAAAAATACTCAGGATCTTCATCTTTTCAACGTCGACAACGAACTCGTTTACAATAATTTCTACAACGACTTTGGGCCCCTCAATCTCGCCTGTTTATACAAGTATCTATTTTATTTTTACTGTTTATCAATTCCTTTAATTGTTCCTCAAAGATTGTGTACCTTGAGAATTTTTCGAAACTATTTTTTTTGTTTTTTAACAATTTTTACATTTTTTTTCGTTCTGGTGCCAATTTTCTTGGAAATTTCAAATCCATCTTTTTTTTCTACACTCATTAAGGTAATTTGTCATTATTTGCTCTCCCAGGATTGAGTAAGTTTCAGAATTTCTTGGGAAATTGCTTTTTAACTTTAAAATTAAAAATCGATAATTCTTTTTAAGTTTTTGCAATGTGTGTACATTCTTGTTAGAAAATTGGCAAATCTTTAGTTTTTATTTTTCATTTACATAAAAAAAAATATATAGATATTGCTGCAAAGTGAACAAAAAACTGCGAAATCCAAGCAACAAGCACAAACAAATAATTCATTGCACATCAGGACAAAATCAACAGAAAAAAGCAAACGCTGCTTATTTATTTACTTCGTACGCTGTTATTTATCTCAAGAGAAATCCTAGAGACGTTTATGCCAATCTCATCGAGACTATTAAACAACCACTCAAACCGTTCCAAGATGCATCTATGGGGGTTTCCATGTACAACATACGATTGCAAGGTTCAAATCTAATCAAATTTTTCAATTATTATGGAATGAATAAGTTACAGTTTTCAAGTTTTTTTCCTTTTCATTTCGTACTCGTACACGTACATAAGTCTATGGAAAAACTTTATTTTCGCCATTTTTAAATAATTTCTGCCGATGAAATGAAATTTTGTGTAAAATTTCAAATTTTTTAGAATTTATTCAGTTCAATTTTTATTTCACAACAAAAAATTGAAAAAAAAAAAAACAAAGAGAAGATTACATCATCACAAAATATGCCAATTAATCAATTAATTATCTTAATGACAAAGTATTAACAAAATTGAATTAACATTCCTTGGCTCACTAATCAACTAAAAATATTTGCAAAAATATCGACTGTTTGATTGATTGATATTCTGAGCAGATAAATAATTTTTAATTGGACAATAAAAATTCCGAGGCTATAAAAATCTAAATGCAAATTGACAGATTGTCTCAATGCGATACAAAAAGCTGCAGCATTTGGTTTTTTCAATTTCGACGATTTCGATTTGGCTGAATATGAGAAATACGAGAGAATGAGATACGGTGACATAAATTGGATGATACCGCAAAAATTCCTCGCCTTCACGGGTCCGAGTACAGAGATCGGAACTGCATATCATCCGCCGGAACGTTACGTCGATTATTTCATAAAAAACGATGTAATCGCAGTCGTCAGATTAAATCGAAAATCTTATGAGTCTTCAAGATTTACGAGAGTCGGAATTGCTCATTATGACATGTTTATGCCGGACGGAAGTGCACCACCGAGAAATATTCTTAACCAATTTTTACATTTGGCCGAAACTACGTCTGGCCCGATTGCTGTTCATTGCAAAGCTGGTCTCGGAAGAACTGGATCTCTCATCGCTGCTTACATGGTAAAACATTATCGAATGTCCGCAAGAGAGGCGATCGCTTGGCTCAGGATTTGTCGACCAGGATCAGTCATTGGACATCAACAAGCGTGGCTCGAAGGCATGGAAAACGAACTGTGGAGAACTGGACAACAATACAGGTTTAATTTTTATTCTCAAACTTGCTCAATTTTTCTTATTCATTGATTTAATTTTTTTTTTGCCATTATTTCATTATTTTGAATTCGCAGTATTTACATGATGATTTTAATTAATTAAAAAGTTTGTTATTACGTTTTCTTTTTTTTAATACTTAAAATTATGTTTAATTATATCAAAAAGGCACTTGCACGGGAAACATTATTTAGTATATTTTACACTAAAAATCACACTTTTTACTCACAACGCTCGGAAGTAATAACTTATCTAAAAATCGATGAAATGCTGCAAAAAATCGATATTTTATATTTTTTCTCAAATTGAGAGATATCATAAAAGTAATTGAAAATATCTTTCGGAGCTTTTGGGTTGACGTGGCTCGGGTAAAACCATCAAAAATTTAAAGAATGGGAAGATTAAAAAAAAATTAATGGAATGAAAACTATTAAACACTTTGTTTTTTAAAATAATTTTTATATAAACTCGCTTTCAGATTAAAACATTATGGCGATGGCGATATAATTCTACGTCACAAACGAGGCATTTATTCGATTGCTCACAAATTCGAGAGGCGGGAAAAAAAGCTCTCTGAAAAAGACTCAGGCAAATCGAACTTTATCAGCATTATCGATTGAGAATTATATATTTAAAAAAAATATGTTTCAACCTAATTGTTATGTTTTCTTTTTTTTCTACATCTGCAGGAAAAAATAATTATAAAGTCTGTAATGTCGGGACAAACGTAATGAGCGATGAGATTGATTTTAAATGGAACAAAGCAAAGAAAATTACAAGCAAACCCGGATTTGCAAGTATTTTTACAGGTATTTTCAACAGTCACAGCCAAATATTGTTTTCTGTCACAATTTTCGAACTTAACGATTTTTCAATAATGTAAAGAAAAAAAATCTATCATTAATAGTCACGAAAAATTCTTAAAAAAATATTCTTATCGAAATATTCTTATTTATATGTTTCAGGAAAATTTCGTACGTCACGAGGACCTTGTAAAGAATCAGTAGAGTCGCGACCTCCAGGGTTGTTGACGAATAAACGAATAATAAATTCAAGTGCACCGAGGCACGGGATCTGTGACAACAACAATAACAACAAAACACAGGGAGATCGATTAAACGAGATCAAAGCGGGCAGGAGTAAATTCGTTAGAGTGTAACGTCAAAAATTTGCAAAATGAAAGAAAATTCTTATGAATTATCACCGAGGATATAAATAAATCGTAAAAAATTTGATTTATCCGACTTGAGGAGATATATTGCGAGGAAAAAACTTTACCTGTTTTTTTTTTTTTTTTTTACTGAATTTAAATTGAACCTGAGAAAATGAAAATTGTGAGTTCACTGAACTTGGTCGAAAAATGCTAGTGCAGAGTTTCAAGGATCCGCGGATCCTTTTCCATTTTTTCGAGATGTTCTCGCAATCTTGACTGTTCGATGTTCAACAAGCGTTCCTGGGCTCGTGTCATTGATGAGGAGGTTCTGAAAAATCCAAGTTTGAACATTTATTCTCTTTTCAATATAATTAAAAAAAAGAAAATAATAAAAACTATGAGTTATTAAATAAATTTCTAGGACAATTTTAAGACTTACAGATGAGAGCAAAGCTCATTAAGATTATGCGATATAAGATAACGTGTGTGAGGTGATAAATCCTCAAAAGGATCCTGCTGTCCGCCTCCACTTACGTCACAGCTTTCCAATCTGTAAACACACAGGATTTCATACGTTATTTTATTTGTATTTTATCGAATAAACAAATTGACCAATGAAAATTTGCTTAATTTTTGTATTTCAAACTGTTTTTATAAATTTAAATAATTTTTATGAATATTTTGCGGAAAAATAAATCGAAAATCCTCGAATTTCTTACCTCACAACAAAATGTTTGTTGTACTCGAGCGAAGTGACATTTCTTTTCGCCGTATCAAGAACAGTTGGCAGAGCTGCATCCCGAAAATCACTTACAACTTCGTCTATTTCGTCACTGCCCGAAAGTCTCGAATTTGGCAGGTAACGATTCCTCCATTGCGCATCTAAAATTTTTCGTGCTCTCGGTGTATCGATCCACAAAGCGCGGTACTTATTTTTTAATAAATCATCAACCCAAGCCGCTGGACCAATCCTTGCAACTTCATCCCATTCACTCGCGTCGTACCAATCACGAACCTGTTTATGAATAATTATCGAATTAAAAACGAGAGCAAGCAACACTTTTCGTAAATGAAAAGACGAATAATCAATTTTTTCTTTAAAAAAATAACTTTTGATTGATTATAACCCGATTATAAATAAAAATGCACGTTGCCACTTTTTTATCACGTTTTTATCCAAAGATAACAAAATATTCATAATTTATAAACAAAATTATATTTACGCGACAGCTGCAATGTGTTTCCAGAATTCGTCGTAAATCCACCATGAGATTCATAAATGAGTAGGTGCCTCGAGCATAGAGCAAAACAATAGGTTTATTTTTGTCGATGTCCTTGCTCGTAACGATAGAATTTTGCAATAATTCTTCGTCCGTCAATTCGACGCTGTCAATATCGCTGTTGTCACGCTCAATTTTTAATCCTTTCAGATTTGCATTGATGTAAATCGGTTCGGTAGGATTTTTCATATATTTGTGACAAGTGTAAAGTATCGCGCTGGAGGCAATTAGCATTATAATTACAACGGTAATAGCTATTGGAACGAGTGCGTTACTTTCGTCGTTCACCGAAGCGGTTTCGTTGTTTCCGCGTAATAAACCGTTGTACTCGACAATCGCCGTTTTCTTTGGATTTCGTGTGCATCTTTGTAGCCACGTGCACGCTGGCTTTCCACCTTTTCTGTCAGGAGGAGGATTCCACACTGTTTGTCTGCTGCACCGATCGTCTTCGATTTCAATCTCTAAACAGTAACTCAAATTTCGAGAACTTCGGAGATCAAACTGACACTCGGTGTCTCGCGTTGACGTTTCATTGTCCAACTGAGTCTGCAAGAATTTAGCAGCAATGTAAAATAATTCACGTCTCCGGTGCCGCAGCAGCAACTGACAGAAAATTTAAATATGTGCTCAGCACCAAAATCCCAATTTACCGTTGTCAGTTTGCAATTTTTTCCAGCGGCATTCGGAACCTCTGATCCATCCTGAGATAAGAATAAAAAATATGTTTTAATGTAGAGCGGTGTGGAAAATGTTTCACTCATTGGTGGCTCATATCGACTGATCCATTTCCTTAAGGCACTCTATCAGTTGTTCAGATCATGAAAATTCTGCTCTTGTCCTTTTTTCTACGAGAGGATTGACGTATTGAAAAAGTTCAAGTTACACGTTTACTTTGTTAGAGAATAAGAAATATCAAACGTCACGCAGAAAATCGGAATCAGCTTCTCAGCTATTCCTCTTGCAAGCAGGCAACTGATAGAGCCCCTTAAAGGTCTACGTACTGCTACTATAAACAATAAACTAAAAAAGGTTGCGGTAATTTATTACCGTACTAATGTGCCATTTATAGAGAGGATCATCGCTGTACAGAACACAAGCATTCTCTTTAGTTTCTTCCTGATACGACATTGAGGTCAGTGTTAGAATCATGCCTGCTGTGTCAGCATGTACTGAAATGCTCAATGCGAAAGTCACCAGTTCCTGCTTACTGTAAGCACAACGTTTGTCATTTCCACGTCTTCCAAATCTTCTGGTTCTTTTTTTTTACTTTTATTCATTAATGAATGAAATTTAAGCGCAATTTTGTTGTTTTTTTCTCGCTAATTGGATTTGATCGAAGAGTGATTTTTTTTTTTAATATGGAATGAATGGAGCAACAGTAAGCAGCAATCCCCGTTGACGGATATGTCTTTTGTCAACAGTTCTCATATCTTCAGAATTTTCAACAAATCAATATTTCAATCATCGATTATTATTTTGTGTACTTCCTCGAGTAACATTGTTGGAAAAATCGATTTTTTTTTTTAAATATAATCTGTACAACATCGCAAATGCTTTCAATATTTTTCATTCTTTAAAATAGTCCACAGCGTTTCAAGGGAAAATCCAAAATCGACAAAAAACTTAGCATCTACGACATTTAAAATAAAAATGAAATCGTATCAATGATAATAATACGAATCTCGAAAATACGATTTTATTGAATGTCTGAAGATAGGTGACACCTCCAGGCTGCAAAATTTACAAAAAAAGTACACCAAGCAGCAAAACAACCAATTTTAAGGCCACAAAATAATACAAAATTTTTTACAATTATTGAGGATGAGCAATCAAAAGTTTGAGGTATCTTCTCGGTGTGTCAGGCATAAAAATTGTCGATTTTTCATGATATTTTTTTTTTCTTACGCGTTCAAAGTTACGATCGTCTCCGCAAAGGGTTGATCCTTTTTTGTAAAACCGGAAGAAGTCATGGCATTCGTTGGAACGCAACGAAAAATATTTTTTAAATTCACAAGTTGTATCAGTTTGACAATTCTTTTAATATTTCTATTAAATTTAGGTTTTAACTAAATTTATGTTTATGAGTCTAGATTTTTTAAATTGTACACTGAGAAGATTCCTCAATGACGTGGAAAACCCTTATGCGCGCACACGTGTGTACTTACAAGAGTGTCGATCGAATGGAAATCCGAGCAGCTTAGGCCTGCACCAGAGAATTAAACGAGACGAAACGATTTAGCAAATGAATTTATCAAAATAATTAAATATTTATGATTTTTGTTAATTTAGTGAAATAGCGTTGGTAAGCGATGCATTTTGTTTTATCAATCGATCATGCATGTGTGTTCGTGTGTGTATGATTGTGAAAATAAACGAATTTTGTGGTATTTGAAAGAAAAAAAATCAGCAATGAGAATACCTTGTATCTGCGTCTATCTGATCATCGTAATGACATCGAAATTTTGGTTCTGCTACTTCTGTACGATTATAATTCGTCACGATGAATTGTCTACCAAGAACCACGTATTTGTAACTATCGACAGTGAAACGCAAAGCGTAACATCCTGTAAATACGTGACGGTACCACATCGAAAATTGTTCTCCCTGTGAAGTAATACTTGTGTTTCTATTAATTAAATTCACTTTTTTACAGTCTTCTACCGATTGTAAAAAAAATTTTAATTGGAAAGAAATCTTTGCACAAAAGGTCAAGTTTCAGCGTATATTTTATTGGCATGTTGCGTGAGCTTTTTACTTTTAAAGTGCGGAAATTTATCAAAAATGTTATGTCCCAACGATTAATTCTCATTAATTTTTTTTCAAATATCGAACTTTTTGAATTTATCAACAAAACATTAAAGAATCGTGATACTTTTTTATAATAACATTGAAAGATACAAATTATGTGAAAAAATGATTTACCGTGCAGTTATGTCCGTTCGTTTCATTAGAAAGTGAGGAAACACAAATAGTCTTTTCATCCGAAAGTACTTCCAGTTCATAGGCATCACTTCTGTGAAATGCATGATTTTTGCAATCCTTGTCATTGGTTATTGAAGAATTAACTAGCAGCGCAACTTCGTAATTGCAATCTGCATTTGGCAGAGTAAATTTTACTTCCAACAAACCTGTGGAAATTTTTCCAACAATTAGTATCAACATTCTCAAAATAATGAAAATAACAATAAATATTCCAGTAGAAATAGAGAACTAGCAACATCTTATTTGAAAACTAATCTTGTCAAAAAATAAACATTTTCTGAAGCAAATTGACACAAAAAATTGCTGAAAAATTGTTATAAAACCTTAAGAAATAATTATTTTTAATTAGTTCAGTCTGTTCCAAAGTTTATATATTTACCTAAAGGTTTTGCGCTACGTTTTGGAAGTTTCAATGTGTATTTCACGTCATCTCTGAGATTTTCAACGGAGCAAAAACTATAAGAATTCACAGTTTTGTTTTCTACTCCAGTAATGACGCTACGATTGGCGTAACATGCGTGGTCATAAACATACTGTAATTTTTAAACAAAATTCCTAATTTCAAGGTCAAATCTTCTATTCCAAGATTCTATTGATTGAGCAAAAAACAAAGCCCCTCGTAATTGCTACGTTTTGCATAGTTTTTTTCAATGATGTTGAACTCTGCATCGTTGGAATGCAACAAGATTTCTTTCTTTTTATGTATATTATATGTTCGTTGTGTTGCAACGATGCAAACTTCAATTTGTTTTTTTTTGTCCTTGTGGAAATGCAACACAGTAGTGCATAAAGAAAAATGGTTGTTGAGCATAGAAATAAATGTGTGGTAGGAAAACTGTTGGGTTAGGCGATTAGATTAGATTGTAAAAATCTGCAAGGTTATATGGAAAAATATTTTAAAAAAAGATACTTTTACTGCGTGATTGATGTAAAAATTATGAATGAACTCAAACTGACGAAATTCTGTAGTAAAATAAGCTTTAAAACAATTGTTTATAACAAATTATTATTTATAATGATTGATGTGATGACCACATTTTGTTATAAAATATTCTTTAAGACGAATTATTGCTCGTTTACCAATTAAAAATTTTTGGAATTTTACCACTTTCCATTCGAAAATTATTCAGAAATTTTATCAGCCGAAATTTCGAATGAAATTGTCAGTGAAAATGTTTTATTGACAGCAAACGTTTTGTACACAACGATCTATATATAGAAGAACATGATTTGAATGAGAGATTGTGAATGAATTATAGAACCAAATTTCGGAAATATATTATGGAAGACAGTTTTTTAGTCACGGATTTTTTGAATGTAAAGATCTATTACAATATTTTTGACATGTAAATGGATACGGGTAACATTAAATTCGAATAAAAAACAAAAAATATCGAACCTACATCACAATTCTGGTGATCGGGCTTCGAAAATCCAATGCAACAAGTGAAGGTGAGGATGAAAAATGCCCTGTGCATTGTGCATGTATACTTTAAAAATTCACCAAATTTTTAGCACAAGCATAACGGAGATAGAAAGTCCACAAACCAAAAGTTCACTTTGCATATAACACGAATAGGTCTCATGTTTTTCTTGCTGCATGCCACGTGGGGATTAAACTTTGACTTCGCATTGTTATTATTTAATGGTACGAGACGATCGTAAATATTTTACAAAAGTGGACTATTTAGATCGTAAAATTGTTATCAGAAAGTGAAGACGAGCCATCCCATATGCCAAATTGCGTCTAAACACACATGTATGTTATACAAAATGTGATCCTATTGGTTGCGTTCATAAATTACGAGAGTATAAAATGAGCAAAGTCGAGGGGGGAGCGAGGATCAAACTACATTGTCGACCGAGTAGAATGAAAAATACATAGAAGACTTGATAGCTTCCCACTTTCGCCTCGACGGAAAAGCGCCGTGGCGTAAGAACCAGAAAAATCTTCTCGATGATTTGATATAACTACGAAACATTCTCATCAATCACTGTAATGAATTAAAAAATCTAAAATTCCGAGCTGTTTTTTTTTTTTTCGTAATTTCTTTCTGTATTTTTATTTCGTTGCAATATCATCTTTGAAATACACAAAAAAATCAATACCCGAGGATTGGCAACACTGTAGCGCTTGGCGCAAAGTAAAAATTGAACGAGAACTCATTTCCACCTCTTTAATTGATAACGAGATTTATTTTGGTACTATAACATCGGATGTAACGAATAAAATAAATAGTAAACAGCCTCTTTCCTGCGTTTCTGAGCTCCCAATATTCTTTTTCATTTCTCATAAAAATTCACACTTTTTTTAAAGGTCCTAGAGCTAGTGTTGCCCTCCTCGAGTGATCACTTGAAGAACTATTATCGACCGTCGTTCGTGTACTTTGGAGAGGCAACGTTCTGTGCATTCTCTCTATTCTTCTCTGACCTTTCTGCTTTTTCGACTGTGCCGCTTAGGCTCTTTGCACTAATAGATCAAGCTTTAATGACAAATAGTAATAATTAAATAAGTTTTTACTCTGATTAGTGAATTTCAAGTGCTTTTTTTCTACAAGATCTATTACGAAAGGGTCGTTGTTTGGAAAAAATTAACGAAAAATCATTTTAAGGGTACGTAATTTTTTTGATCTTCCTGCTATAGTGAACTCCATTACCCCGTACACATGTATCCAAGCGAACCCATTGCGACGCTCATAATTGAAAAATTCCCATTCATTGTTGCAAATTATTGGGTGTCGTAATTTCTCACCTTGCGCTTTCTACGGTGAGAAAAATCACGTTTTTGCGATTTTCTTCATCGAAGTATTTCATCGATTATTACATACTCGAAATATAATGATTTTTTTATATCATACTCGAACCGGCACCATGTCGACGTGAAAGAGCGTCACACGCCATTTCAGAAGTATTGTGAGCGTCGCTATTTTTGACTCACGCTCGTTATTTACCGGAAAAGTGATAATTGACGATAAATCCACTTCGTCTCTCACTTTCAATGCGTTCTCACTTTCTACTCTAAACCCCTCGAATTTTCTTCTCACAGATATACCCTTTGCACATATATTCTCAGTAATTATTTCGAGCAAAGTGGTAGTGCTAATTATATTCTAATTGCGTGTTTAAAATTTCGGTAAATTTATCTTTTCAGTTTCCTCTGAAACAGAGTAAAAGCAAGAACGAAAGTTACAGCAAATTATAAAAAAATAATGAATTGTTGAAAATAACCTGACAATATTTGAGTGATTAATTTTTAATTAACGTTTTTTTGGTTAATTCATGGCCTGTTCCCTTCTATAGATTTTTTTTTTTTTTTACAATCTAACGAAGTAGCAGTTTTCCTTCAATTATACTAACAATAATTACCAAGTTCAATGGAGCTATAATATTTTGCAGCTAATTGCTGTTAATTGATAGAAATTGAAGTCAATCACCATTATTTAACAATAATAGTTGCTTTAAATAGATAATATGACATTTTGTTTGCTTTTTTTTGTTGAACATAATTTTTTTTTACTTGGAATTAAATTTTGCAGTTCGAATGTTAGTTTAACTAGTAATAAGAACATTTTTCATTTGAATATTGTTCAATTCATACTTTATAGCCATAAACTTTGATAATTATATAAAATAATTTATTAAAAAATTTATAGCAAAAATGTCTTTCAATCGCGGAGCCAAGAGAAATTCCTTTGGAGGTAGAAATTTCAATCGAAACAGCGGCGGAGGTGGTGGGGGTGGGGGCGGTGGAAATCCATCAGGACACAACAACATGGGAGGAGGTTTGATGGGTAATTTGGGTGGATCTTCCGGCGGGTCAGGCGGAGGTGGGGTCAACCCTTGGGAAAGTGGAATAATGCCAGGACGTGGTTTACTTCCGACGCCGAACAACAATCTTTCGCTGAGTTCTCCGCAAGCGCAACTCGTCATAGCGAGCAATCTCCTGAGCAACCTTTTACGCACCCAGCAAGAAGTTCAGCCGCAGGTAAATATCTAATTTTCAATATTGTCGCAAAGTTGTCTAGTTATTTCACCATTTTGATAATGTCAACAAAAGTTGTCTTCCAAAAAGGTACCGTCGTTGCTGAGCTTGGGAAATACCCTCAACGGCCCAGGGCCCAATTTTGGTGGTCAGCAGAATTTTGGTGGACCCGGACGATTCAACGATAGACCAATGAGACATCCCATAAAGAATCAACGTCCACAACCTTATAACAAGGTATGATTTTTTTTTTTTTTTTTTTTTTTTCCGAAAACCAAACGTTTTTTTTGGGACAGGTATCAAGATGTTATTTTTGTTTTACATATTAGAAGAGCACGTATTGTGAAACTAATATTTCTTCATTGATGCTTAGTAGAGATACGACGAATATAAGAAACGGTAAAAATTTATAAGAGTTTTGGAACAGGATATATTCATGGCGAACTTTAGTCTTCGTAGCATTGTTCTCGTGTACGAGATTTCGATCTCACCCGACGTGTACAAACATTATTTTGTACGTCAGGCCATACAGTGAACCCGTTCGTGTCTCTGCACGTGCTTGTTAGTCACGATAACGGAAGCATTATGAATAAAAAAATGAAAAGAAATGATAGAATAGCTTTTAAATACAAAGAAATAAGAAGCATTGATTTATCGATATCTATATCGAGGTTCATTGACGTCGTTTCTACAATAATCCTCTTTGAGTGGTTAGCTGCTGAACCACGTTTCCTTCTTTCCCCAAGTTTCTCAACGCTCGAACAATAAATCGCTCGCTCATGCTCGAATCCATGGATTCACAACTCAAAGTATTTATTGCGAGGGCGAAAGAAAAAAAGGCCCGAGTATTTATTATTCTTACCGAATGCCCAATGATGATATTTTTTAACTGTGATTGGCAGGATCTTCTTCGATCCGTAATGACAACTCACAGTAAAACAAACAATATTAAAAAAAATATATATTAAAAAAAAAACAAACAAAAGCAACTACTATTCAACATGGAACAAGTATCGCAAATTTTTTCATGACGAATTGGTCGTAAATTTTGACCTACATGAATAGATGGGCAATCGAGCCCGTGACGGCGCCGCCGGGCGACGTGGCCCATCCGCACAACAATCTCGTGCGCCCCAGTCCGCCAACCAGCGTAGCAATGGAAACCAAAATCAGCATCGCAACGATAAATCTTCTAAAGCAAATCCTGCCTCTAAACAAAATCAGACCGCCAAAAAGGAACAACAGGATGTTAAGACCTCTGATAAAGAGAAGGCAGAAACACACGTCGCGAAAAGGTAAGCTCTCTCTCTCGCCTGGTGAATTCTGCATATTTGCCAAAAATTCAAAACTTATTTTAACAAAAATATTACAAAATATTCCTCAGAAGCAAAAGATGATACACGATATATTTCATTACAAGTTTTCAAGTAAAACTCGTTCTGCTATCTCGTTCGTAAACTATCGATTGATACGACCAAACGGAATGGCAGTCCTAAAATTATTATCTTCGTGAATTCCACGCTTTATCCATTATTAAGAAATAATAAGCAAAAACAAAAAAATATATATATCTCGTACCAATTTCATCATCGTCAAACGAGACAGAGATTGGTTTTAACCACTCGCCAATTAAGATTCTAAAACTTGGTACACTCATTACCAAGTTTTTATTGTTTATTTATCGATCTTCGTCGAAAAATACATTTATTTCGCTCTTGCGAATGATTGTTGGTAACGAGCGAGATTTCTTGAATTTCTTCCTTTGCCCGCTCAACGCAACAACAACAACAACAAAACACATTTTACGAAGTCCGCACTACTCGTCGTTTAACAGACGAGTGTGTCATTCGCGTTACAATTTTTTTCGATCCCCAAAAGATCAATCTTTTGCGATCTTTTGCCAATCTTTCTGTTTCCCTCGCCCCTCCCCCTCGCCCCTATCGAAAGAGAACCATCTCACAGGTAGAAAAATGTCTTCGTCTACGTTCTCAGGCTTGGATTTTGAAATCGGTGAAAAATTCGAAGAGATTAGGAGATCATCGAACAGTGCATCGGTGTTTTTACATGTTTCTTTTTTTTTTTTAATTTTTTTTTTCAATTCAATTAAGCACGAGAGATACATCGCTCAATTTTACATTCCATAAATTGTCTCAATCACAAAAACAACAACATAAACTTGTTTAAATAGCGACGAGAGCGAAGCGGGCGAAGAGAAAAAACGCGACTGGAAGGACGAGAAAAAAGAGGGTGAAGTGAAAGAGATTGAAACCAGCGAGAAGGACGACAAGCCAAAGGAATCAACCGCCGAGAGCACCGAAAACTCGACAACTTCCGACAAGAAAACTGATGATAATCAAGGCGGTGGAAAAAAATCAGCTACGAGACACGCCGAGAGCCGTTATGCTGCTGTCCCCATGAATCAGATGTTTTGTCACGTTTGCAACAAACACATGTGGGATGGATTCGTAAGTTGTGAAAAATTGTCGACAAAATTCTAGAATTTTAGCACATTCTTTTTGTTTTTGTAAGCCTTAGAGTTCACTGAAACTTTTAATGTTCGCAGTCCTTCGAAAATCACTTGCGTGGACGTGCTCATCAACTGATGATGGAAAAATTGGACGAGTCTTACAAACTCAAAGTTGATCTCATGAGACACGAGCTTAGAGTTGTCGAGGAACAACGCCAGCTCAGTTTGACAAACTCAAAACGTCGTGGCAAGAAGGTAAAATTAAATATGAAAGCAAAAAATCATTTAAGAACATGGATTTCTCTTTTTTAACGCTTTTATAACTTGCTCAAATCTCTAAATACAAAAGTTTGCTGTACGACTAACAAATATTCGTTCCCTTCACAAAAATTCGACGTTGATCAAGAATTCCTATTACTAGCCTGTGTTTACCCTTGAATTCTTATCCTGAAAGAGAAAAAAGAAAAACATTCCTAAAAATGTGAAAATACATCGACAGGTATCGGTGGATCTGAACGTGCGTGAATACTGCACGATGTGCGACCTCAACTTCTTCGGAACTCTGTCGAGCCACAGAAAGAGCGACAAGCATCAACAGCTTAAGATTTTCCTTCATCCCCGTTGTTTCCCGTGCATGAAAGAGTTCCCTTCGAGAATCGAGTACGACGAGCATTGCCTTACGCCCGGTCACATGAAGAGTAACGCTCAGAGTGAAGAGCAACGAAAAAACAAGAAAAAAGGTATCAACGAAAATAATCGAAATGGAAAAAACATTTGTCTCCAATTCAATTTCATTGAAAAAATCTCACGTCATTTTACGAAGAATTTTAACGATCTTTTTTCTCTTTTTTCAGACAAATTACCGAAAGGCGAGTCAGAGGTACGGACAGCCGATGATGAAGAAAAAGACGTTGGTCCCGAGACCAAGTCCACTGACAAGGAAGAAGAATTGCCAGAAAATACTGAATACATAACCGATTTTACTGAGGACATGACACTCTCGAATTATCGCGTACCGTCACTCAAACATTGCCGTCAAAATCAAATATCGATCGGTGAGCACATCATTATTATTTTCATTTCCTTCAAAAACATTCTTGCGATTTATTTCATTTTTAATGCCGAAATTAAGTGAATTATCCATATGGAGATAATTCCGTAAAATCTGAAGAATAATGTGACGAGTATTGATTTTTATTTATTTTAAATGTTTTGTTTTTACTTCAATAGGTAAATCAATGGTAAAGGAAGTCCAAGGATGGCACTGCGAAAAGTGTCGTCGCTTCATGCTTAACGAGGCGGACATGGCGGCGCATCTTCGCAGCGCTACGCATTACCGAAACTTCGTGCAAGAATTCAAATCGTTGACAGCAGCGGCTGAAGCTGCGACTAAGACCGCATCGGAAGAAGCAGTAAATATTTTTCAATAATAAATTCGTCCATAGTTTATGAATTCTTATTTTAAAAAATCATGAAAAATATAATTTTGTTTATTTTCTTAACACGTTTTTTTGGTGAATTCACAGACGATGGTAAAAGATGAGGCGAAAGAGGACGAGGACGACGACTACGAGGGTGACTGGAAGCGTCGTAAGGTCGATCACTCCAAGGACGAAGACGAATCGACGAAAGAAGAGTCGACGGAAGCTGACAATGATATTTCAGTAGCATCTAAAAAAGAGGATGGCGAAGACAAGTACGATCCGTTGGAGGCTGATGCCGATTCGCACGACGAAGCTGAGGATCTCGAGAAAACGGTAGAAACGGCGGAAAACAGCGTCGTCGAGAATACGGAGAAGGGAACGCCGGTTGAAAAAATGTGGGCGGATATCGACAACGATAATGATCCAGAAATTGGTAATTTAATCGACGACGATATGGAGGAGAAGGAAGATATCGAAGAGCCGGAAGTACAAAAACCAGAACCAGAGAAAAAAGTTGAGTCTGTTCCGGTGGTCGAAGTAACACCGCTCGTTGAAAAATCGCCTGCACCGCAAACGAAGTCGCCACCGCCAGCCACAACTCCTACGGCCGTTACCACGCCCACTACGAATAATTCATCAGCGAATAATACACCGCAATCCAAATCGCCGCGTGGTGGTCGTGGTTATGGCCGTGGTCGAGGCTCCCAACGTGCAAGAAGATCCAGACGATAAACACATTACGGAATAAAATAAAAAATTCAAATTCATCGTTCATATTGCATCAAAAAGCGATGTTTTCCACGTATTTTCACAGTCAAACATTTTATTCGGTCAGAATTTTAGTATATGGCAATTTGACAAAAATTCAAAAAGATTCAGACACTGGGACGTTACGAACTACGATTTTTAATAATTCTTAAAAATTGTTATACAATCGGACAATTTTTTGTTGAATTTTACCGAAATTCTGATCGACCAAACATTTTTGGCTCAGGCATTATATTTAAAAAAATCCCTAAGGATTAATCATTGACTTAGATTGACTGAGTTGTGGAATTGACGTTAACATGCAGGTTTTTATCGTTAAAATCCAACCAAAATTTCCTTTCTATTGCCCAAAATTTGCTGCTATTTGGACCAAAACATTGGCCCACTTTTATTGGGTATTTTTTTGTTTTAATTTACGACTTAACACTGTCCATTAATGAAAACAGCAATGAAATTTAAGAACGAGATGAATAATCTTGTCGATTGAACGAATGATATGTTTGTTAAAATCATTCAACTCCCTGGCCAGAAACCTTGTGACCTTGATTGTCGCTAATATTTTGTGACGAACTCAATTCCACATGGCGAATACTTATGACCGACTTCTCGTGAAATTACACCCCTCGATATATCTTTTTAAATCAACTGTTTATATCTGGAGGATGATGCAGGGATCCAGTACAATTTTTTTTCATTCACAATTATCAGCAAAGAAAACAAAACAACAAAAACATAATTTTGTTACCGATTTACGCGCGCATATTCATTTATAATTGATCAATTGATGCGTGAACGTGAGTAATCCACGAAACATCTGTAGATCTTAAGATTTTCATTCCAGTAAACGAAAAAAATAAATAAAGAATTAAAAACAATGTTGTAAAAAAAGTTTTTTTTTTTTTTCTTGTCACATTCTGTAATAATGAGTTGAATAAAACAGTATCGAAAGTAATTTAGCAGACGAGGTCTTGATCCTCAATTCTTTTTCAATCGAGTACCAAATGCGTTTGTAGAAATTCGTCTACCGAATCTGTGTTCCACTTGTGAATGTCCAATTCGTCCTGGACCTTGTTGTCCTCGTCGTACAACTTGATTATCGGGTCTAGACCGCGTACGTACTTTATCTGAAGGTTTTTGTATTTCGTGCGTCTTTCGCTTTTTATGAATGCTGTAACAAATATTTAAACATTTTGTACAAGTCTGGAATATGAGAAGAAAATGTCAATTCGATTCTTATTCATATCGGGTCTCACATACCCAGTAAAGTCTTTGCACTCAGATTTATGTTGAATAAAAAATGAAAAAACAGATTATGTAGAAAAATTACCTTGAATTTGTGGATAGGCTCGAAATTTACAGGTGCAAACTTCGAGCACAGCTTTTGGATAACGTTTCAAGCCGAGAGCGTCATCATCGTCCTTCAGGCAGCACTCTCTACAATTGTCACTGAGCACAAACAATGGTAAAATAACGTCAAATGTCAATCTAAATGATATTTTCATATATTTGTGTAAAAGAAAAACTGATTAAAAAACTATTTATAATAACAATTGAAAAATTGATGATGGGGAAGACAGAAGCATTGACCAAATAAAAATGAATGAAAATAAACGATATTCACTTACTAAATATCAGCGAGCTTGAATTTGTTCAACTTTTCACAAGTCGAGCACAGCAAATTAGCTCTATTAAATCCAAGAAGTTTGCAATCATCAACGGAGAAATGTGCCTCTGTAAAAACGATCTGTTTGACAGAAAAAAAAATCGTAAAAAGAGGTTATGTTGGTAAAGCACGTACGAGGGTTCTAAGCGAGCCAACTCACCATTCCACTAAGGAATACAATTCCAATCAGTCTTGAAACACCGAGCATCGTCATTATTATATTTTGCTATGAAATCTATTCTGTTTATTAACAAAAAAAAAAAGATCTTGTCCGACAATTGAGTGGAAAAATGCAACTATAATTTCATTGTAGCATCGGATATAACGTTGTGTCGACGTCGAATCACTTTTCTCGCTGCTCATTCGTGCTCCTTGGTTTTCTTGACCAATGAAATATTCCACTAACACTGGATCGATCAAAATTTGCACGCGGGAATAAAAATACGTAAAAGCAAATGAATGCTATCCACGCATCATTCATTTACGATTTAGTACGTAATTCAAAAAAACTTTGTCATCATTACCTTTCTAGTGAATATGGGAAATATAAAAAAATAATTCAACGATTTTTAAAAAACTGTAATTATTATTGATCGTAATTATATGATTATTGACAATGACGCGGCTATGTGCACATTAAAACACCTTACCTTTATCTTACAAGACCAGCTTTTCTTGTATACAGTATGTACAATTATCTAAATACCATATGTTACTTATTCGCAATAATATATGTGTATATATACATATATATATTTATGAATATATATGTATATAATAATAATAATAATAATAATAATAATAATAATAATAATAAAACTATCTATGTATATGCAGTAATGTTCAATCCATATCGCCGTCATCGAAAATTTCTTTATCATTATTATATACTATCGTATTTACCCACAAATTAAATTAGTAAAATTCAACATAAATTCTTCATCTCTCATTCAAAACTGTACAACGTGTGGTATAGGCTCTTGAGAATTCTTATCACTGGCATATTAATTTTATATACATTTTTCAATGTAGGGCTTTTGTCGTATAATTAAGGGTGTTGTTGTTGTTGTTGTATATTTCGAAAAAGAAAACAATTTTACGATTGATTGTGTTTTTTGTCAAAAAATTTATCGGTTATAAAAAAAAAGACAAATGATGTTGAAATAAAATTGTATTTTATATCGTAGTCAACAATTGATATTTCGGTGTCAAATGTCTAAATCGAATTTCGCTGCAATCTGATACACAATATTTTTTTTTGTAAAATATTGTATACAGACAAGTCCCTAAAATTATTACGTAATATGTACAAAGCTATGGCTTGGTTTAATTTTTTTCTTTTTGCACGTGCACTATTTTTACGTGGGGTAATTTAAATTGATTATATTTTATAATTTTTCTCTGTTACAAGGGGCGATTCTTACGGTTTGTCGACGAATAATAATCTTTAAAAAATGATTGAAAAAATTAACAAGTTGTGGTCATTGTTTCTTCTTCTCATTGTGGTATATTTTGTTACTTGAAATTCATTCGTTTGTTTGTGCTACTCAGCGAAAAATGCCTCTTGATCGCGAGCCAATAAAAATTTCAAATTCGTCGGTCATGGCCTATCTTTTTGTTTTGCCACATTTTTTGGCTTGTGCCGAGATCTCAAGTTTTTTCATACCATTTTCGATATGCCACCGGGTTTTAGTTGTTTCATAATGATCGAACTTTCGAATAAATTGGCCTAGGCACTACATTTAATAATATTGTGTAAGGGCTTTGATATTTATGCCAGGAAATTTACACAACTATGTCGTACTAATGGTTTTCTCTTTCTTCTTCCTTCTCTCTTTTCATTTTTTTTGATCGAATTTTATTATTGCCGTCGAGATTAATCGCGAACTCACTTGTATACGCCGTAAATGGTGTACGAAATTTGAAAAAGAATGTTAATCTCGTACACAAATATGGCGTCTACAACTGACTTGACTTTTATCCCTTCATCTATATATTTATACGATGAATAAATAACCAAAAAAGAACCAACAAAAATTGTCTCCATATTCCAAAAAATGACACCGGGAACGGACTTGTAAAACAGCCAGTAGAAAATCTTTGTTCCTTTAAAAATCGTCAACAATAAAAAATAACAATGAAAATATTTCGCATACGTGTTTAAAAATGTTGTAAAAGTAATGATTTTTTTTTTCTTATTGTAAAATTTAGTGGCGTTAAGCCTCGGAGACGTTGAACATTTAAAATCGCCATATTTTTAAACCACTTTCCGGTGTCATTTTAAGGGAGTTTGACTTTCGAAAAAAAAAAAATGCCAATCGCTTTTTTTCCATCTACAAAAGTTCTTTTTTTTTTCATTTGCCATCGAACACACACATTCGGAGGTTTCCCCACGAAATGCATTTATGCACAGACACATACAGAAACACGTACACAGACACACCCGTGAGCCGCGTAACTCATGGATTGACACAGGCGTAATTTTCAATGTTTTTTTAAATGAATAATCGTCGTAAATATATATATTTAATATATATATATATATATATATTCATAGTGTTTTTATTAAAATTTTTGTTTCATTTAATATAGCTAAGGTTTAAAAATCACGGCTCGAAGCAGTGATTTATGAAGAATATTTTGTACAAGGATAATTTCAAAGTTATGGCTCCTGCTAAGGTATCAATCGTCACTTTGAGCAGATTTATTTGTTTTTCATTATATTTTAATTGTTGTTGTGTTTTTATTTAATATATTTTTTTTTCACTTTTATAATCGTATGGGCGTCGGACCTTAACACACGAGCTTTATATTTTGTATTTAATAGATGCAAGTGTGTTCAGTGATTGCTGTTTTTATTAAATTTCTTATTCATTTATTTTCTTTTCATCTCTTTCGTAACGCGCACTAATATACTTTGTTTACATTAATAAAAACTCGTGGATAGATCGCAGAGTGATCGACCTCGACGCTATACAAACACGGCCATCGACGCGTCGATTCCAGGACTTGAGAGTAAATAATAATAAAAAAGGTGAGGGGAGGGGAGAGGGCGAGGACTGTAGAGGACGAGGGAATGACGATTTGTTTCTTTTTTCTTTCGATTACACACAAGTTGTCTCTAATAAATAAACGTAAAAAAATAATGGTAATTTTTCTAGCTAAAAATTCTCTCTTGCACGAAATAAGTATCGAGTGTACTTATATACATGTACATATACATATATATAAATATACCCGTATATATATATTTAATATATAAAAAAAAAACAAATAAAAAGACTTGTATTTGCACTGAGTATGCCCGATGTATTTCGCTGCCTGTGTCAGACGAGCAGTCATTTGGCGGTTTTTATTCTTTTCACGTGTTTGTTACAAGAATCGAGGCTTTTTCGTTCTCTTTCTTTCTTTTTTCACAAACTCGAAGATGTAAAAGAAACAAAAAAAAAAGAAGTTGTTTACAAATAAAAACAAGAAATATTGAAATATTCGCGTCCGTACAAAAGCATGCAGCATTCAATCGATTTCTCATAATGAATTTTTTCTTTTCTTTATAATATCTCTCGCATAGTACGTTAGTTATTGTGGCGATACGAAAAGTGTCGTACTTCATATTTACACAAAAAAAAAAGGAATAACAAAAAAATGTGACCGAACGAGATGCGGATGGGGGGCGCGGGGAGGGAATATAAAAGTACGATTGAGGGGATTTCTAAGGTCGAGATGAAAAGGTTACAGGTTGTGTTGGCTCGTGGAAAAAAGGACGAAACATTATAATAATTTGAATGAACGAAAGACACCTTAACTTTCGGCCTTCATCAATGTCTGGCATCTCGAGATGCACATGCTCAATAACTACGATGAATTTATTATTTCTTGTTGTTTTCTTTTGTTTTTATATCTGGGCACTTTGTGACATTTCACTTCACCCTTTCAGATCGATTTACATTTACAATGAAAGTTAATAATTTATATTACACGGATAAAAGTAAACATTTCTAAATGGGGGTCTCGAGGTTTTTTCACGACCGTCGAATTAGTTATCATACATATATGAAATATTAATAATAATGTATTTACATTTCGCGTGAAAGATATAAAGATAGAGAGGAAGGGAGAGAGAGAAAGAGATAGAGAGTGAGATAGAGCGTTTTATATATATATATACACATGGGCGTATACATATATATATATTTAGATATATATGATACGTATATATGAATATATAAATCGCAATTCGTTTGTTTTAAAATCTATTCAAGTAAGAACCATTATTTAACTGTATTTATACAATTATCATTAATTATCACCTAACTTGGCATCCTTGTGGGAGCGGTGCAGGCGGACAGCCTGGTGTGTTGTGTGTCGTCGATTGTTTCAGGATAGCTAGCTTGTCCTCTTTGGAAGATTTGTTGTCGGATTTGTTTTCGGAGGTAGTGTCAGTCCTAGGCGATATCGTGGTCGCCGTAGTCGTGCCAGTCCCCGTCGACGTACTGCTCGTGCCCGTTGTTGTTGTTGCTGTTGTTGTTAATGTTGTCAAGGTCGTAGATGTTGTTGTTGATGCTGGTATCGTGGTTGGATTGTTCGTTCCCGTGTACAAATTCGAGGGGTTCGAGCTGTCGTTCGTCCTTGTATTATCAACATTAGTCTCCATTTCAACAGAGTTCGTAATGGTCGTAGCACAACTGTCATCACTCGCACTACTAGCCACCGGTGCTTTAAGTTCGTAACCCTCCTGACATCTCGTTAATTTTAATCTAATAGGTGTGACCTTGGAAGATCTGACGTTTCTTAAGGATGCAGCGACGCTGCTGGCGTTACGATCGCAGGGTGATTGTTGCTGTTGCTGTTGGTGGTGTTGATGCTTTCTCGATTCTTTCGTCGTCTCGGTATTCGTCCGAGACTCGTCATTCGTATTATCACCGGTAGGTGGTTGTTGGCCAACCCGAGATTCGATACTCTCGCGATTTTCCGTAGTCGATGATTTTTTTCTCGTCTCATTGGTCGTTGACGAGGAGGATTCGTTTACGCAATCGTTACTCGTCGCGCTCGAGGTTCCTTTTCCCAAACGAATTATCAATTTTGGTGTCGCCGGATCACCACCGTCCAATATCTGCACTCTACCCTCTTTGTTTTTATTAGATTGTCTCTTTTTTCTTTTACTATTTTTATCCTTCTTACTCTTCCCTTTAGTTTTTTCATCGTTATCAAAACCGGCCATTATCATTCTACGGAATTTCATACTCTCTCGTTTAAGCTCTTCTATACTAGGCTTGCTTTGCATGCTGCTCAATCGCTTCTTAGGCGGCCTTATACGACTGTCCTGGACACTCGTTATCTCTTGACCGATTATACTATTTCCTATTTTGATCTTTAACTTCGGTGGTCCCCCACCTACACCCGCACCACCAACGCCACTGCTCGGAAAACCACCGAAACCAGGAGTGCCAAGTGTCATCGAGGCTCCGCTGCTGTTCGTCAATGATGGCAATGGCGGCCTCGTCTGTCGGCCTCTTCTACGATCCACGTTCCCGCCAACTACACCACCTCTTCGTCTCTCGCTCACTCCATCCTCCTCCTGAACGTCCATGAAACCGCCTCCTCTTTCTTTTCTTCGCTTTTTCTCCATATTCGCATCCACAACTGCTTTGTAATCCTCTCTCGTTGGTATACTCGTCATCGAGGCAACAGCTTTTGGTATTGTTATGACAGTTCTGCTGAGCGGTGGTATCGTAATCGGTGCGGTTATGACGTTCCCGTAACTCGGATCGTCCGTGTTCATATCCTGCGACCAATATTGTCTCAACAATTCTTTCTTTCTCATACGACGAAGATTCGAAGTTCCTGAGGCACTGGTTGCTGTTGGTGTTATAACGACCGGGGCTTGTTGAGCCAAAGGTGGCACCGAGGAAGCGGGAACGTAATTAGCGTCCATCACCGGTCCTTTTATCTTGACTTTTAGCTGATTCCTCGAATCCGTTAAAGAAACTTTAGTGGCTTCGACGACAGCTGATGGCAGAGGTAATTCTAAGACTGGATTGCAAGGATCGACTTTGGCGCAAACTTCCGACTGCGATTTACTCGCAATCAAAGCCGAATGTAAACTCAATTCTTTCTCGAGGTCCTCGTCGATGTCAGGTATCGATGGATCGGCCGTTACACCGCCAAACGAATTCAACAAGTGATTCGTGTACGAGGGCGCATGAAGCGAGGATGTTTGAGCCTCGATCGTTGAATTGTAAGTTCTCATGTCAACGGGACCTGGTAAAAGCGGCATAACAGTGTCGGTGAAAGATTGTCCGGTGTTACCAACAGTTTCCGTCATATCCGTCGTGTCTCGAAGATCCGGAGATCCAATGATCTTTTCATCCATGTATTTTTTGTGCACACTCGGACTCGAAAGTCTCGATTGTATGTTGTCTTTAGCTAAGCTCGAAATTTCACGTTTCTCACCAACGTCGGTGGACTTTTTGCGTTCTCTCATAGTCCTGAGATCAGCGATATTCGCGTCGTTAGTGGAATCCTCGTCAGAGTCGAAATCGTAGACGGTACCGCTGAATTTATTCTGTATCGGATCATCGTGGTGCATCGTGTTCAATAAAGATGGTAAAATAGGATGAGCAACGTTCTGATTGTTTCTACCTCGTCCTCGGCCTCGACCACGACCTCGTCCACGTTGACCAGCTTGTTGTGAACCCTTCGCTCCTCTGCCTCGTGACCTCGAGCTTGGTACAGTTTTAGCAACTTCTTGACGCGGAGATTTACCGGGTGATTTGCCCTGCAAAGATGTCACTCTTGTTGACGTTCTCGTTGGTTTGGACGGTGATTTTTTGCCGGTTTGCGATTGTGATAGTGATGCAATGGGTGGTGTAGCGGGTGTGGTTGTTGTTGGAGTTACTGAAATTCCGCTTACTTTGACATCGCTTGTTATGGGAATTGAAATATTTTCGTCTACAGTGCCACAGCTTTCGTTTATTCTTGTCTCGTTCATGCTGTTATTGCCATAAGTGATATCCAGTGCTTGAGAGTTTGTGTTGTGGCTCGATAATTCTTCGCCACTTTGCTGTTGTTGTTGCTGCTGCTGTTGTTGTTGTTGTTGTTGCTGAGTTTCGACTTCTGTCGTCATCGTCGATTGGGGCGGTGGTGTAGGTATTTTGGTCGGTGATACAATGGCCGCGGTAAGTGCCATATTGTGCGAAGACGATGTGAAAGCAGCGGTACAGGGTGAAGCTTGCATGTTCAAGGATTCCTCGAGTGGTTTGCTAACATGTTGCATGAGGCCTTGTGACGTTGGGAAAGGAGCACCGAATACATTGGGTGGAAACATAGCCGTTCCGGGTGACGGATAAGGCAGAGGTGCGGTGCAAGATTGTGGAGGAAAGAGAGACACCGGTCCGGCGTAAGTAGCCTCGGAATAAGGGTGATAAGCTCCCGCCTCCATGGTGCAAGGCTGAAATGGTATTTGTTGGATATTTTTGTAAGGTGGCATTGCCGCGTGTTCCTCGTTCGAAGATGCCGACGTTATCGACGAGGATGTTGATCTACGTGACGGTAATACCTGAGACTCGGCCCATCGGGTATCCTGACGAGAATTGTTTACGTCGTAGGGTGAACCTGAGGTTTGATAATCTTGCCTCAGTTCCGATGCAACGTCGTCCTTCTCCATTTGACGATCCATTTGGTTCACGTGATCCTCTTCGGTGCCGGCAAGACCCATAAAGTGACGATTCATCATTTCCATCGGTTGCATATCTTCTACCAGCGAATTCGACATGTTGGAAACTTGTTGTTGCTGCTGTTGTTGTTGTTGTTGTTGCTGTTGTTGTTCCATCATGTTGATTGGCTGTACGCGTGATTCGTGAGGATCGAGATGCTGCATTGAGCGAACCATAACGTGTTGCTGGTGTTCTTGATGATGACGTTGTTGTTGTTGTTGCTGCTGCTGTTGTTGTTGTTGTTGCTGCTGTTGCTGTTGTTGTTGTTGTTGCTGGTGTTGTTGTTGTTGTTGCTGCTGTTGCTGTTGATGGTGGTGTTGCATCAACTGATACTGATCTTGAAGATTGAGATTTAGCTGAGCATGAACCAAAGCTTCGGCGTTGCTACCGGCGATAACAGCCGTAATGTCGTTTGGAAAGCCATGACTGGCATAACGGTGATTTTGGCTCTCAATAAGTTGATTTAAATGTACATCGTTCGGATTGAAATTCTCCATACCGCTCGGCGGGACCCAACGCTCATCGGCCTCTGCTCTATCCAATTTCGCCCTTTCAGCTATCGCCACTTTTCCTGAATCGAGATCTTCGCTCACATATGGCACGTAATTCTCGCTGTTGTTCGAGTAACAAGATTTACGCTTTTCTTCCATTGCCTGCGATTTGACGGATGTTGCATCGTCGCACAACGATATTACTTCCGGTGACGTTCGATCCGTCGTTTGGTGAACGACTTCCGGTTCAGGCTCCCGGTGCTTCGGGGTTTTTTCTACCGGTACCGGCTCTGCAACTTTCTCTGGCAACGTTACTGGCACCGGTGGACTTTCTTCCTTCTTTATTTCCTCCGTACCTTCCACAGCTATCGATGGCTCAAGCTCGAACTGACCGGAATTTGATTTTTTCGATAATTCCATACGCAACTTTTCGACTAGGTGAAGAGTCTCACGAGCGCTGTCCTCTTTCGAGTCTTCTTTGAACCACAACTCGTTGTTGAAAGAAAAGGATAAAGGAGCTGCTCGCTCCTCCGCGTCGCGGGGTATGCTGAAACCATCGTCATTTACCATATCGTCCGTTAATATGTCCTGATCGAAGTCAAACAACTCCGAAACACTGGGATCTTTGCTACCGTGCTGAGGAGAAAATATCGAACGATTCAATGACCTTCGGCGCTTGTTATTCGTTTCCTTCAATTCTCCCGTCTCGTGGGAGACTGTTGTCGTTGATGGTATTGTCGCTGCCGTAACTGCCGGCGCTGACGTAGGAATTATTCTATCGGTAACCGGTTTCGCGAATGCGTTGCTTTCGTCACTGGTATCCTTGGGTGGATTTTCAACAACATTGTCAGGAGCCTCGACAACTTCGACTTCCGGTGTACTAACACGTTCGCTCTTTCCCTCCGTTCTTCGTTTCCTCTCGCTCGTTCTATCGTAATCCGTCGGATCTTCCACCTGTTTCTTCACAATATTTTCCACTTCAGACACAGACTTTTCTCTCGCAAGGTTCTCCTTCTCGTTACTCGAATAATTACAATGTTCATCCATCCCTTGACTTCTCGTTCGATCCTCTCGTTTCGCGATATCCTCGCTCGAACTTTTACTCGTCGATTTGATCGTCGTGTCGACACACGGCTCCTCGGTCCCGCTTTTTATCGTCACGCCAGAACTCACCTCCTCGCACTCGGTTTTAACGTCGATTGATTTTGCTTTTGACAATTTATCGAGATGTTCTCTCTTCTCCAAAAGCTTGTCCAAACCTCGTGACGACTTTTTCGGACTGTCACGCTCCGCCCGACGCTGCTTCATCTCCTCCTCAAGAGTTATTACCATACTTTTGTTCGAACTCTTTTTCGTTCTCTTGTCTTCGATTTTCGGTGATTCTTGCTTTGTCGTTGGTACAATCGTCGTGTCTCCGATCGTTGTTGTCGTTTCCGTGCTTGGTACTGAGGAATTTTCACAGGTTGCTTTTTCATAATCACTTTCACGTCTCTCTTCCGTCTCACGTTCTTTTTCTTTAGCTTGTCTCTCGTTCAGCCTCTTTTCCACTTTCTTGATCGCAGACACATTTTTACTGTTTCTGTCATCTTTCTGCGGGGTTTCAGTTGATTTTCGTTTTCTAGCTTCGGGCTTGTTTCGCGCACTTTGCACGCTGTCTTCTTTGTTTTTCGAACTCGACTGTTGTTGTTGTTGTTGTTGTTGTTGCTGTTGTTCTTGTTGTGGATTATGTGATTGTTGTTGTGGCTGCTGCTGGGAGGATTGTTGCTTGACTCCCGAGGAAATCTTTTTGCTTGATTTTCCCCCAGACAAATTTCGTGGCCCATCATTATCTCGAGACCCACTGAGCACACTTTGGTCAGTGGATTTTTCTTTTCGCATGTGGACCAAAACCCATTCTTTGCATTGCTCGGAATTTCTGTTGTCACCTTTTTTACCGCTAGATGATGATGATGAGGATGATGCTGTGGATGAGGATTGTTGCTTGCGCGATTGTTGTTGTTTTTGTGATTGCTGTTGTTGTTGTTGTTCGTCTTTAACGACGGTTCCACCTGATTCTTCTCTCTCAACAGTCGGCGGCTGAAACTCAAGTCCATGCCGCCCGTCGGAAGTTTTAAGCTTCTTATCGGGCAGCTTCTTGAGTTTCCGCCCTGACAATGTCGTTGATGTTGTGGTTGTTGTTGTTGCTGTCGTCGTTGTCAACGCTGCTGCTGCTGTCGTCGTCGGTAATTTCTTATCGACAATTTCAGCAGCATTATCGTCACTCGTCGTCGTCGTCGTCGTTGTTGTTGTTGTTGTTCTATTTATTTGACGTTTCTTCATGTTTTTCCTCTTCGATCTGTTGCTCGTATCGCTCTCGGACGAGGTAGTCGAAGATATTGTTTGTTCTTTCTTGACGGGCGACGGGCCGCGAATAACTGTGCTCTTTTCTTCCTCAGAATCACTGCTACTCTCGGTCGTACTACTGCTACAACTACTACTGCTCGTATCACTGTTGCTCGTCGAAGCGGATTGTGATTTGATCTCCGTCGTCGATTTTTTCGTCGGTTTTGGTGACATCTCTTCCTTCTTCGGTGTAATTTCTTCCTTTTTCACTTTTTTCGCTATCTCTGGCAATTCTTTTTTCGGTTTAGTCTCCGGTGGAGTTTCAACTTCCGCCGATTGCTGTGACGTTTTACTACCGAGACCGCTCTTTATGTGCTCTGCTGCTTTCTTCGCTGCTTGCCTCTGAGGCACATAAGCAAGAATTTCCGAACCATCGCCAAATTCCTTGTCAAAATCGTAAATATCGTTGCTCTTTGGATCTTTCGAACTTGTTTTTCCATCTTTTTGCTTTTTCACTCTTTCTTTCGTGATTTTAGGTGGTTTGGTATCTTCGACAGCCGGTGATTTGACGATTTCTGCTTGTTCGATCGGCGTGGCGTTTGTTAATGCTGTAGCCGCAACCGTAGCGACAGCTTCTTTCTTGTTTTGCGAACGTTGCATTATTTCGGAAGCTTTTTTCGCCGCTTGTCTCTGCGGCACTATCAGCGCCGATGGTATGTACTCTTTCTTTTTCGATGCTTTAGCGTTTTCTTTGTTGTTTGCTGTTTCCGTCGCGTTACGCTCGTTAATACGCGCCTGTTCCTTGTGCGCGTTTCTTTGCGAATTTTTCGCTATATCCGCCGCCGAGAATTGTTTAACCGCGGCCTTCGTTATGAAAGGTGCCGAATGCGAGGTGCCGTGTTCCTGGGAATCGGAATCTGTGTCGGAATAAATAGCCGCTAACGCGGACGGAGCGAGATGCGAGGTTACTGTCTTGAGCGGCAATAGCTCGTCGCTGTCGCTGCCCGAACCACTGCCCAATTCTTTCTCCATGTGTTGTAACGTCGTACGAGATCTTGCGCTATCCGGTTTATCACTCGAACTACTGTCCCCGCGTCTCGGCCGATCCGGGGCACTCGATTTCTTCGTCTTTCGTCTCGCTGATACTTTCGTTTTGGCCGATGTATTTTCTTCCTCCGTACTCGAATCCGTTTCGAGCTTGATACTCTTTGATTTACTCGTGGACTTTGTGCTCGGAGATATTGTTGTGGTTGTACTCGACGATAACGTCGACGTCATCGTCATTGTCGTCGTCGTCGCCGTCGTCGTCGTTCCCGTCGTCGTCGACAATGTCGTCGTCGTCGTTGTCGATGATTTAATCGTTGGTTTCGCAGTGTCAGTCTCGCTACTACTCAACGATGACATATCGCTACCGTAGAATCCTTTCCTTCTTACCGTTCCGTTGAAATACAACTTTTTATTCGACGCACCGTTGAAATCTTGCGACGGTGGTTTCTTCTTATCCTCGCTCGAAACCGGCGACGGTGATTTAATTCCCGCTATTCGCGCCACTATCGTCTCAAAATCACGCGTATGGTCCTCCGCGTCCGCGTGCGAATACAAACGATCGTATATCGAGGGACCGTGATTCGCCTCCGCAACTGCCGCCGCCGCCGCCGCAGCCAATGAACCGCACGATAATACCGCCGTTTGCTTGTGAAACGTTTGCTCGCGAAAACGCAAATACGTACGACACAACTTTTCACGCCTACCAACCATGTAACAAAGATTACGAACACGCTCGAGGTCCTGACGCAACTGCACAAATGTTCGCATCTTCTCAAGATCTGCCGCTTGACCCTGAGCACGCGCACCCGCACCTGATAACTCCCCGCAACGTGGCGCCAGT
The DNA here is from genome assembly GCA_948107755.1 of Campoletis raptor. NCBI lineage: Eukaryota > Metazoa > Arthropoda > Insecta > Hymenoptera > Ichneumonidae > Campoletis > Campoletis raptor. The sequence goes on from OX403631.1 coordinate 7,908,069, forward strand.
AAAGGCTTGTTGTGACCCGCCTGTAAACATTTCAACCATAACCGTTTTTCTTTCTCTACAACTTTTTCTTACTCGCGACATCAACGCTTTTTTGTTTATATTTCTCAACGAAAATACATTTTATCCTCTGAATTTTCAATATTGTCTCTTTCACATTTAAGGACGTTGTACGGCCACGGTCAAATCTTAATTTTTGTTTTCAGTTTTTCTTACATACAAAATTCATATCTCAAAGAAACTTGAATTGCTACAGATATTTATTTCTTCGTCCAGGGTCTCAATTTTAACGGAATTAAAAAATTCATCGTATTTGCAAATTTCTTCGAAAATTTGTTCCTTTAATTAGAGAAATGGAAAAATTTGTAAAAAAACTGAATAGAAGAAAAGATTTTTGAACAATTTTTCAAAGTTTGATAAATCTAATGAGAGTATCAATGAAATTTGAACGTTTTCGTGACTTACCCGTCTCTTTAATTTCCAATAGTTGTAAATGTACACAATACCGTCGGGGTCAACGTCCAATTTTTGAGATGTTATGTCTTTGAGACTAACATGCTTATCGAACTCTGCTTCAATCTCTTGCAGCCTGTCGTACGGAAATAAAGATTTAGAAAATAATATTCATTGCAATTAACTCCGTTAACATTATTTTTATGATTGAAAAATGAATCGTGAATGATTATCAGTGCGTACTTGGCTGCGCGTGCTTGATTTTTTTCTTCAGACGTCATATCTTTGCGTTTTCTTGGCCTGGGCTCACCGTCCTCCGAGTCCGAGCCACCTTTGCCCGAATGTCCGCCCCCGGACCCTCCAACACCGACTTTGTCTTTAGTATTTGTTCTACTGTGCTTTTGACAGTACGACTGCAACGAAAACAAAATAAAAACAACGTAAAGAGAGAAAAAAGAGCTTTTTTTTTTGTCATGGAAAAATACGATTTTGAAAATTGTTGCCTCGTTTTGTTGTACGATTGTTGAGTAAAAATGTGATTAAAATCGTAATTCTTACCCTCAATTTTACACCGTCGTCCGCCATTTCATCTTCGATAATCGCTTTCATTTCAAGACCGTATTTAAAAGCGCACGTTACATGGTACGCTGTTTTGCACGTTTTTATACTGCATTGGATGCAAGCACCGACGCGCTCACGACAAAGCACGCAAATGAGAGCCCATCGGCTTTGCTGTAATTGTCGCAAAAAATCCAATGAATATTCATTCTCGCTAAAAACTTTTTTAATCTATTTTTGTTGAAAAGTTCATTGAAGGAGGTTCATGGGTTAGGCATGCGTGAGACGAATTCCAAGTTTAATTGTTTAAAATTTGTATGGAGCTTCTTAACAATCATACTCAACTGTGGGTTAAATTTGAAAAAGTTTTACCCTCTAGAAATCGAGTTATTTGTTGTCAAAAATTGTCTTTTTTCGTAACTTCCCATAAGACTTCGTGTTAATGTTGCGATTTTAAACACTGAATATCTCGATTACTAGACGGTGAAACTTTCTCAAATTTTTGACACATTATAATACGATGCTCAAGAAGATTAACGCAAAAATTCAAAAAATTATCTTGGAAAAAATTGTATATGATGATTTTGCTGTTACTTTGTATATATTATGATAAATATGGCGCGTGAACCACGTGAAGTTAAAGGAAGAGTTGATGTTTACCGGAATACTGGATATTTTAGTGATCGGCTCCATTCTTTCGACGCAGCCGATGCTCACTTCGGGGATCCAAAGGGCGCAAGAAACGTGTGCCCACTTTTGTCCGCTTCTCGTGCACTTCATAGCACCACCTTTGTTCGGGCACAAAACGCAGTCGGGACGTTGACTCAGAGAGCAAGTTCGGCAGAGCCAGGAACCTTCGGGTATCGACGTTATTCCATAACACGCCTGATGAACGCAAATGTTGCAACAGTCGCAGAACACCATTTCGTTACCTTCCTCCGAATCGGGCTGTTTGGAATAAATCTTTCATTCAAAATAATGCATTTTTCGAAAAAAAAAAAAAACATATCTTATAAAAAGTATAATAAACGTTTACAATTCTAATTATTTCATTCAAAAAGCATTTAAAAATCTGCCAGGATAAACGAACAATTGAAAACTAATAATCTTTGGCTAGAAACGTAAATTCACAAATAAAATCAACCAAAACAAAAGCAAAATTCAATCACGCGAAATATTATTTTGACAAATAAATCAAATACCATGGTTCATTAATTTTATATTCACGTTAAGGGAAAATTTCTATTGCAAAACGAATAAAATGAATGAATATCGTTCGGACACGTCCGATACTTTACGAAATTATATCTGATCAACTTAATCACTGTTAAACCATTCACAACCAAAACCAAAGCCAATTTATATATTTACTTATTTTTATATCGAAACTTTCGTCAATATTTTCTCACTGGTTGTGATTTTGGATGTTTTTACTTAAGTATTTAAACGTCAAATCATAAAAAACTAAATAAAATAAAATAATAGAAAAAAAAGCACAATTTACTTGACTCACCGATCTGCAAACGTCACAAATGACGTTTTCATCGTACTCGATACCCAGGCCTTCTTCATTCTTTACGATTGTCTGAATTCTCTCCCAACATCGAACCTCCAATTCTTCTATCACACGCTCGAGCTGAGACTCGGTGACCGAGGGTTGACCAGCCTGATGAATAAAAAAAAACCATCATCACCGTTGAAAACTGGTAATTATTGACTTTATAATATTCTGTAGGATTAGCCACGAATTTCCTCATTTTTTTGATACGTTTCTCTTCGTTGAGAGCTCCGAAAAAAAGTATCAATTCACCTGAGCTCTTTCGCCATTAAGAACGTCGAGCCAGGCGATATCCACGTCATCGAGATCATAAGCGCAAGCTTTTTCCGCCCTAGACGGTGTAGTACTAAGATGATGATCCTCCGGATTAAAATAATCGTCACGTGATATCCGAAGGAATTTTTTCGGTCTGTAAGGTTAATAATCAGTATCAAGATACGCGTTTTCCACAGTATTTTTTCAACGTTCTCCTTCAATGGACCACCAGAACAAACGTAACATTATTTCCGAATCAAAGTTCGTTCTGAATTCAAGTAAATTGAGCATCAAGATCAGAAGATCTTTAGTTTCAAGATTTAACAATTATTCTTGTCATTAAACTAGCTTAGAAAGAGTATTGATATTGTTATCAAGTGAAATGTCTCTTAGTTCTGAAAAATATTTTGATCTTTAAATTATTGTTGTTGCTAAAATTCTCAGTTCACGATCAACGATATGTTTCGAATAAACTAGAAATTAACGTGATGCTCGAAGAACGTGTTTTTTTTTCTTCTTTTTCGAATAATCGTTATAACTCACAGTTTGAATTCTCCATGATGCTTATTGGCAGGTAAAGTTTGAGTGATTGCGACCATGGGTTCAGGCAACGAGTCCGGATTAACCGGTACTTGTACGCCCCGCTCCCACTCCTGTTTCCATTGATCAGTGATGACCCAATATTCATTAGGACTGAGGGGCTCGCTGTCAGGAAGTTTCATAGCGCTTATCAGATCTTTACGAAACAATTCGGCGGGCGCTTCGGCTGCTGAACGATTATAAATGCTCGATATTTTGATGTCGCTGAGCGGTCTAGGTGTCCATGAAGCACCGCCCTGACTCGAAGACGCCATCGTTTCTTCCTCCTCGGAGGGACCAAGGGCAACCGTTGACGCTGATAAACCCGCGGCGGCCGGGCCCAATCTACATTTTCGCCTCTTGATCGCCCCCGGATAAGGACCCAAGTCATTGTCGTTCTTGTTTATTCGCTTGCCCCGTTGTGCCATTCTACTATGCCCGGTTTAGCTAGACCTTACGTGGCACATGCAAGTGAGCCGCTTTGCACACCCTGCCAAACAACCAAAATAACAAACACAAAAATACAATCATCCGACAAATTGTTAGCATGGAACTTTGAATCGTTGGAACACAGCAAAATATCTTCTTTTTCAATATACACTCCTTATTTTCTCTAATTATCCATGACTTTAGCAAAGTTGCAGCTTTCCAACTGGAGGAAACAGCCGAACAACTCGCCATTAACTTAAACTATCAATTAATCTTGTGTTTTAGTCCGAACATGACTTTTGTTGGGTTCCAACTACACAAACATAAATATTGCAGAAAATGATTCGACTTAATTGTAAATTTATTGTTTTTTTCAACGCAAGATCATTGTGGAACAAAAATTCATCAAACTAGACTTTAATTAATGAAAAATCAGCAGTATCGTTGAAACAATTCAACTGTTTCAATGAATTTGTGAAAAAATTTATTTTACTCGCACCAACAAACGATTTGAAAACTCCAATAATAAGTTGTATTGATAAATAAAACAAAGAAGATAAAAAAGAGATAAATAATTGATGATATACTCACTACATAGCTCTCCATATATTTATTTATTCGGAAATAAAATTCCTCTCAAAACTGAAAGAAAAAGAAAAAAAAACACTTGTTACCCAAATAATTCAAGAGATATCATCATTTTCAACATTAACGCACAAATATTTCAAGACAGAAATGATCAAAGATCAAAAACAATATAAACACAGATGTATTGTCATTGAAACAAAAACTTCTGTCCGGGGTTTTTCCCCGATGCGATAAAAAAAAATAAAAAAATGACATATAACCAAAGTCTTGTCAAATTTTTCACAATGTTATGAAATTTAAACGACACGCTGCAAAATTATTCAAACTTTCGATAGTTCCATTGTCCGAGAGCTTAGATTTTTATCGTTGCACAAAATTTTTCTCGCGCTTGGACTAGTCACGGCAAATCTTGTTTTTCACTATCAAAACAAATGTGGCGGCACGGATTAAGGGAGAGCGGTATTTTGACACAAGTTTGTGTGGTTAGCGTTGTAAACAAGAGAAAATAAACGGATGTAAGGATGAAAAGATAGAATTGAGATACATGGAAGAAGAGAATTCACCTTCTAGTGTAAAAGTGATGATCGGCGTTGAGCATCTGTGCTGTTGTAATAATAATAGCCCGGATAAATTGGTCGATAGTTTAGTATAATACGGAGGTAATAATAAAAGGCGATAAAATCGTTGTTGATAAGGGTGTATGTAATAATTGACGTATATCGGAATAGCGATAGGAGGGTACACCAGGTCTCGTAGAAACGGAGAAGAACGGACGATACTGATAGATTGGGAGAAGTGATGAGTACGATCCGCTGGTTCGGCCGTGTAACGCACCTGTCCTCAGCTGAGGGTGATAACATAATATAGGTTATACGAGAAGGTAGTTTAAAGAGGGTGATTTAAACGTCGTACAGTTGAGAGTGTCGTGTTCGTCGTAACGGTAGTTGTCACATTATCATCGGGGGTAAAGAGAGTTAAAAGCGGGGGCCTTGTTACATTTGGAGATACACAAACACGCGAGGTCGGGTACAGTCGAAAAACAGTGGGGTAATAAAGAAAGGGGGAGGGGGGGACGGGGGGGTAAATAAAAAGAAAATACGAAAAGGAAAATGAGATAAAAAAGAAGGGAAAAAAAAAGCAGGCAAGTTCTTGGTAACCGTGGTTGAGATATACGGGGGAACAGGGAACACGGGTTGTACGAACGGTTTTGCGCTCTCTCTTCGTTTTCCCCCGTACCAAGAGAGTTAAAGTTGGGGGTTTCATGTAAACATTGTCGTCGAATAAAAGCTTGTTACACTACGAAACTCTCACGTTTTTTGGGCTTGTTTAACTTTTGGACTCACTGGGCCGCGCGTAGATGTAATTGGCCCCGTACACGACGGAGCTTCATCTTAAACGCTCAAACACTTTTTTTAAAACGTTTCGTCTATCAGCACGAACAAAATGCCTCACGGCTCCATTACGCTGCTGCTGCTGCTGCCTGCTGCCCAACAACATTGACAATACAGATGGCAGCACCGACACCTCGAGAGATCGCAGCAATGGCGGCCAAACACACATACATCTCGGGACTCACACGAGAGAGCTCGCAACACTGTACACTCGTTATAAAACACATACACACGCACATACTACCTTCTTTCAATAGCGAAACACACCGACTGACTGAGATATACTCTCTCGCTCGCTACTCTGACTCTAACGCTATATAACCCGAGGAGAGCTCGAAGCATTAAATACCTTATTATTGATCTATTAGCCGCGAAATATATTTTCGCGCGCGCACTTGTACACGTGATTTTACGATGCGAGGAAAAACCGCGAGTCCTCGTGTGAACATTCGACGAGAACGTACACGATACACCGGACCTCTCAACCTCTCTTCTTTTTTTTCCCCCGTTTTTTTTTCGCTTTCTTTCTCTCGCTCCGCTTTTTTTCGTTTCTTCAATTCGCGCTTTTTTTCCGTCGTATTCGTTCGAATTAATTTTTTTTATTCGTATATTATTACTCTTTCTTATGCATATACGAATTTCTGTGTCGTGTGTGTATCGATATACGATTTCGATGTATATACGTATAGAATAACGTCGACGACGGTATGCAGCAAGTGCGTATACGCGAATCTCTCTGCTTCTCTCTCTAACACAGGGGGTGCCTAACCAACATGTCCTCATTAGCGATTCCAGTAACGTATAGCCTGTTCGTACTCACTCCGGTACGCGGCGACGAAAGAGGATCGCTTTTTCGATCCGCGATCGTTTTCTTCGACTTGTCCACCCACCCTCAACCCCCTCCCTCCCTCCTTTACTATACCGACCGATCTTCTCGACGTGTTATATATTTCGCGTTTAAATTTTCTTTCAAATTTTTACACCTTTCTTTCTTGTTTTACCGCAAGGTTTTTCGGTTTTTATTTATTTTTTCTCTCTCGTTTCTTTCGAGTTCGTCTCGCTATGCTCGAGAGAGACTCACGGCGCCAACGTGCGAACCACGCACCCACGGATCTCGTTGACCAATCGATAAAGTATATACATATATTAAATATACATATATACATCATATATACTACGTTTGCGTGCATATACACGTTCATACGTGTTTCTTATGTTTTTTACATCAATGCGAATGTGTTTGGCGCCATGATGCTTTAAATTATATGCAAGTATATCATTTATAAATGCATATACATATATACACATGTTTCCTACGTGCGTATGCGTATTATTCTTTAGTTTCAAAGGTATGCAATGAAATGTGGGTTGTAGGTTGCCTATCTGCTTCTTTACGAGAGAGTCCAAGGGAAAAGTCACGTGACCTAACCGAGGCTCTCGCACAGATGTATCTCGCGAATCGTCCTCACAAATTACGGGATCCACGCGTATAAAATTCTTAGGGGTCAACAGGTACACGAGGATCTACAATGTGTTTAATTTTTTTTTGTCGTTTTGTTTTATTATTCTTGGCGAGAACGGAAAACAAGCGCTTCTTCCACGCGAATCGCGTGTGCGCCGGTGAACGGCTGACCGAATCTCCCCCCGCAACCACACGCAGGTCGAATTTTGACGGAAGATTTCACGGGATTAAAGGGGCAAGGGGGATACACTTGATCCCTTGACCGAATGCAGCATCCATGGCATTTTATTTAAAACTCAGCGTTGCTGCAGCTTTTTTTATCTTGACGGAGAAATAAGTTAGTTATGAAAAATATAATCGAAACTTTTGCTGCTTCAAGTTATTCAATAAAGTATGCAAATTTTTAGACTATCTCAATTATCAGTACAATAGGCGCGTATTTTGGATTTTTTTCTTATCTATTACGCCGTAAAACGTTTATGCGTGTGAGATTCGAGAGCCGAACACGCTCGCAGCGCCGAAAGTGTCGCGATACCCGCGATATCGTTGACAAATGCAACTATCCCTACGTTCGAAGCTTTTAGTGAAATGTGGCAGGTGGTGCTCAATCACATGGCTGCGGATCGCCACACAACTCGGTCGATAACTGTAAAATTTATATCGTGGACATCGTGGAGGATAAGGATATTTTTTCTATTTTTTTTCCAAATTTTGAAATTTCTGAAATCTGAATTGTTCATCACTTATTTCCCTGAGACGAAACTACCAAACAAACAGTTGTTCACCGTTGCAGGAATTTTCTACCAGGTAACGGTCCTGTGGGTCGGGAGACTATGATGCCAGCGCTGCGGCGAAGTTATCGTAACTCGTACAAACTTTGAGCATGATATTCGTTAGCAGCAATATTTTAGCTTTCTTCCACTCTAGTCTGCACAGATCCAAAGAAAAACGACAGCGAGATGGAAAGAGAGAGAATGAGAGGAGGGATTGAGGCAGAAAGAGGGTGGAGAAGAGAACGAGAGATTCGGGGGGACTGGACTGGCATATAATACTTATATACCGATGAAACGTTTTTCCGTGTTTATTCGCTACTTGTCTATTATTTTTTTTGTTTCTTCGTTTGTGCTAGGCTAGAAAATTGTATGATATCTATAATAAATTTGAAACTTTGGTAAAAAAGAGATTTAAAAGGAAGGGAAAAAATAAAGAAAAAAAGGAAGTTATAACCTGGTTAAAAAAAGGCCCATACGCGATATACCCCAGAATCCATGCCATGCTTATTTTCATATAAAAGATTTTTCAGTAGGGCTACAAATTTTTTAAATCGGTTTACTAAAAACTTGAGTATCTACGAAATTGGCGTACCACGAGGAAGCTGCGAACATTCCAATATTTAAGTACGAAATCCACATTTTTTTTGACTCAATCGAACTATAAATTTTACTCTCAAATGTCTCTTGTCCACGTCGAATCAGGGATTCGCAAGTTTGGCGATATAACGGAGGGAATTGGAAAATCTATGAAAAAATGCAAAATATTTTTATTTTTCATTATTTTACATATTTCGATGGAAACGGAGTAATAAATTTTAGCACGTTTTGTTCAATGGATTTTGATGAAAAGAGGTTATGGTCCTTGTTCTTCAAAATTAGTCCGTGAAACTTTGTATCCTTTCCCACAAATGTGACAGACTGTTTTTATCGTTTTTTCGAGTTTACAAAATCGTGAATCCGGAGTGATTTGTTTTTAATACTCTCAAAATATCAATATTTGTGTTTTCACAGTGGAAAAAAAAGTATTGCGGTGATCATTGGCGAAAGCTTGATTTTGACACATTTGAATGTAGCAAATATTTTTTTTTCTTTTTTATTCTATCAGAGCTCGACAGCTGGCCAGTAATGTCCGTACCTTCGTCGTCGTCTTCCTCCTCATCGTCGTCCAAAGGGATAGAAGGAGAAAAACCAGGCGGCACCAGTCCTAGTCCCGTTGAAGGCGTCGAAGTTGGTATTGCGGGTCCAAGCACTTTGGAAAATCCTGTATGTCCATTGCCTCAAGACGGAGAGTCCGAAGATTATGGAAACGAAGCTGACGAAGAAGATGATGACAGTAGCGAAGAGGAAAGCGAGGTAATTAAAAAATTACTTCTCAAACAATCTGTTAATCATTCATCATTATTAATGAATGTTATTACATTTATTATTCAACTGCAACAAGGAAAAACTCAAAATTTGTTATATTTGTATTTTAATAAGAAAAGTTATGAATTTCTACATTTCATTGTATAATTGAATTCTTTCAAAAATTCACAAAAAATAAAGTAATACTTTAATTTGATTTATTTATTATTATAACTCTAACTTGCTCCTTTAAAAATGATGTTTATGTCTATTTGCATTGAACAATCAAATTGCAGACCAAACCTTAGTAAATTTTATTTCAACATCATTAAAAAATAATAATACTCAAATAGTTGTGGAGCAGAGTTGGTAACATGAATTAATGATTTAATGATTTTAGATTAGCGATAATGGGCTTTACTGCGACGCGGAATGCGAAGAAGAAATTGAGAACGAAGATTCGAGACCGGCAGAGCCAGAAGAGCCTTCTGGTCCTGTCGAAGAACGTGTTCAAAGTCCCATTTTGCACACTTGCGTACCTCTCAATGTTGTACAGCCTCAGAGAAAAAGAAAGTGCGAAGCCGACTCTAGTTTACCTTGCAAAAAACTCAACCCCGAGGAAAAAGATCATACCTTGTAAGTTTTTTTTGTTATCTATTTACAAATATGAATATCAATGAAAATAATTGCTCAATTTAATTGTTTAAATTCGTTTTTTCCTACTTTCAGAATTGTTAAGAAGTTGGAGGAGAAATTGAAACACGTCAGGTTCGTTATCCCTACGAGAGACAATCCTCCTCCCGAGATGAGCAGCTGGCTTCTTCAGTTTCAGGTATTATTCTCTCAAATATAAAGCTTATTATTTTCGACGTCGAGAAGAACGACGTCGAGCATCGATACTACGTAATAATTTTCGTAATCCTGTTTCCCTACAAAGTCGCTAAACGATGCTTTCCTCTTACTGGACACTGGAAAATGTTATGAGACATAAAAATTATTACTTGGCATTAAATAAAAATTTGTTAAACATAATTCCAGTAAATCCACACAGGAGTAATCGTTTAATTCTTATTTTAGGGGCTTTTCAAAGTTGTTTTTTTACAAATTATACACGTTCGTTTACATATTTCGTAGGTACATTAAATAAATATATTATTTTAATAATGAATGGATATTACTAGTAATTAACGCAAACTATCAGGACGACCGACTGTTTAGCGACACCGAGAAAATAAACGTTACTCCCAAAGTTGTATGGAACCCACTAAAGAAAAAAAGACCGATGGGCTTTACCCAAAAGTTGATAAAACGTTAAATAAATAAATAATGAGAATTTATGTCGAATGTATATTTAAAATGGGATTTTTTAATGAATTTAACAGAGGTGGTCAAACGCAGAGAGAATGTTGGCGATAGACGAACTAATCGAGAGATGTGAGCCGACCCAAGTGCGTCACATGATGCAAGTAATAGAGCCCCAATTTCAACGAGATTTTATATCTTTATTACCAAAGGAACTGGCCTTATCAGTTTTGGCATTTCTCGAACCCCGAGATCTATTAAGAGCCGCTCAGACCTGTAGAAATTGGCGTTTCCTCGTTGACGACAATCTTCTTTGGAAAGAAAAATGTCGTGTCGCTGGTATCGATGGTCTTAAGGATTTACTGGTCAACAAACGAAAGAATTGTCGAACTCATTCCGGTAACTGTGGATCACCTTGGAAACAAGCTTACATGAGACAGCATAATATCAAAATGAACTGGAGAACTCAACCCATTAGACCACCCAAAGTATTGAAGGGTCACGACGATCATGTTATCACGTGTTTACAATTCTCCGGTAATAGAATAGTCAGTGGTTCCGATGATAATACGCTCAAGGTGTGGTCCGCGGTTACGGGAAAGGTAAAATTTTTACATGCTATTTCGTTACTTCCGTTTTCGCGGTCACAACTTTGTCAAATTGAAATAAATCGAAAAATGCGTTTTTATTAATTTTGTTACAAAAAATTCATTTATTTTCCCGATACTCAAAAACAATTAAAACTTTTGCGATCATTCCATGGTTTTGCATTTGCAAAGATGCAAAATAGATTAATTGGTTGTTTGATGTAAATTTCAATGTGCATTTCAAAATTTCCATTAAATGTGACTAAGCCGGCTGGATAAACAATTTCCATGCAGCTATTTTTGTACAATCATGAAAATTGCTCGCTGTGCTTGAAATTTCACTATTCTTGGCGGAAAAAAATGGCGTAGCAAATTTTAGACAAAAATTTCTGCTTAACTAAATATTCTCTTAGTATTTAAATAGCAACTTTTTTTTTAACACTAGTGTTTATTTTTCTGTTCGATAGTGTTTAAGAACTCTGGTTGGTCACACGGGTGGTGTTTGGTCGTCGCAAATGTCGGGAACGACGGTAATAAGTGGAAGTACGGACCGTACGTTAAAAGTATGGAACGCCGAGACGGGACAGTGCATTCATACGCTTTATGGTCATACGTCGACCGTAAGATGTATGCACCTACATGGGAACAAAGTAGTTAGTGGTAGCAGGGACGCTACGTTGAGAGTTTGGCAAGTAGACACGGGAGAGTGTCTACACGTTCTCGTTGGACATTTGGCAGCTGTAAGATGCGTGCAATATGATGGAAAATTAGTAGTTAGCGGAGCCTACGATTTTATGGTTAAGGTATGGAATCCTGAACGCGAGGAGTGCCTTCACACACTTCAAGGACATACGAATCGCGTTTATTCCCTTCAGGTAAACATTTTATCGCTTTATAAATAATTATTTTCTTTTATAAATTGTAAAATAACGCTTGACCCCTAAAATACGGTCAAAAGTAAGTCCAATTTTTTATTCAATACACTTTTGTACCTTTTTTGGAAACTCTTCACGTTCTAAAGAGTTCCCATGATTAAATGTTCATCAATGTGTGCTAGAGAAAAGATTGGGTTTGCTTTAAATTATTTTTGATATACTTCAAATTATAAACGAAAATTTATTCTTTTTACGATAAAAAAAGTTCGATGGTGTTCACGTCGTGAGCGGTTCACTGGACACAAGTATAAGAGTATGGGAAGTCGAGACCGGTGCCTGCAGGCATACACTTATGGGACATCAGTCTCTTACTTCCGGTATGGAACTTCGTAACAATATTTTAGTATCGGGTAACGCCGATTCGACGGTCAAAGTTTGGGACATCGTCAGCGGTCACTGCCTACAAACACTTTCCGGTCCTAACAAGCATCAGTCAGCCGTAACTTGCCTACAATTTAACAGTCATTTCGTCATAACGTCCTCGGACGACGGTACCGTTAAGCTCTGGGACGTCAAAACAGGTAAAAACGTATTATCATTAAAAATCAATGTTAACGATTTTGAAATCAAAAATCAAATGTGGTATCGAATTGCACGAGTTTTGACAAATGAATCGAATATCAACGATGAAATTGTTGCTTAACGAAAGGTTTGTTTTGATTTAAAATTTCAGGTGATTTTATAAGGAATCTCGTAGCACTTGAGAGTGGTGGAAGCGGCGGTGTAGTTTGGAGGATTCGTGCGAGCGATACGAAGCTCGTTTGTGCGGTAGGAAGTCGCAACGGTACCGAGGAAACGAAACTTCTCGTTCTTGACTTTGACGTTGAGGTGAAATAGTCCAATTCCTTGTGGTCGTTGTCGTCGTCGTGCCTCGGACACAGCTCCGCTATGTGACTTCTGTACATATTTTCATTAGGTAGCGTAACCAATCTACTGTACAATGTTTCATGTATTACATGGTCCGATTGTGATAAGACTGCGCGTGTACGAATGCTTAGAAATCAAGATGGGCCGGGGGAGATGATTAATTAGCAAGAAGAAAAAAAACAAAACAAAAAACAAAAACAAACAAAGAAACAAAAAATCGTGAAACAAACAAGGAACAAAGTGTAAGAGGAAAGATGTTGACAATGAGGGGTTTGAGACAGGGCGCAAAAATGGAAGATAAAGATCGAACGATTGTTCGTTCTATGATTGAGCTATGGAAAATTATTTTTGCCAACCAAGACTGAAATCGACGTTCAGAATAAGTATTTTTTTTGTTAATCCCCCTCAAGCTTTTTTTTTTATGACGCACCTAATGACTGTGAGGTCATTTACAGTGAATGGAAAAGATGTTTTTTTTTGTCCATATACTCTTGAGCGAAATACGAGTTGTGAACGTAGCATCGAGTGTGGTATGAGAAGGGATTGAAGGATTTTTTACACATCCGTTCAAAGTTAAAAATTTGATTATCCAAAAATTAGGCAATCGGTAATCCGACCAAAAATTTAACTAAATCCCATCGTCAAATGACATAAAAATTATTTGAGAATTAATAATGCCTGAAATTTCATTACAACTAACAATACAACTAAAAGTATTCAACAAATAATCAAACAATCATTTGCTTCGTGACGTTAAATCATTTCAAATACGCACCAACTCTTTCAAACATTATTCTTATCGAAAAACTATTAAGACTAATAAAAAAAAAATCACGAATTCTTTACATTTCTTGATGAAAAAAATTCACACTTACCTTCAAAAGTTGTCAAGTCATTGAACGAGTAATTTTCCTGTTGCTCTTTCACTGCATTTTTCAAAAAAAAAAAACCAACTTATTCCCTAGAAGAGTGAAAAACTGCATCTTATTTTGACAAATCAACAAATTTGTTTAAAAAGGTGAAAAACACTGAGTCCCCACATTGTCCTGAAAGCTTTATTGTTTGAACTAAATTTGAATGCCACAAAATACAAGACTAGTAACATTTGTCTAAAAGATCCTGAAACTGTCGTCGATTTCGGATCTCGTTGACGACGATAATTCGTTGGGAAAGAATTGGATGTACCTACCGCCGTGTACAAACAAAAAAAAAACAAACAAAAATAAGAGATTCAAAAGACTCGATACAATACTATGGAGAATAAGGAGCTTATACTATATATTGTTTTATTTTATATTCATATTATTATTATTTTTCAACTAGTACGGAATTCATTTTCTGTTACGTTCGATTTAAAATGCGGTATCGTTACTCGTTGGTAGTTTTGTATTGCGGGATAATCACGATCGACACTCGTTCTTCCTCGTTAGCATTTTGTCTTTTTTTTTTTCACACTTTATATGACGTCTTATGCGGGCCGATCGTTCTTCGTGCACGTATGTTCGCGAAAAAAGAAACAGTTGCAATCGGTGTTGTTCCTTTTATTATTATTATTATTACTATTATTATTATTATTATTATTATTAGATGCAACTATCGAACAGTAGCAAAAGAAAAAAAACAAACAAAAAAAGGACATCGTCTCGATAACCGCGAAGCACTTGACGCGAAGAACACAAATGTGCATATATTTACATCCAATTGTGATTTCATAATAATAATGGAAGTAAAGTTAAAGAAATATTTCGGCCGTGTTAACCCGAGCCTCGTTGAGCCGTCCGACAATTGTACTAATTTTTCTTCGTAATCGCGTAAATAACGGTTAATGAATTTCAACAATTAGGGCATTATTAGTAATTTTATAATCCTACGAAGATATATCGAATTCTTTAAATTCTTTTATTTTTGTTTTCATCTCCCCGATTATTTATTAATAAAAACAAAAGCGATAAGGATTTTGAACAGATTTTTAAAAACTCATGACTCGTGGATGATTGTACGACGAGATAATCACGTCACGTTTGTTATTTCTTCGAGGAATAATGAAGTTTTTCGAACCAAACGGTTTCTCCTTACGTAATAATTCGATATTCAATTCTTTTTCTTTTTTTTTTCTTTCAATCCGATTACTTTTAGTAACTTTTTTTTTTCAATACGAATAAACGTATTTTTGCGCAAATTTTCCATCTGGTTTATATTTCATTCGCCCGCATAAGCACCGTCAAAAATATAAGTTGAAAAAAAAAGACGAGATACTACGATCAGTAAATCGTTGCTCTTAAATTTTTATTATGAAATTTTGACTCCGCGACGATGCCGCATTCTTTTGCGTTATTGAGAGTCGGTACACGAATTCATAGGTTTGTTTTTTTTTTTTTTTTTTTTTTACATAAAAAACGACAGGGCGAGAATAGTCGAAGAGGAAGAAACAAACGAAACATGTCACACGTGTGGAGCATTTTCGGATGTGCCATAATAAACATTCAACAAAGAATTCTTTTTTAAACTCGACCAACGAGGACGTTATTTAACCGAAAAAATAAATAAATAAAAATATATATATAATTCTCCCTTCGCGATTTAATAGTGTACGCGATGGAAATATAGTCTGTGATCTGAGAATATTTTGATATACTTCTCGAACGATATTACAATCGATTTCTCGATCTAAGAGATGAACTCTGAATATTGTTACGTGATAACAATTTTCATTTTTTGAAAATTTTATATATATATTTTTTTTGTCAATTTTGAAAGACGTGCGAACGCAGCTTTGAGGCACATCCAGGCTACTTTTCCTCCCTTGTAAAAAAATGTACATTTTGAAGTGTTTTTTTTTGCCCTTTGATTGTTTTTTATGAAAAATATCTGGAGATTAATTTTGAGGATAAAAATGAATATGAGAAAAGTAAATTTTCGTAAAGGCGATTTGTATATATAGTCTTTCAGTATTTTGCATCGTCCTCTGGTTCAAATGTATAAAAAATTCAGGCAACATATAGATATCCATGTTCAATGAGATGGAAGCAAAAGAGAGAGAGAGACGGAGAGTAAGAAAATAAGAGTTATTTAAAAACAACGTGGCTCTCACAAGTGTGGCATGGTGTCATTTACGTATGGTTTATTTATAAAACAAATGAAAGAAACGAAAAATCGTGTTGTACCAATTAAGCTCCAAGGTAAATTAAGTAATATTTTATGAAACGAAAAAAATGACTCGATGCAACGATACAATGGAGAATAATAGCTTGACACACTGCAAGCCCTAAGCATTATTTCCCGACTACCGTTTATAAATTCAACGTCGTTTGGTGAAACAACAAAAAAAAACGTGTAACGAAGATTAATCTCGCAATCGAAGTCCGGCTTCGCCATGAGACAATAATGAAGGTTGTTAATGCTCTCCAATCATTTTCTCCAACGTGCAATACAAACTCGAATTGGAAACAGTGGCTCAATCAGAGATAAATTAAGTTTACAATCAGATTCATGAAGAAATCATGTTACGGAATTGAGAGAAAGAATAAAACCTTTATTCGTAGTTGTCTACGAATAGTCGAGATATCGAGACGAAATGACGATCAAGTATAGAGTCCAAAAAAAAGATGTTGAAGCTTGCTTCTTTGGAATGCAACGAAATTCTTCTTTTCCTTTACTATTTTTTTTTTTTTTGTATAAACTTGGACTTTGGAACCTTTTTTTTCTCAACATGTTGATTTCCAAGATTTTAAAACTTGAAGATGAGGAAAAGAATCGTCGATGCATTCCAGTGTTATAAACTTCAGAATCACGAAATTTGTTTGACTCTTGGAAAGTGCAGCTTTTATTATTGGACTCTTGGCATTTCCAAGCAATCGGGAATTTATATAATTTGACTTTTTTCCTCTTTTTAATTTGTATATTGCTCAATAGTTTATTTTAACTATAATGTGTTATCTGTTGTATCATTTTTTTGTAAGGAAAAATAGAAAATGTTGCTGCATTTTATACCATCTCCCTCCTTTCTTTATATTTTCACGTCTATTTATAATTAACGAATACATTATAACAAAGCGGTGGTTTATAATCTATGAGAATTTGTGGGTAAGACAATATTTTACACAATTTTTCGATTAAAATTAATTTTCTAACATTATGTCTGGACAATCAGCACAAAAGTGCACTCTTGACAAGGAATGTGAAGACTGCGATTTTTTTTCAACAAATCTTCTCTGTTCACCAAATAATAACTTCCGCATCTACATTGATAGCTCAGCGTGTCGTCATCCACCGTTACTTCCATTTCGTCTTCCGTAATTGTTGCAAAAACAAGAACGCTCTGCATTTCCAATTGCGCTTGCCGACATTCGGCATCATATTTTTTTCTTGACTCAGGATCTCTTAAGATTTGCCATGCTTCTTCGATTTGTCGAAATTTATCGGTGTTTCGAGTATTCGACGAATCTGTTTTGTCCGGATGATATCGCAGCACTAATTTTCTATAATTTTTCTTAACTTCCTCGTACGAGGATTCTTTGCTACATTCCAACACTTTGTAGTATGCGTAACCGCTCATAATATCGATTTTTATGTTTTTCCCACTTTTGATCGATCGAGCAAGAGTTTTAGGACATTTGGTTGACGTTTTTCAGTTTTCGAAAGTACAGTCTATTCTTTGTCAAGGTCAGTAATGAATTTTTGCAAGATAATGGACATTCATTGTTGACTGTGAGTTTTAACCTAAAAATGAAGACTGAACTGAGTAAATGTCGACATTGCTGTGGAATAAACGTGTTATAATTTGGAAGTAACTCACCCAAAGTTTCTGGGGCTTTGATAAAAGTCCTATTTGATAATTGCAAACATTTTTCCAACAATAAAAACCATTCTGCTGTTTTATACGATACAAATCTGGGTCAATAGAGGCGCGAGTAAAAGTGTTGTTTATGTCGACCGCAAACACGTGTAGTGGCGCTGTATGACCTTATCGGGGGTTTTATTATCATAAAGACGAATTTCTCGCCCGGCATTTCAGTCGACTGTTGAAAAGAAATTGCCAAAAATTAACAAGTAACTCGCGAAGACACACACGTCAAACATCTTTCGTCTTTGTTTTTTCTTAAACGATCGAGAAAAATAGTGTGTGTGGTGAAATTTGCGTTAGCAAGAAGAAGGTAAAGAGTAATGATTGATAAATGACTGAAACAAACTGAAAACAAAATGCATGCTCCAATTTACAGAGCTCGTATGACAGAAGTAAGAAAGTACATGCTGCAAAAAAACAAAAATAATATCGGTTTTTTGGTGGTTAGGATTTTGGGGTTAGTCCTGTTTTTGAATTTTGTCATTTTTTTATCTCTTTTACCGCGATCTATAGGAAACATTTCAAATTTTGCTCGATGTTATGGAAAGACATTTTGCGGCATTGAGTTTACCGGACCCGGCCAGCGATCCCAAAATTACGAGAGCTATTAGTTTTTCCGAACTCCCTTCCACTCGCAGGATTCTCATCGAACAGTGTTATCAGGCTGATGATAGCGGTGCTCTTGTTAGACAGTACAGTTGCGAACAGATATTTGACAAACGTTCAAATTCTAGGTGAATATTTTTTCAATAGTCTTTTGATTTATGATTCTTTCAACCTTCTACTATCACAATTATTAATCCTTGAAGTGTCAACTTATCTTCTTATTTCGAACAGTGAATCAGCATTTTCAAATTCGGCTCATACTCTGTCCAGGGTCTTCCAGACCCTGAAATCCTTTTCATTTATTTGATACGTTTAAAGTTTAATAAAAATATGTCATTTTCTGAGAATTATTGAAAATTTGTTTTTCAATAACTGGTAAATTGTTGATGTTTCAAAAAAGGTTTTATCTTTAAAAATGTTTGACAAAATCCCTAAAATTTGCAAAATATATCTTCAAGTAATCTTGATTTTTTAATATTAATATTTTACTTTTTTCCAAGGTCTAGAATGAACCAGAAAAAATATATATAAAATTGTACATTGTTTCAAGTTTTCTTGAATATTATGTTTTATTTTACATTAGAGTACATTTTTTCTCCAGGGAGATAAAAGTTTCTGAAATAGTAAGAACCGGCAGTGAGAGGTGTTTGTCGAACACGTGGACGACGAAGCTTCCAATACCTATATCCAAAGGCAATGCAGATTGGTACAAGAGCAATTTTGATCGAAAATCAAGGGCTTTAGAAGCTCATAACAGTAGAAAAATGGAACCAATGGATGTGGTGGAAATCAACGGAGAAAAGCCTGCAAAGGTGACACCAATGAAGCTGCAAAAATTGCCAACAGTGGAGCTGAACGGGATGAAAATTTCCCGGATGGAGGATTCGAGACCATTGATCAGAGCTGCGACCCTGGGAACTCCTCAGGCCGTGCAATCGAATGTCTTTTGTAAAACACCGGTTAGATCGAGATCTGCTTCGCCAAAAGGAATGACCGATCGTCCGATAAAAGTTGAGCCTGGATTATTGGAACGTCCAAAAACGGCGGAAACAGCTCGTTGCGATTACAATGAAAGTAAAAAGAGAATGCGATCCTTGGTACCGAGTGTTGAAACGAATTCGGAAAACTCTTCTTCCAACTGTTACAAATATATATTTTTCTTATTGCTGTCAATTTCTGTAGTGATTTTGGCAATATGTTTTTGTACGGACGATTTGACGAGGGCGAATCAACTGAAAAACATAAAACTGACAAATATGAGCGCAGAATTACGCGAGCGAGTTTACGGACAGGAAATAGCGATAGAGCGATTAATCCACGAGTTTGAGAAAAGTTCAACGGGATCAAAAAATATCATAATGCTGGTCGGTGGAACGGGCGTTGGAAAATCTTACGCCGTTGGTATCGTCGCCAAATATTTTTCACCGCAAGATTATGTTTTCGAATATTTTTCACCAATACGAAAAAACATCCACGAAGTATTCACCAGACTATCACGAGGACAATGCAACCTGGTGATATTGGAAAATTTGAAGAAAGACGATTTTCCCGATGTCATGAATTTCGTTAAATTTTTGCGGGAGTACACGCAGCAGTTGTGCGTTCACACAATTGCTGTTTTCAATCCCCAAGAAACTGCAAATGATTTACAACCAAATAGCTTCGATTTGAACGCAATCGTTCGTGAAATTTCATCGCTTTTTCATGACAATGATATTTGGGATGCGAATATCATTGGCTTTAAAGAACTCCAAGAAAAAAGCCTTGAGGCTTGTATCAAACAAGCTGTGAATGAAAAAAATATCCATTTGCCTGAAGAACAATTAAGGGAAATTCGAGAACATTTGCTAACCAGTGGCAGCGGGTGCAAAGGAGCTTTTGCCAGAGTTCAGCTGCTCATTGAATCATAAAATTTTCGAAATTTTCTCTTGAAACGAAACATACATTCCTTATACAATATTTGCTCCAAGTATAAACAGATTTTCGATTATGCAAGTTATTTCAATCTTTAAACAAAAAAAAGGGAAAAATCAATCAAAATGATTCGATGATTCTCAACGATGCCAATATTCCACAATGTGAATAAAACTTTTTCTTTTATATCGAAGATTAATTTTGCTTTTCTCGCTAAATTCTCGGACTTTAGTTCTTCACCTCCATCTCAAATCTCTGCCATTTAAACTTTGGACTGACAAAACCTGAACCCAAAGATTCGACGTGAAGAAAAATTTGATCGATCAAAACTGTGATTAAAGTTATATTAAAATAATAAAAAAATTGATCAATGTTACTAATTAGAGATAAAACTAATTGTTCAAAAGAGTTCTTAGTTTTCACCAGATTTTGTTGATTTTAGTTTTAAGAACCATTTGCTTTAATACATCGAACGAGAAGTTGTCCAACATGCCTCATTGTAAATGATCATTTTTTTTTTCAAATAAAACGATAGTTTTCTAAAATCCCATCAAATAATAACTAGCCCTTTATTTTGACGACGCTGCGAATGGAATGACAAACATGGCGCATCGTTACGACGTTACGAATATTTATTTTCTATTGGACAAAAACTTTTGGAACTTTTTTAAGAAACAGAGACAGGAATAACAGAATTTTAAAAAAAAGTTTGCGATAATGATAAATAAATAATACAGAATAATTAAAAAACGTAAATATAGATTGAAACGTCAGAAATTTGACAGATGATCGAACCCTCACATGTCAGACTGTGTCAGCTGTGACTCCGCATGCTATGGAACGACCTACTGACCCAGTGATCATCGATCGACGCTCTCTGGACGCGCTACTGAATACAGCGCCACGTAACAAGCAGGGAGCGAACTATTGTTTTTTTGTTCGAAAGATGCACCATAACGGATCGAAGCCCAATTTTTCAATACGTAATAAAAGGGTACAAAGAAAAAGACAAAGAAGAATAATTCGATCGATTGATTGAACAAAATCTTTCTCTCATAAATAACAAGAAACGATAAATTGTCAATAATATTGCATTACCTTTTATGGTTTAAAGAATTCTTCGAAGACTCGTGTTTACAATCCAGAGCTAAAAATATCGTGGAAAGAGAAGCGGTTATGCAGCATGTGTATCGATGATACAAGTTTTTCTCGCTTTTCGTTTGGTTCGTAACTGGTAAACAGCGGACAGGGGAAGAGAGGGGGTTAAAAACTCTCTCGGTGTTACTGGCCGCACATATTCTATCGCAATACGCGGATACAACCTTAGACCGTAATATTTATGTGTAGGGATGTGTGAGTGCCCGTTTCGCCCACTTCCTTGCAGTATAATATACCATTTCACTTTTCTGATTATTATGAGAAACGTCCCGTCTTGTTTTCGCGATATTTTTTCACGTATATAACAAACGAATATACAGAGTGTCTGAAAAATCATTCTTTGAGCATTGGATCGAATAGATCGTGACATTTAGAGAAAAAAAGTCCTTGATTTTTTTTCTCTACGATGCACCGTTCACGAGAGATTCTTCAATTAGTCTTAGCCCCGCCCACTTCTTTCGTTTGGCGCTCAGGATTGCTGTCGATAATTCAGGGAATATCTCGACAACTGTCCATTGTACAGAAAAACTGCCAAGGACTTTTTTACTCGGAATAACATAATCTAACGATTCCCGAAATATCCAACTTGATTTTTCGGACAGCCTGTGTGAAAATATACGAACTTTTCGTATTACGCATCAAGTACCAACGCAAAGGAAATCCTAATCACTCAAGAAAGTTTTTCTTTCATACATTCTGATTTTCGAGTCACTGAGTTCTGTAATATTTATGTACGTATTTGATTTATAATATACTCGTACCATCGCCAGTATAAATACATATATCTCTTACAAATTCATTAGTGCATTATGCTATGCAGACCGGAAAAAAAAGCTTGATGAAAGTGCACAGTCAATTGCGATCATTCACCGACGACTGTCACTTCTCGTTATACTTATTGGATTTTCAAGAAGATTATAATTTTTATAAATATCACTTTAGCTCCTATACGTTGTTTAATTTCCGGTTTTCATTTTTTTTTTTTTTTCATGTATCATTGGTATCGTATATGAGGATATCGATGTGCATCGATAAATAATATAAATCTCGTATTATTCATTTATACACACAATAATAATCTCACTCTTTGTTTTTGAAAGAAAAAGGTAAATGTACCAAAAGTTCCATTTGTTTTTATTCCTCGTTCAGGATTTCATACATCGTAACGAAATTTATATATATATGTAATAATTGCCTAATGTCCAAAAGTTACGCATGCACGAGTGACGTAATTCATAACGAGTTGCGCTGTAACATTCCCAATGTCCAAAAGGTACAGCAATGAAAACGTCAAGGTGTTCCTTTTTTTTTTTTTTATCAATCCTCGATGTGTTTTTTTTCTCTCCCTCGCATCATCGAATAATAGCCGAAAAAAAATTTCGGACGGCGAAAGTTTGATGTAAAGTACGCGGTTTATTTACGGATTCAAGCACTTTACGAAAAGGAGAAATGACTTTTCGTGAAAAAAACAAAATTAACAAATGTGAAGCGTCCAGTCCTACAAAGAACTTGCCTTTCACTCGCTGAATTTTTATTCCCTGCATTATTATTAAACGTGCTTTTTTTAAATACAAACTCTAAAATACGAATTTCTTCCTTTTTTAAATAATTAAAATCACTAATCTCGTGAACCCAGAATACAATCTTTTTTTTTTCTCGTATTTTTTTTCACATTGTTGTTTTTTTTTGTTTCGATCGATTTAAGTGTGTAAGAGTTCACGATTTTATACTACTTTTTTTTTTTTTAGTCCTGTTGCAAAAAATTAATCTCTCGACTACGATGTAATCGATCTCGACTTCGATTCACGTAATTCTTCATTCCGGCTCGATGGTTTAACGATCTTTCCTTCTTTTTTCCATTTTTCATCAATTTTATGATTCACCAATGAGTTTGAATACCTTTTCTCTCTTTGAGACTCACTACTCTTCCGAACAATACGATCGATCGATTTTTTAAATTGCGGTGTATCAGAATATCGAAGATTATTGCCATGAAATCGTGGGTCTTGATCCAGAAAATTTTTTTTTCATTATTTGCGGTGTTGGAGAAATTTCAACGAAATAAAATTACGTCTCGAATATTTGTTTCATTGTTTTTTCTTCGCACAATATACGTCACGAAACGACCAGCAATGTTTTTATTGCGAAATCGTACAAATAAGAAAAAAATAATAATTATTTGATAAGAAAATTTGACAGAATTGCTCGAAAATCGTTTTTTTTTTATATCTTATGAGCGAAGCAAGGACTCAGTGCTTTTTGACGGTTTGTCATCGTCTTGTCTTGAAACGTGATTCGTGTCGCACACGAATATGATTAGCCTTGTATCGAAGACTCAATGAAAAAACTCGTAAGATTGGTGGATAAAAAAAAAAATAAGAAAAAATACTCCATCAACGATATCTATACGAAAAAAAAAAAACATTGAATACCAAAGGAAGAAATTAATTTGCAGTAATTTTTTTTTTTTTTCACTGATAAATAATTTCAATATTGTATTTAAAAATTCAGAACTAGGATCGATACTGCAAAAAAAAAATACTCACTCTATAAAGAATGACGTAAATGGAATCTTTGCGATATAAAAAATCAAGTTTTTCTAAAATTAAGGGCTCAAAGATAACACGAAAGAATGCGAAATTAAGCTTCGATTAAATAACTCGTCAGTTTATGGGTTGCAGCGTCAAAATGATAACAATTAAATGAAATTATGTAAAACATGAGAAGAATGAGATCTCAGCGATTAGGTCAGTTTTGAGATAATGTTTCGAACCTCGTGTCACGATGTTGCGACGCGAAGAGCGGAGAATGATCGGTCAGGTTGAGCTCCAGCAGGAAGAAAGGTGCTCCGGTGGAAATTATAAAAGAGCGCTTGATCGCCGGTACGGGGGCAGTCGTTTCCAAGTGTGCCGCACGGACGCAACTGCGTTTTAGGGTACGTTCTCACACTCTGTCCATCACTTATTTAAATTAAAAAAAAAAATTCGAAAACAAAAATAAACATCACAAAATTCGTGATTTTCATTGAACTTTCAATTCAATTCACAGAAGTGTCATTTATTTAATCAAATATTTTTCTTTTTTAGAAAATTTACTAGTGTTTTAATAATAAAATAGGAACAAAAAAGTGGATCTCCAGCTTCCGTGATTTAAAAAAATACTTAGGTAAGTAAAAGATACTTTATAAATATTACGCAATTTTATTGATTAGAAAAAAATGTATTTGTTTTAATGATCAATTCATCTGATTGTTTTGTCGTTCAAATTAATGTTTTTTCTCGTAATTTATTTATTTATTTATACATATTTTCAGTATTTATGAATATTATTATTTATAATTTAATAAGAAAATTACTTGTTAAAAAAAAAAAACAATTCAAGAGAGAAAACAATAAAATGGATAAATTGTTCGTCAAAAATGCTAAATTTTTTCTCATCTATTTATTCAACTTTTATTTATTTATTTAAAATATCATTGATGGCATAAAATGTGCAAGATAAGTAAAAAAATAAATGATCAAAGCGAAGGAACGAGACAAATTGTATATTCGGAGCCAATGTGTTGGGTGGATAAAGATTTGATACAGAGAATCAATTAATTCGTTTGAGGAATTCATTGAAATGTCAGATTCAATGAAATAAGGAATAAAAATACAATTTTTTAATTCAAACTAGTTTTCCACAAGATTTCGTAATAACGCTGCACAAGTGAGAACTTCTAAATTCATAGTTCTCATAATAGGTTGTCGATAGTTGAAAAAAAAAAATGAAAAAAAGTGAAACTTTCTTCGTAACAGTTGTAAGAGATGCCTCGATCGCTTGGATATCGCTTATAAATGAGACAGGCGGATGTTACGAGGATAAAAGATCGAAGACATAATCGTAATAGGTTTGGTCTGGTGTACGAGAGGGTTCTCAGGTTGCGGTAACCAGCAATATGACGATTGCGACTTTCTACGCGGAAAAGTCTGTGATACGAAGTTACCGGTGGCCTGTATTTTTTTCTTTTTTTTTTTGCATTACAAACTGGTATAATTTGTCGTTTTCATTAATTTTTTTTCCTCTCCTCGATCTTATTGCTTCATCCTAGACGCATTATTATTTTTGCAAAGCAATCGAGCAACGTAAAAGATGCTAATTATCCACTCGCGTATAAATTACACTCGTACGAAGTCGTAATACCTTCGCATAAGACTGATCACGTCAAAAAATAAAGAGAAAAAGGAGGTGAGACATAATTGAAATATATTTACTTCATTCGCGAATGTGGCGTCATATCGCACCCGTAATTCACGTAATACCGCTTTGATAATCACGGTAAACGTGTGGATTACGTTTTTCATGCAATCGTAACTGAGCCTAACCAAAGAGGCATATTTTTCAGCGTTGCAATTAACTTCTACTTCAAATTTTACTTTCTACACGGAAGGCATCGATAGTTCAACGCTTTTCTCACTTCTTCCATCTTCTTTTGTATATATTTTTTTTTTTTAATACGAAATTTAAATCACTCGATCATTAAGGCTCAAAAAACCCAATTTTACTTTCGATAAAAAATTATAACGAAAAGTCTCGAAAATAACTGGCATTTTGTTCGAATATAAAAATAACGCGAAAAACAAAACGATTATTTTCGTTGGAAAATTAAAATATTCCAATTCCGATTGAATTTATTTTCAGTTTTGTAAAAAATCAAGTGCTCGTAATGTGATTATGATTTTTTAAGGTTACGATAAGTGAGGATTTTTTTTAGTGAGAATTCTCAAGATTTATTGACCGATATTTTGCTCTCATTGACAACTATAATCCTTTTATTTCAATATTTATTAGAAAATGGGATTTGAATATAAATCAACGACCTTCATCCTCGAGGCGAATTATTTGACCTTCCGAAATATTATTTAATCGTAAAAGTCCTACTTCGAGAGTCCTTCTCTCTTTTTAATTTTAATTTACCATTCAATGCACGAGTGGTTTATGAATTCACGATCGATTCATTGATAAGAGATTTTTGCATGACTGTCAATTGTGTTTTTTCCATTCTAATAAATATTTTCGAAATTTCCAAATAGTCTCGAAATTATTTTGACAATTCGGCTTCGTTTTAATCACTTTAAATTTCAATAAATTTCACTTTCTCTTTGTTTATTTGTAACCGGTCCAATGAATTGTCGAAAAAACAACAAACACGAGGCGTCGCCAAGGACGAATGACAAAGGAATTTAAGGTTTTTTGTTTTTTTCCACGATTTGCATCAACATGAATGGATGACAAGTATAAAAATTACTCAACTTGAATACGATTGACTCAAATGGCCAATCGATACGTCTATATATTTGTATTTACGTTGTCACACTTAAATTTTCTGTGTTGAGCGACTCTTGAGAATTTTAACATCACTCAGGGTTCTTCAGACTCGAGGACAATCGTGCCAAGTGCACAAGTTCATCTTGCATTCAATCTCTTCAATAATTTTTCGCGAATCTTCACATTTTTATCCCCAAGACAATTTGGAACTTTGTCCTTTCGTTATACATAGAAAAAAAAAATTACGCAGTAAAATCATCAAAAAAAAAAACACAAAAGTAAATAAAAATTTTACGTAAACGAAAAAAAAATCTTTGAGACAAAATTTGTACGAATGAAAAAAGGGATGATATCGTTAAAGAAATCATCATGGAATAGAAAAAATGGGAAAAAAACCCATGAAAAAATTATGAAGAAAAATGGATCAAAGATATAGCCGATTTTTCTGCACTTACTCATGTTTATGAGACATATCGTCTCGCGTGACTCAGTCAAGACACAGAGCCTGAGGAGAGTTGGGTTAACAACCCAGGTGCCTCAATATGTTACGTAACGGGAGAAAGCTGTTTCGAAACATACGAGAAGTTATAACACATCGGCGAAAAAAAAAAAAAAAAAAAAACAGAACGATAATATTACCACGTATAGATATGAGAATCCACACGTTTAACGCACAATCTGACAAAATAGCAATTCGAATTGCCGAACCTATTACGTATGGCCCTCTGGCGTGTATTACGACTCAGTTTTTTTTTCTTCTCCGTTATATCATCGTTTGAAAGATCGTCGATGCAAAAGTTGATACGATTTATAATTAACTGAAAATGACAAGCGTTTCTTACGATCGTTTTGACCTATAAACAAATATTTTTAAAAGATATTTTATCGATGAAATTCAAAGAGAACATGTCGCTCGTTTTCGAGTCCTACTAAATCATTTACGATCCAAAAATGCAATTTTTTAAAATTCTTATAAATATTAACAACAACAAAACGATTCTTTGTGAGAAATTGTCTTCCATCAAAGAACGTTTCTTTTTCTTCTAATTTCCTGGGATACTCTTACCGGTTACGAGTGTCTTACAAGGTCGTTGGAGAAAGACGAGTTCCAAAAAGTGTGAGAGGAAGAAAAAGAGTTTAGTACGAGTCTGAAGAATGAATGTGAAAGTTTCGATTTCGTTTGCCATGCAAACGGCACGCGAGAAAAAGCACATTTGAATTCTTCTTTTTTTTCTTTCTCATATTATTTCCCACGTGCTTCGAACTTGTGTTGTAACTTAGAAATGAAACATCGATCGATAAAAGCAATAATTATTTATTTATTCTTTCCAGATAATTCCTGTAGGTAAATATTTTAAGGAAAGATAATAAACAAAAATAAAGAGAAAATGGACGCTGTCGAATGGGTAACCGAACCGGACGTTTACGAGTGTAAATTGAGTGAAAGCACTCAAAAACTGGCCAAGGAAGAACTTCGCGAAGACAAAAGCACCCGAGATCAAGCAATCGAACAACTGCGCAGTTGGATTAAGCTCAATCCTCGAATTAAAAATTCTCGTTTAGGTAAAATTTTTATTTCAATCATTCACAAGGAATTGAGACAGTTTTTCGCACCAAAAGAATTTCTTTGTCGATCATTTAAGAATTTTACGTTTTGTTAAACAAGGAAGAATATTCAAATTAGAAATTTTTAAAAGCCTGGAACGAGCACACCCACAAATACGAGCGTCAGATAATTCGAAAAAGTAGAATTCCGGAAACGAGATAAAATAAATGTTTTAAATACACGGACATTTCAATTGACATAAATTTTCGATCGTATTTTGAAAAATTTCAAAATATCATTGGAATAATGAGGAGAAAAGATTAAACGTGAATATTTGATTTATAGATGCTCAGTTTTTGTTGAGATTCTTACGTTGCAAAAAGTTCAACGTTCCAATGGCTCAGGAAGCAATGGAAAGATATCTCTTATTGAGACAAGTATATCATCCGGCTTTTCATCATTTGGACATAGAAGAGCAAACGATGAACGAGCTTTTGACGCTCGGGTAAATACAGATTTTTATATATTCCAAAACGAGTTAATTTCTTATTTCAAAAAATGTATCATTCTTTTTTATTTTTCAGATATCTTTTCGCTGTTCCTGGTCGAGACAATCAGGGTCGTCGAGTTATTGTCGCCAGACCTGGTAAACGACGAGATATCCGAATTCTCTGAATATTTTTCTTCCTTTTAATTGCTCGATTATTATTATTATTATTTTTTTCCAGTCTCATTAAAACGTAAATTTGTCATTATTCTATTCTCGTATTTAAAAAACAGGTGTTTTCGATCCCTACAAATATACAAATGCTGACATGTGCAAAATACACGCAATCACTTACGAGGCTCTAATGGAAGACGAGGAAAGTCAAATTCGGGGATTTGTACACTTTGCTGATGGAGCTGGTGTCAGTTTTCCTCACCTTACACTTTTTACACCCCGAGAAGCTGTTCGTATCGTTAAAAATGGCGAGGTAAATATTTTCTCTTCATTTTTATCGAAAAACCAAAAATATATATATTTTTTCTATTTCTTTATTTTTATTGTTCCTGCCATAGACCTTTTTGAGTTGAAAAACTAAAAATAGTTATATCTTTTGTCAAAATATATATTTCGTGAAATTTGACATACGAATCGTTGCAAATGGGCGTTTGTTAATAATTAAAATTCGTCATATTTTATGGCTTGGCAAAAACAATAATAATAAAAATAAAAATAAAACATTTCTCGATTCGTAAAGGCCCACTCACCTCTCGTATCGAGTTCCAAGGACGTTCACGTAATGTCGTTTGGTAATCGATTACGGAGCATGACTGAGATATACGGAACGAGTTTCCTTTCATCGTACTTCGTTGATGCTGCCGGGTCCAAAAATATAACGCGTCATCTTAACGCGCTGGACAATCCCCCAGGCGTATTTCACGAATAACACTCATATATTTTTTTTGTTTCGCGACCATGAGCTAGTTTCGATAATGAAAATATAATTGTGACTATTATGATTTATCGTTTATTCATTTTCCCTCGATTATTCGTTATTTAACTTCTAAAATCGATTCAAACAAATATTTATCACGAAATTCATTTTAAAAAACTACTGAAGTACGAAAATTTTCAAATTCAGTTCAAAAATGTTCAAAAATGGAAAAAGTCTCATTGTTTGTCTGTAAATATTTAAAAAAATATGTTTTTTTGACATTTCAAAAAAAAAAAAATGATCGAAGAACGAAATTTTCCAATTTATTTTAGAATTTTTCTTTCCGGCTTCGACAATTAAATAGTTTGGGGAAAAAAAAGATTTTACGAAATTTGAATAAAATTAATTGACTTGATTGATTCAATGATGAGCAGTTGAATGAGAATCGCAAGAATTCTGTTTCGTCTTCTTTTCTATGATTTTTATTATAATTTTTCAACAACGATTATTTTACTATAAGAAGATAAAAATAATACTTTGAGGAAATAATAAAATAATTGTTTTTTATTTTAGCGTACCGTACCGATGCGTCACAAAGAAGTTCACGCTATAAATGCTCACCCCTCGCTCAAATTTGCTCTTGACTTTGGCATGTCCCTCATATCTGAGAAGATAAAAAAACGTATTAAAATTTATACGAGTCTGGATGACGCTCTTAAAAACAAAATGGATCCGACTATGTTGCCGAAAGAATACGGTGGTACAATGCCAATGAAGGACATGATTGGTAATCCAATTAATCATCAAAATTTTCGTCGTTAATATTCAATTTTTGAAGTGATGAAAAATTTTGTTCATTTTCGTTGTCCAAATGTGTAGGAAATTGAAGAAAAAAAATGTTTCTCATTATCGAACAAAATAGACTTTGCAATTAATTTTAAAAACGGGTTAAGATTTTATTTAAAAAAAAAAAATTTAATGGATTTTCCAATTAATGTAAAAAATGGGTTAAGATTTTATTTATTAATCATTGAAAATTCATGTATTTTGGTTCGTTTAAAAATTGTTTAATTTTGTAGATTTATGGAGAAAAGAACTTTTGGCAATAAGACCAACGTTGCTGAGCCACGATAAAATGCGAGTTTCCCTGGAGCTATATTCCGATAAAGCTCGAGAAGGTGCAGTGTCTGCATTGAAACAAGGCTTTGGTTGTTCGAACGTTGGATCGAGCGATTCGAACATACACGGAATTACTGGTTCATTCAGAAAATTAGAAGTCGATTGAAAAGCAAGAAAAGAGAAAAAAAGAAAAAAGAGAACTTGACAGTCGGCGAAAGAGGGGGAGAGCGATATTTTGTACAAAAGAACGGTGATGAATTTTTCATTGTTTGAATGCAACGAAAATTTGCAATTTTTTTTGCAAACGAAAAGAAATTTTGACCGCTTTAGAAAATTCAAAAGGAATTGATAATTAGAGAAAATATATTTTTCGTTGTATTCGACAAAAGCAAATTTTAGTATCAACGGCAGGAAAAAAAATTAATTGAAAATATTTGAATTTCATCGCCGAAAAATAATTGTAATGATAAAAAATCATCACTTTGGGGATTTTATCCCATTTCGGAAATGTTAAAATCCACCAATAACATAAAAGTGTGATATCAGAGCTATTAATTCATGAAGAAATAAATAGCAAAGATTCATTTCGAAATTATCGAAAAAAAAGCTTGGAGACGAATCGAATTGAATTCGGTAGCAGAGTATTCGAAAATTATTTATAATGATAATTTTATAATTCTCGTGGAGAAAAAAAAAACACGACGAATTTTGTTTTAAACTTAAATATTAAGTGAAATAGATGTAAAAATTCTTTTTTTATTTACAAATACGATTTAGGTGATAAATATTTTTGATAAAAAATCATTTCTACGATTTTAAACACCGAGACTTGTGTAGCTTTGCATGAATATATTCACATGTTTATGACGTTTGAATTAACACGATTGAAGGGAAGCGAGAATTTTTCATGGTATTGTCAAAATCAAAGATTTTTGGAATTTCCAAAAAATTCTTGTAATAAGAAAACAACAGTTTTTTAAATTGATACTTTGCAACATAAACGACAATGAATTTTTGACGAAAATGGTAATTAAACGATCCGTCGGTTTTCAAAGCTCGAATCAACAAAAAATTGGCTCAAAACTCAAAAAAAATCGTTTCCTTCTCAACGATGCAAACTTCGATGTTTCAATTATTTTAATCAACGCCCGTTGCACACTGTATTAATGCACTAGAAATGTGTTTGAAATAAAAAAATAGATGAAACACACTCGTGTCAAAAGTTATAATTTTTAGAACCCAAGATAAAAATTAATGAAGCAAAAGAGTAAAAATTGGATTTTGAGGGATTGATGAAAAATTCAAAGTATTGAAAAAAATATTTATTCCGTTGGAAATTCTTTTCGAGTTTTTAAAATTCTTAGTTTTAACATTAAAAAATTATTCTGAATCTGTAGAATTCCATTCATTATCACTCGCAGACGTCGATTTTATGAGCTCGAGTATCGGCGGCTGTGAATTTTTATCAATTAGCTTATTGTTTGATTTTTCCTCATTGTTAATTTTCTCAAATTCATTACTCACGCTTTTGAGTGAATCGTTTGAATTCGTATCGACATTTTCATTGGATTCTTTTTTCTCTTCTTTCTCTTTGTGTCTCGATTCGTTATAACTTTTTCCGTCGTAACGATTTTCGTCAGTTTTTCGAGTGCTTTTCGATTTTTTTGATTTTCTCACGTCGGAATCTCTTCTTGTTATTTCCTCGTCGCTGGTCGAACCCTTATGCTTTTTTCTCGATGAATTTTCACGATTTTTCGAACGCTCCTTTCGATTCGAAGAATTTTTCCTCCGTCTCGATCGTCTTGATGATATTTCTCGTTGTTTGTGAGCATCGTGTCTGTAACTTCGCGAACTCGATCTCTCTTCTAAATCGTCCCGTTTTCGATCGTGTCTCGATATGTGTCGATTCCGTTCGTTGTTTCCACTTCGACGAGATTTATCGCTTTTGCAACGATTCTCCGTTTCCGGTTCTGGCGACTCGGACCATCGCCAGTTTCTGTTGTCATCCGTACTTCCACGTTCCCAGTCGTCCCATTTTGATTTCGATCTAAAAAAACGTAATTTTGTTGAATCAACACGAATAGAATTTAACTATTAATTAATTATGCAATTGTTTTATTCACACACGGAAGGCCCTGAGAAAAAATATTGAAAAAATTGTATACAGGAGTTCTTATCTCAATAAATACTAAAGGATAAAATAATATTTGTTTAAAAAGTAAATTGTCTAGAAGGATAAATATTATTGAATGAAAATACCATGAAAATGGAATATTTACCTGTGCTCGCTTCTTCTGCTAGAAGAGTTTTCGAAATCGTCATTTTTCTTAGTCCATCTTCGAGGGGATTTGATATCATATTCATCATTAGGATTTCTAAAAGTGTGAAGAAAATTGCAAGCCCTGCCTTTAGGGCATTTGGCCATACCGCAAACAGCATTTCTCCAAGAGGTGAAATTAACAAATTCGCAATTTAATTGTCTCTGTGCATAATAACGACCTTTTAATTTTCTCCATGCTCGAGCAGCATCTCTTTCGCTATAATATTCAACATAAAGATTTCCTCTCAGATGAATTTCCGAGTTGCAACAAACTTTCAGAGTTTTTATTCGTCCAAAGGTCTCAAGTTCTGGGACAACGGATTCGTAGAATTCACGAAAATCTTTGCGGGTTTCGGAGCCTTCGAATTCGAGGGAAACGTCCGTGTCGTATTCAGCCGAATTTTTTTGCAACGAAAAATGTGTGTAAAAACCAGGTACGAGAATTATTTTACTGAGAGCCAAACGTCGATGATTTCTTGAACAAATTTCACCATAACGACAAGCTCCAGTTTTTGTGAAAAAAGGACAAGGATCCTTGCCGCATTGACTTTCTGAAACAACTCTAAGGAATTCTGGCGTTCCAGCTTCTTTGTCTATGTAATCGTCTATTTCTTTTTGTATGTCTTGATGCTTTTTCAATTCTTCCTCGAGCTGACGTTGCGTTTCTTCTTTTTTCATTCTCAATGCTGCCTGCTTCGCTTCCCATTCTTTACGGATTATTTCTTCCTGCATCAATTGTTCCTGACGTAATTTTGTTCTTCGTTCTTGACCACTGCGCCACTCTTTTTGAGCTTGTACCTGAGGGAAACCCATTTTCAATAGACTTTTTTTTAAACACTTCACAATTTACAATGGATTTTAGCCTAAAAGAATTCGGTCACTTTCCAGACCAGAATATTTGTGCCAAAGAGATAAGAAACATATTCAATTACAAGATATTGGAACGAAAAATGGATACAATTAAAATTCGTCGATTTTTCTGAATGTCTACAAGTTTCTTCATAAATTGATTCGTTTCCGATATTTTTGTTCGAAAAATCATATTTTCTTCGTTTATGTTATGAATGTGATTGTTTATTATTATTTATTCAATGAGAACAATCAGATTTGGAGTTTTTCATTATTTTCTTGTCAAATTATCTTTTGCGACTAAAATCTGTACAAATTTCTGAGTTTTTAAATTTTGGATAAAATCTTTTGATTAATATTTCTTACCTCGGCTTCCAGCCACAATTTTTCCCTCTCATCGTGTTCCTGTTTTTCAGCAATTTCGCGATCTCTTTTTTCTTTCAATTGCTGAGCGATCCAGTTCGTATATTCCGCGGTGCTTTCGAGTGTCGCCCTCAAGCGTTCCTCGTCCAAATCACGTTCTTGAGCGGCTTTGCGTCGTACGCGTCTACGACGTTCCCTCTTGGCGATTCGTCTCCACTCTTTGTGACTGAGGCTCGTTGATTCACGATTTTGCTCCATTTTCGTTAAGAATTTTCAAACGCGTCAAAAACATTTTATCACGCTCGAAGCACGAAGAACGGTTTTCTCATGCGTCGTGTGCACGACGCAAGGATTATTTGACAGTTGCTTGTCTTTTGTTCTGAGCAGACGACATGCTATGCTTGGCGCAAACTCCGCCATGTTGATTTTCTTGAGCACCGATTTTGACAAAATACTAATCAATTTATTTGTCAACACTCCATTAAAGAAATACGTATTAATCACAACAGCAACTTTTTTCTTTTCACGATATTCACTATTTGCAATTGTGTGATTTAATGGTAATTCACTAGTAACGCCATCCTTTGGACCGCAATATATTTTTTTTAGAAATCAAACTGTCGGTAATGTAGAAAACTAACGAAACGTTCCTAGAGCTGGAAGACGATAAGAACCCAATGAGCTTCGTCTCTCAAAAATAGCTCCAATTTGGTTGCAAAATCAATTTTTACATTCGTAAATAATTTTTTAAAAATATTATTCATTAAATACATCTGTACCACAAGTACATTTCTTTTCGTGTACTTGTAACGTCAACACTTCGTAGCGTCTAATGACGATACAGTGACAAATCGGTTAAGTTCATGAGACGGAAAAATTTGTCAATGTGACGTGGCCCTTTTTTCACAACCACGTGTCAAGGTCCTTATTTTATACAAATTTTTTTTTTCAAGCACAAAGCACGGACAATAGTAGAATCATTGATTTTTGGAAAAAAAAAAAAACGATGGAAAATAATTGTAAACCCCCGCTCAGAGCGCATACGGTTGTAGAGGATCTTTTTTTAAAGGTCTTTGTAAAAAATCATCGATGCACGTGAACATCAGATCGTCCTGACATTATATCGTTCATATAAACTTTTTATTTTGTAAACAAAATGTTTATTTATAATAAAGTTTTCCTTTTCAACCATTCAGACGTTAATTCTAGCTGTTTGAAGTTTATACTTTTTTCTCCCACAATTCAAGGCTACACATGGTAAAATATTGGTTTTCGAGGTCAAGTTCGTAGCTGTGAATAGAGGGCGAGGAGGGGCTCGAATAATTCGTGATAAAGGCCCCCTCTTCTCCCGACGACTTGAACGTACCTGAAGGGTACCGTTATATCCGGCGGAGCGTTGAACCACCGTACTCTGAAAATGTGTATTCGTCGATATAGAACCGCGCTGGTGAAACTTGTTAGCTGTACACGAAATTCTGTTACCTCTCGGTCTTCGTTGTAGTCGTTGCCGATCTTCGTGTTTTTCCTTTCGCGATACTACGTGGACATTTTTTCTCCCTCTCTTCAGTTCAACATACCATTTTTTAATAAAAATACGAGGGAATATTTTAAAGTAAAAATTAAAATTTCATCGAGTTGTCATAATAGTGACAGTGAATTAGTAAAATAGATGTGTCTTAGCGCGGATCGAAATGTATAAAAAAATGTAATGTGCAGTGAAAAATGTGGAAAATTTTCGATAACTATTACTGTTTTAAAGTTTTATCTTCTTTTACGCGTTGGGGACATCGAATGAACTTGCAACGCAATAATGTGATGTTTGTTTAATGAGTTACACTTGTTTCTTCACTTTTCACACCTGTTTCTATGTTATATGTGGTAAATTTTTAAGTTTCGTCTGTGTGATCGATCAAGATTTTACTTTGTAATTGAAATCGGAAGAAAAATAGCTTTTTGAAAGGATTGATAAAGATTGGGGAGAATAATAGTGATTGAAACATAAAAAGATCGTAAAATGGAACGAACAGGTGATAAATGCATTGCGGGTGCCGCGGTAACGAATAACAGCGGACAATCGAATGGCGTTACGCCAGTCGAAACGAAGAAATTGAAGACTAAATTTTGGGCATATATTTATTGGTTGTTTGGGGGTTGGTGCGGCGCCCATCATATTTATCTTGAGAGAGACGAGCATGCATTGGTTTGGTTTTCCACTTTTGGCGGTTATTTTGGCATCGGATGGTTGCGGGATTTGTGGAGGATACCAACTTACGTCGCGGATGCTAACGATCAGCACGAATACATCGAGTGGTGGAAGTGTCAGATGAGAACCAATAAAAAGGTAAACTTTACTAAACATTTTTATTTTGCCTTTTTATACAATTAACAAAGTGCAGTTTTTATTCTCAAGTAACTTGTAACAACGGTTGGAATAAATCCCGATACAGTGAATTGAGCAATTTTTTTTTTACAACTTAAGAAAATCGATTTATACGCCAATACATCAAATTTGGCAATATTGCTCAAAAAAAAAAAGTTATCACAAGTGATGCAATAACGGCTCGACGCCAAGTATTAAAAAGAAAAAAATTCTTCATTCTACGGATTTTCGTTGCATCATAACAATGCAAAGTTGACAATGTTTTTTCACGTTTCGGGTCTTTTTCGCTCGACCATAAACGGAATGATAAATGTTTTTTGCGTATTTATGGTTACAATTAAAATTATGTACATAGACAAAATGTGCGTGCGATTAATTGCGCTTTTCCGTATTTAAGGACGATGTATGCAACATTTTTTAGCACTAGAATTCCTTCAAATTAGCACCACACAAAGGGAACAGTGATATCCAATAGCTCGCGCAATTTTAAGAGATTTTATCACAATTTTCAGTAGTTTCTTATACGAGCGTGTATTAAAAATTCCAATTTTCAACATTAAATATTTCGATTTGTAAATGGTAAAGCCTCTTGAAACTTTGCATACGCTTTTATGTAACATCGAAAAAGCTTCATTTAGTTTTTTAAAAAAATCGGTCGTAAATGTTTTTCGAAATTTTTGTTATTGTATAAAAAATACAGAATATGTCGGACAATCTTGAATGTGGAGGATGTTGTTCTTTAGTCAATTTGTAACATTTTTTTCAAAGAACTTAGGCTCGCAAAGTATTTTGTATGTAAGTAAAACTGACAACAAAAATTTAGATTTGACTGTCGCGTTACAACGTCCTTAAAAACAATTCGATTAATGGCGAAATTTCGATCGCGGAGTAAATTATTTCGTAATTATATGGAAAATTGTGTTTATTCGTAATAATGTGATCGATTATTTTTATCTGAAATTACGATATGAATTATTTATTTTTTGCGAGAGTCCGATTATGGAAACAGTGTTTGTAAAAAACAGCACTCACGGATCGGATTTTCGGGCTTTTTCATTCGAACTGCCATTGAAACTGAGGAAAAAAAAGAATTTTACTGTAATCTGATAAAATGGCATGAAACGAAAGAATCAGTGATTAGATTTATTTCCCTAGAAGTTTCCCCAGACGGAGAGTTTTTAAGACTGATTTTCTTTTTGTTTCGAACCTACCGATCGTCGAGTATTTCGTCGTTGAAACACGAAATCGTCGTCGTTAGAGCTATCGATTAAATATTTTCGCGCTCCAACTACATTCACTCTGCCCACGTGTTCGACGGTGTAATCAGCATCCTGATTCGCGACTGTTGTTCGTCGATAATAAAAATCGGGGTCGGAAAGATCGCGAATGATATGAGATAAATTATGCTTTTGTATCGCGTCTTTCGCTTTACAATTGTTCGACGTTTTATCAGACTCGCGCTCGAGTTTCAATTGTTCTTTACGTTGTTTCAGTAACGAACTCATAAGAACGTTATTTTTATATTTATCTTCGTCACTGTCAAAGCTCGAAAACGCAGCTTTGCTCTCCTTGCAATCACCGGACACTGACGACCTTGACGACTCTGAACTCCTGTCGCCCGAGGCCCAAAGTCGTTCGATTCTTTGATTGGAATAACTCACTCCGGCGTTCATAGTTCTAATGGCAGCAATGATTTCATGCTCCTCTGCGAACAAGTCCGCTGAACCAGATTTTCTCTTGTCATTGTAATAATCATCGTCATAGAGATTTATATTTTTAATCCTGCGAATTGGAGTTCTGGCGTCCGGTGACTCTATCTCTTTTTTTTCCTTCTTGTTGAATTTCTGTGGTTGATCGTTCGATCCAGACACCGTAGAGATCCTTTCTATTTGTCTTCTCATGTCCGTAGGTCCTTTTGATTCCGTGTCAGATTTTTGACGACGCGGCTTTTGCTTGTGGTTTCTCCGAGTCTTTCTATCTTCCATTTGAAATAGTAGAACCTTTAACAAGACCAAAAACCACAAATTGACAAGGGATTTCTCTTTTTTTGAACCCCGGCATGTCAAAACGGTTTCCTGACGACTCAAATCCAACGACTGCATTCGCATGATACTTTCGTGACTATCAAACGTTATACTGGGTCTGTGAAACCCTTAGGAAGACACAATAACTTATGATACTGAATAGCTCCAGTATCGTCAATTGTCGCTAGTTGGAATGCAACAATAAAACTATGAAAATGGTAACTATTTAGTTGCTCAATTTTGCAAATACGAAAAAAACCTTTGCTATGTTTTTAACAATAAAAATTTCAATATCATGTATTTTAGTTCGTAAAATTTGACATTATCCAGGGACATAGGCTTCAAGCATTTTCGATATCTGACTTTTGATGAAATTTGTATTTTTTCAAAAACGTTAAATTTATAAAAACAATTGAAATTACATTGCAATATCTGATTTCTTCATTTGGAAGTAATGCTAAAAAGAAAAGAACAGGTTAGACAGACCTATGTGTAAAATAATCGCGTGGCTGTTAAAGTATCTTCGAAAGATATAATGAAATGAAGATAAATCCGGTTTTTCGAGGTTACGTTATTTGAAAATTTTATTTAAAATATTAGTTGGGGCTGAGAACCAAAATGTGACGCGATTTTAAATGTCGTCTTTCGGTTGCTCACAGAAGATCAATTCCTTAGCGATTTTCGTGGTAAAATATACACAAGAAAGAGATAACTCTTTCACCGATTTTTTACCATTTAAGGTTATGTTTGTTCGATCGGCAGACGAGAAATCACTCCTGAACGATTACGAAATGTTTTTTACTAATCAGAATTTTTTTCAATGAGATTTTCACTGATGAACGTATAAAACTTTGTACCGTAATGTCCTGCTTATCCAGAGAAGCGGTCACGAACACAGTAGCAGTTCTACTGAATATTTTTATACACTCGGAGATGACGCGTAATTTTCGAAAAATCAAACGATTTTTCGTCTACTTTTTCGGTGCATGTGCTGCGTGTTCTATCAAAATTCTTTCAACTCGATGGCACATATTATACTAACCCTGATTTTTTTCTTATTTCTTTACACTTGTATCAATGCTCGATAGCTTCGCCGGTTGCCGCTAAAGTTTTTCAGAGAACAAAAGAAAAATAATAAACAAACGTTGACGCCATCAAGTACTGGGACGCTTCGAGCCGACGCTCTTACTGGTTATTTTCTTTCTGCTTGACACACAATATTGTTTTGGTATGGGTGGAATTTTTTGCCTGACATTGTGTATGATTTAACTGTGGCCTTCTCAGAAAGTCGAATCCTCGAACACTGCACACATTTCCATAGTATTTCGACCTTTTGTCGAAATGTCACAGTGAAAAAACTCGAATTCGACGATTTGTGTTTACAATTGAATTTTCGATCTCGAGAAAAAAATAAAGTTGACATGATACACGTTATCGCAATTATTTGTAAACTGATCATTCCCGATTTTTTTTTTCGAAATGTCATGCTTATTTCTAGCCACCTTTTTCGACCACACGTTTCCTTGGCGGTTTCGCTGTCGGACACTTGTGGGCAGAATTATTCCAACGAGCTATTCCGGAAGACGAAATTTACGGAATCAATTTTCGACATCTTATTATTTTGCTGCCAGGAATCGCGGCTTTAGGTAAGAATGTTATATACGCTTTATCCACCCAGTATAAATCAAGGATAGATTTTTTCCATTTTTTCCAAAGCTGTCGTTCTACGAAGCGTCAAAGTTTCTATTGTACTCTTCGAATATTTATCTTTTACAATTCCTCGAACGTACGGCGCGATAAGCTACGTTAAAATGATGCAAAGCAAATGATGCAAATATTTCGTCATTACGAAAGTAACTTGACTCCGTTTGTAATTGTTATGACATTGAAAATTATTCAATGATTGCAGATTAT
Organism: Campoletis raptor; assembly: GCA_948107755.1. Lineage (NCBI taxonomy): Eukaryota > Metazoa > Arthropoda > Insecta > Hymenoptera > Ichneumonidae > Campoletis > Campoletis raptor. The sequence continues at coordinate 7,948,908 of OX403631.1, forward strand.
GCCTTAAATATTACCTAAATATTTAAATAATAAATTGTAACCTCGTAATTTCACCAAAATCGGAATAAGTAAAAATTAGTGAGAAAAACACTGATAATCATTGAACTAACAAATAATAATCCAATTATCAATCAAATATAATATTAATAATCAACTAAGAGAATTTTCAACTGAATTTTCTTATCCCCATCGCTATCTTAAATCGTTCGGAATGATAACAATAATAACGTCTCCTCGGTGCGGTTGTTGTTATGTCGTCTCTTTCTTCGCTCTCTCGGCGCTTGACCGGCAGCGAGCCCTATGAGATAACGATCGCAAAACTAACAAATTTCAAGGAATCGAAAAATATACGTCGAAACACAAGTTGTTGTTTAGAATTCCTTTCGGTTCGAGTTTTTTTTCCTGGAATTTTGTACACATATTTATTGATCTTTCGAGGACACGTACAAATTCAATCGAGGAAAAAAAAAAGATGAACAGTTTCGGAGAGTATTCTTTTTTAAAAATATGGCACCGCGATAACTTGATCAAAAATTACCAGGTACATCTCTACGAAACTAAATTTAACGAAGGAATCCTCTCTATCAACGGATATTTCTAACCCTTTAATCCACCAATCGCAACCCAAAGAGATTAAGAATAATTAGATCTCTCGTCGTTTCAACGCCACAAGCGCTGGATGAAAGTGCGCAATGATAAAAAAACGAGAGAAAATGATGATTTTGGTTGTTTTTATTGTTTTCTAACTAGGCGTCTGGGTGGTTGGAAACATTGGAAGAGAACAGGGCTCGATATGGATTCCGTTGGGCTGTTCTTACGCGTTGTATCCATTATTCTATTATATCGACGACGACAGCACGCGGTTGTCAGCTTTCGCGATCGCGGCAGCATTCGGTTTTGACACTTATAGTAAACAATGGCGCGTAAAGCCACGATCAAAAAAGTCAAAGAAACGTAGGATCATCTTTTTTGCGACTGCTATTGTCATTTATGCTTGCATTTGGGCGAGTTTCTTATATTGGAACGCTTCGATCACCGCCTCTGATGGCGAAGAAATCAAACTCTCCGAAGCTATGCGCCATCTCTTTACATCACCAATTTGGCTCGATTTAAAGGTAATTGCAAATCCAATCGATTACGATTTCAAAGATTATTCATAAATGTTTTCTATCGATGTTTTTTTTCTCGATTACGTTCAATTTTCTTAATTGGTAAAATTGAGAGTTAAAACAAAACTGAAATTGATTTTTACAGACGAGCTTGTGGGCGACCTGGGAACAGGCGAAACATCAAGGTTTTTGGGAAACGTGGCGAAATTTAGTTGATCTGGCAGATCCAAAGGGAGAAATCAACGCCTACTCGGTTCGTGACAAAAAAATTGCTTTTAATCTGTAATCACATGAATTTTTTCTTTCAATGTCAAATGACGTGGAGAAAAAAGAAATTAGCAAACGGAAAAATGATAAAATGATTTTTTTTTGTTCGCAGGTTCTCGGTCTCTCGCAGACGGCATCGCAGAGTGAAATATCGGCGAGATGGAGGGCATTATCGAAGGAACATCATCCTGACAAGGTGAAAGGTACGGACGAAGAACGTCGAGCGGCTCAGGAAAAGTTCATGGAAATTCAAGAGGCTTTTGAGATATTGTCAAGCAAGAAACATCGTCGTCAGCGAAAGAATCGAAGAGCTGCTGGCTGAGGAAACGTCAAAATTCAACTAAAAAAAAATAAATGCAAATGAAAATTGTTGAGAATTTTCTATCCAAATTGTTGAATAGTATTTTAAACAAATATTTAGTGCAGTTCGGGCGCGTCTCGTGATCCATATTTCAATAATAACAAAAAGTTAATTATTAATAAATAAATAATAACCATGATTTATATTCTTAAGAAAAATTATAGTGTTGATTATAAATATACAGTTTCGCAACAGAAGTTAAGAGTTTAATACAAAATTACTTTTTACAAAGAGTGTCAAAATGTACGCATTTTTATTGTGGTTTTAATTTTGCATAATTCCAGCAATAAAAAGAACAAATGTTTGAGGTCTAGAGATAGTTCTTTATCGAATAATGCGAAATGATTAAAAGGCAGTGAAAGGAGCGGGTCAAAACGATATTCTCGATTTTCGATAAAATCACTCATTTTTTTTTGTTTCAAAACAATTTTGGAAAGCTGCGTTTGTGAATTTAACATTGAGGAAGAATTAATACGATATTATTTAATAAATAACATTCGACTACAGTCGTACGTGAGAGTTAAATTGTTCTTCTTCTTTTTCTTATCATAAGATTAATTTTCACAATTCAGCACGTGTTGAGAGTAGAAAATTGTACAATATTTCGTGACGTCGTAACACACGTCCATAGATCTTTCGGAATCGAAGCCTCCGGTTACACTATCTCCAAAAATAAACTAATTCTCCGCAAACTTTGAGCTTCCAAAGCTCGAGTATATTTTGAGAGAGAGAAAAAATAATATATGTGTCTCTACGTCATGGATCAAACTTTGTTTCGGGAGCGATATACATTGGCCGATTCTCCGACACTCTTACCGTATTATTTTTCTCATTTTTTCTCTCTTTCGGACGGAAAAAACTCTCATCTCCATGACTCCGTCTCTGTTTCTCTGTTTTTTGCGCCTTGAATCACGTCTTTTTTTTCTCGTTCCCTCGAGAAATCTCCAAACTGTCTTTTCATTCGAATTTTGGTAAATTTTATTTGAATTTTTGGTTTTAAACATTGCTCGAAGGCGTTCAAGTGTTTTTGGTGTCAAATTAAATAATTGTATATCGAAAAATGGGACGGATAACCGATTTTTGTGGCCTTTTTGCTTTGTTCGGAAAGAGACACGTTCAATCTTTTGTCGGGAGAACTTGTTGCATTTTACATTTAGAAAAATTCAAGCGTTTTATCGAAAACAACAGTCAATTACGATGGAAGATCTGTGCGGACGGTGCTACTTGTTTTTTTTCTTTGATCTTGGCGGCTTTTCTATCGAGCATTCGATCTTTTCGCTAAAATTTGTGACACACTTATCCATCGCTTTATCAATCAGTTCCTGCGATCCCACGAGCGTAACCCTGCAACGAATTATTCATAAAAAATACATAAACTTGTCTGATCAACAGGACTAAAAAGAAAAATTTCAATCACCTTCAAATTTTCATAGGAATTTCGTTTATTTTTCTTCAATTTAATATTTATAAAATAAAATGAAATGAGATGTTTCGAGAAAATATTTTAAATACCTTAATTGTGGCACGCTAAGAGGTCTGATGAGACTCTTAACATTAGGCAAAGATTCTCCAGGTTTTGGTAACGCTGGTGTACTCGCACATAACGCAGCGCTGGTCAATTGTGATACTAGGGAAAAACTTCTATCAGGTCCGGAAGTTGTTCGAAATACGCGCTTGATTTTTGACCGAAAACCCGTAGAAGGTGGTGGCAGCGGATTAATTGGTACTGGTACGACCTGAAAAAAAATCCATTTTTTCAAAAGATTAAAATTCATTGTTCGTCAACTAGATTTATTTAATAAATACTCGATTTTCATGAAAAAATTCAGATTCCACTAAAGTAGAAATAAATCACTTGGATAATTTAACACAATACTTTTCAAAATCTTTTGTACAGTGATTTTTGTTTGAAAAACTAAACAAAACTATAAAGGATCGATGGGTTTATATTGAAAAATTAAATATTAATGGATTTATGAAAACAAGTGACAGATTGTTTACCTTTCCCTGAAGAACTTTAGTCGCGAGTTCAGGTTCGCTGCCCCATCGACACGAAATATTTTTCTCAAGTAGTTTATGTCTGGCGAACCTTTCGATAATGTCAGCACAAACGTATCTTCCGCAATATCTTGCCCATTGTTCAGCCCTAAGCCCTCTCCCGTGATCCCTCATCGTAGGGTTAGCACCTGTTAATTATTTTCCATTATTCATTTTTATCCAACCATTGATTTTTGGTTTGCAGAGTAAAAAATTGTAGAAACGTATAAAACAGGAGACTGACCAGCAAAAAGCAAGATTTTTGCACATTTTGTACGACCCTGAAGAGCAGCTTTCATCAACGGAGTAAAACCAAGAATATTTCTCGCGTCAATCTCGATGCCGGGGCATCTTTGAAGTAAAATGTTAAGACATTCGGTCTGTCCTGCGAATAATTAATTCATTAATTAACCCATCGAAGCACGAACCATAAAAGAATATTTTTCTTCTTTTTTTTTGGCTTCTGTATTGCAAACCATTGATTTTTAAAAATCGTTTTTTGACATACTGGGTCGTTTTGACCCGGACTACTCCTTCGGCCTTCATTATTTTCTTTTCCGGAAATATTTTCTATGCATTATTTTTTGCATTACAGAAATCTGCTGTTGACAGACGAATGAAGTATATATACTCCGGGTCGAATTGACCCAATGTGTCAATGCAGTCACGAAATTCATGTGTGTCAACAAAAGGTTAATAAATAGTTAACATTTTCGTTTTGCGGAACCAGGGAAACATTTTTTTTTCTGTCTTTAATTTTATTTTCGTATAAAAGATTCATTATTACAAATAAACACAAAACGTTTCGATTATAAACTCTTTTATTTTTGATAATTGAACAATTTGTCAATTTTCTAAAAGTTTTACAATTAAATTGGATGATTTTTTAATTACCGGCTTGTGCTGCAAAATGCAAAGGCGTGTTACCCTCGTTATCGGGTAAGTTTGGGTCACATCCGGTGAAGGAAAGGGTGGCCTCCAACATGCTAGGTGAACCATTTCCGGCCATGTAACTTATTGCGGTCTGTCGAATAAATAAAAATATTAATTCCCTTCGAAAAAACTCAGGACGACTTTTCAATAAAACAAATTATTTCTCTTCCCTTCATTGGGAATAGATAAATATTCTCGATTTTGTGTACAAACAAAAAGTGTCATATTTCAGGACAAGAAATCAGGCCAGTAATAATTTTTTTATGTCGTTAAGTACTGTAAAAATGGAATCTCCAATTAATTATTAAAAAAAACCTTTTTTATGATCAATGAAAAAAATGGAGGATCCGTAGTCGACTTGCAATGTTTTTTTTTCTATTTTAATCGTTTTTTTTTATTGTCAAGAAAGTTTACACTGGCGAGTCATTTATTAGGAATCAATTTATCAAGAGTTCTCTTCTCCAGCACACATTTATTCGATGATGTATAGTGAAGCTCATTACTTTATATACGTGCGTCATTTCCACGAAGCCAGACACGCGGTAAACGTTTTTATTACACTAATAACGTAATATACGTCGTGGGTAACTATTTATAGTGTATATTCGAGGGGACGAGAGCGTTGGATGATCGAGAAATAATATTTATTTTATTAGAGTATTTTTAAATTTCATTCCATGAGAAAAAAAAAGGAATAAAATAATCTGATTGGATTTTTGTTTGTTTAAGGCTCGAGGATGAAATGACAGTCGGGTCAACGCCATTCGTCACAATTATCCTCTTTCCCCGCACGATTTTATCCAAACACACACACACTTCGAGAGTGCTCTTGAAATTACACAAACGCTGACTCCTTGTACACTGACCTCAATGCCATTCGTGGATCAACGAAGGTCGAGCGCGTTCTAAATAACTATGGCGTCGAGTCTTATTTTCTTTATTATTATGTTTTTCTTTTTTTCAATTTTTATTTTTTTTTCATCGCAAACATACGAGAGTTGTATGCCGTTGACGTGAATGAACAATTTGTAATTGTAGGACACACCGTTCGCGATTTATAACGTCATCCGAGAATGCGGCCATCCGTGATTCCTCTTTTACATTTTCCTTCAACAAGATACTATTATTCCTTTTTCGAAAAATTTGCATTGTCCACATTTTTCTCTCGTTAAACTTGAGAATGTCGTGAAGAACGACAACGAGGATAATCGATTGGCAATAAACTAATTGAAAATCGATTTAGCTCTCTCTGTCATCTCGTCTGTGCAAAGTGACCCTTTTATTCTCGAGGGCACACTCACTCATTGTCAGAGTTATCTTGTTCCATTGTTATTTCCACGATTAATTTTATCTTTTAGTTTTTTTATCATTTGGTTTTATTAATTCTATTCAATTTTTTGTTGTCAACTCTTTTAGTAATTTTATTAAATACCTCTTTAATATCAATTTTGCATTCAAACGGAAATAATTTTTTTCGCTATTCGCGGGTTGATCGCACAGAACGTTCTGGATAACTTTCATTTTTTTTGAAGTACTCGAGAATTGAATAGAAATGCTTGATGAATAGGGATAGTAGAAACCATTCTTCAAGGACCTGCTATTATATTCGTTTTTTTTCTATTCGCATTTCTCGGAGCTCGGGTGAACGGGGTATCCAATCATCCGGCACACGAAAGCCACTCTTGGTCTAATCAACTTTCGTTCTACCATACGATCGATCCCAAGTGTTCTTTTTTTTCACTCACGCCTCTCTTTGCAAAGCTCGTTCAACGGATTCAACCCTTTTTTTCAGACGTTTTCAATCTCGTTCATTGATTTTTTTTCACCGCAAGGTCTTTGTTTAAAAATGAAAAAAAAAAACTTGAAAAAATTGATACCAGAGAAAAGAGAAAAAAGTTTTTTATGCTTCGTTTTCTTGTTAATACGTTGACTAAATTTTTGCAAATTTTCAAGATATTACTTTGAAAAATGTTGATTAATATTATGTACAATGAATGTTTGTTTTATTATTATTTTTTTTTTATACTAACCCGACCGCTCGAATCCGTCGCGTTGAGATCCATCTGTCCAAGACCGGATCTTCGTATCCTTGAAACGAGATCTTTAAGGACGTGGTCATCGGCCTCCCGGGAAGCCCTCAGCAAGGCTTTTGGGTCCCCGGAAGACGAATCCCACGTGCCTGGCACTTTTTTCGTCGTCTTCTCAGTTGCGTTAAGATCTTTGAAATAAAAAAATCATTTTTATCATTGTGACAACAAAAATTCGAACGGACGAAAAACAAAAATTCATTTTTAATTTACGAAAATAAAATATTGCACAAATATTTTCGAACAAGAGAAATAAAAATAGAAATAATTTTTTTTGGGCATCTATTTTGGAAAAATGAAAAAAATGTACCTCGCAGGACTCCTTTCCTGTAAACTTTAGCCTCGTGAACCGCCGTTTTTCTGAATGGCACTCGCTTCTCCTCGAAGCTCGTATCGGAGCTGAAAGAAACTGATTTTTTGACTCCAACGCGCGTTGAATTTTTTTTCTTTCCGGTATTGCTGAGATTTTGACAACTTGGTGATCTCCGCAGCCCATGAGGCTCTTCGTCCCTGAAACTCGCCACCAACTGTGCGTTTCTTTTCAACAGTGAAAAACGTGGTTTTTCTTTTTCACTCGCTTCGAGTAAACTTCCCTTATGATTGTTGCATTTTTTAACCCCGGAGTGCGTTAGACTTGCGAGAAAAGCTGATGATTTCCGAAGGATTCCGTTCGCCGAATTCTTCCCAATCAGTTTTCTGACATTTCCGCTACCGTTTAGTCCACCAGAACTTCCGGAAACTGAGCAAAATTTTTTTTCATCTTGATTAATACATCATTTTAGTCACTTTTTTCTTTCGATATAAGATTTCAAATACAAAGTTTTTTTAAATATTAGTAACACAGAGCATTTATATCTCTGTATCCTCGAAACTAAAAACTTAAAAATGTTTATTTTTTCGAAGGAATTTCTGGACGAAAAAAAAGCAAAAATTAAGGTTATTTGAAAAATTTTGTGAAAAAAAGGCTCTGTCGACACTACAACCTTAAGGTAAAAATAATTGAGGTTTCTGGACTCTCGGGTTCATAATTCATCGAAATGAGGCGTTAAAAAAATATTCTTGGCGTGCTGAGGAGAGAAATGGTACTGTGGGGTGACGAACCGTACCGAGAGTTGGTACGAAAGCTCGAGATTGGACGTGGTCAAAAACTGGCACTCGCGCCAAATGTGCAGTTTCTAATAATAAAGTTGTAACTCGATAATTATAGAAAATATAAACAAAACGAACATGTTTAGTTGTAAATAACTCAAAATAATATATATTTTCGAGTAAATAATGGATTACATTGTGAACTAAACGAAATTTCGAAAACAAAAAGTGATTTAATGAGAAAGTTTCTAAAGAGCAACGAGGGATGCAGCAAAATTAGTAAATGTTTCAGTTTCACGAGTTCCTCGTATTTTAATTAATAATTCATGAATTTTTCTCAACAATATTTTGTACTCGGTAATAAGTTTTAGTTGGCAGTTAACACGAGACGTATCGTGGACTCTAATTATTATTGTTTCAAAGCTGCATGAGACATCACGAGCTCGTGAGAATAAACGTCGTACACGTGTGTATACGACGAATAGGAAATATATATTTATGTACAGGTTTGAGCAGTAGAAACTTGGTTGCCTGCCAAGCACACCGAGTGTCATTAACTTTATCGTACAGTTGCTCGCGAGTCAGCGTCTTTCGAGAATCTTATCACGAAAATTCATGCATGCATGCACTATTTTTTGATCTTGTCCTCTTTATGATTTTTGTTTTATTTTTTCAAAGAATAAATAATGTAAGTAACGAAAGTAGAATTCGGTGGGGTTCGTTGTTTGAATTTCACGTCAGATTTTACAGGTTTTTGGATTTAATTCGGTTTCCGAGAATTTGTAAAAAATTTTATGGGTTTTTATGAGTCTGTGATGAATTTTTCTGAGTTTCTAGAAATTTTGAGGGAATTTTATGAGTCGATATGGATTTTATGTGGTCACAAAAATTCAAACTGCGTTCGTACGAGTTTATTTTTGATTTTATGGGGTTGTGAGGTTCTTTACTCGGATTTTATGGGATTTATTTCGGTTTTGGCTCGATTCAAGTTAACGGTGAGTTTGATCGAATTACGATGGATCGATTTCGTTGGATTTTAGTTGCAACAAGTCCAAGAAAATTGATGAAAAAATGAAAAAAAAAAAAATTACGTTTTCGAAGAAAAGTAAGCGTTGGATAAAAAATTATAACATGAAATACGACTTTGATGGTAGAAATGTCATAAACTTATTTACCTGATTTAAGATTAGCTGGAACGGAAGAAGATTTGGGCAAAGTGCCATCAGCAATAATTCCACAATTTCGTGAATTTTTCCAACTGGAAGATTCGTAATCGCGATTAGCAGCGCGTTTTTCCCAATTGGAGGGTGAATGTTGTTGTTGCGATCTCGATCGAGAGTCGTCGCGTGAGTTTACAAAAAGACCATTTCTCTCGACCTCGGTTCGTGACTTTCTCGAGATGTTGCTCGTCAACGGAGCAGTTTCGCGCACCGAAAAACTTCCTCGCGATAATTCTCCCCGAGATCCAACGATGTTGTAATTGCCAGGGAAACCTGAGTTGTTTCCAGAACTCGTTGAAGAAGAAATCAAATGTCCACGAGATCTTGACAGTTGACGTTCGTTGTACGCACGTTCCTGCCAAATCGCGTGTTCTTCAAGGATTCTTCGTACTTTCTGCAATTTTCGATCGATATAAAAAACTTAATTCGTCACAATAAGTATTTCAACGATTCAATGATCCTCGAAACTTTATTTTTTGGTAACCAATAAAAATATTATTCTCTCGCAAGAAAATAATTCAAGTTTGAAATTGTAATGAATATTTATAAACAATTTTCACCAAAAAAATGTAAATTTTTAAACGAAATTAAAACTTTTATTTACAATTCACTGTGAAATTTTTAAATTTCACTCTAATTTTTACGTGTTTTAAATACCACTTGACAGCTGTCAATTGATGTAATTTTTACACTTATCTCCACGTTCCAAAGTTTTATATCATTGTTTGGGGCAAACTTGACTTTGTAATTTTTCGATGCGTCATTAAAATAAAAATAAAAAATGAAAAACATACAGCACGAAAGAATGAAATGGGAACAATTAGTGAAATTATACGTTAATTAACTAATTACCAGCGACGATACTTCGAGATTTTTTTTTTACCAATTCACAAAAAAAAAACACACACACACACACCCACTCACAAAAGGTACACAATTGATGAAGGAGGAGAGTACGGATATGACGAACGAACGATCCTCGTTCACGTTACAAGAGAGAGTCTTCTTACCGCGTCGTGTATCTCGCAAATAAAACGATCGCTATTTATAAGACGCGTTTAAAGTTCCTCCCTTCCTTTTGGAGGGAATATCTACATAACGGGCGGCACAAAAGTCTGGGTGAAGCATTTACGTGCGATTTCAGTCACAGGTTTTTGCTTCTCGTCTTTATCTTTTTTTTTCTTCTCTTTTCCACGTGCTCGAATAAATTTATTATTCGTTTAAAGTCCATTCTTTGGAACCGAAATAATATTTACAATACGGAGATCAATTATTCAAAAAATTACTATCGCCACAAAGAACACAACATTTCACAAACTAATAACGCAAATTCACCAAATTGTTGTCACCGAAATAATAATAAATTGAACAAAAAAATTTGACATAATTATTTACAAAATGAATTTAAAAAAACGGAATTTTGATTATTACAACGAAAAAAAAGATGATCAGTTATGCAAAAAAATAGGAAATTAATTAAAAAAAAAAAAACTCAAATAAATGTTACAGAAAAATAAAAATAATAAAAATGCGAGTTGCGATAGTTCTGAGCAGCAATGATCGTAATAAATGTAATTGATTTATTTGTTTAAACAAATAAGGAATAAGACTTGAATATGACGCAGTAAAGACATCGCGTGACACGATAAAAAAAATAGGACTTCGTTATATGCGAGTGTATAAGGTGAAAATTGTTGGAATGAAACGTAAGTGGAAAGATTTGAAGCTCACTTGATGAGTGGTCGGCTGCTGGGCCGAGGTGACAGAAGGAACAGTCATGCCGTTGCTTTTGCCAGTGGCGGTGTTACTGACGATGGCAGCTGCGTCTGCGGCATTGACGATCATACCGGGGGCAGGGGCGGTGGTGCTGCTTGTCCCGACACCGTCGAGTTTCCACCTCTTTCCCGCGTTTTTATTGTTCCTCGATAACGGAACCGACCCCGAAACGGTCTCCATCAGCGGCTGAAAAAAATCATATCGATCATTTCTCGTACGCGTTATTCGTTGGCAATTGAATAAAAGTGTAAAAAAAAAAGTGTATTTTATGTTTCAATTACAGACTTTTTGCTTTTTCGAAATTTCAATGATCAAAACTTTGACATAAGCTTTTTGCAAATATTTTATATTTCACTCTGGATACAATTTTGATTGCGTTCAATAATAATTTGAAGAATTACGAGCAGAATTTTCGTCTCCATGTTTTTTTAATTTTTTGACAATGGCTTTTATCGAAAATTAATACGTTTTTTCATCAATAAGAAAGAAAAAAATCGTTTGGAAAATGGCATCTGCGGAAAATGATGGTTGTGGCTATTGCCAATTGGTTACGCCGACCACGTGTTCACATAGTACAACAAATTCAGCTCACCAACGTTTTCTAATCTCATTTTCATCCGCGGTTATTTACTTCCTTATAATTATCTTTAGTACAGCAAGAAAAATATACTTGTCTCTGTCGATCGTCAGAGAAACATTTAAACGCGAGAGAGACACGAGACTTTTGGCAAAATATTCAACTCGCCAATTGGCTCCGATCACTCGGCATCACGAGTACGCGCATTCTAAATACATCTTTGCAATCGTATATGAGCGAATGAACGACCCCGAGGAGGACAACCACGATTTTTCCACGTGGGTTACGTCGTACACGTCAACAAATACGTGACGTCACATTTTTATTCTTCGCTCGAAGCCAAAAATTAGTAATTTCATAGTATTCGACACGAATAATCGTTTTCTAATCATTGCTCATGACTTTACATTTTTCCACGAGTCATTTTCCAAACACAATTTTTTCCCAGCGGTCAAATCCGATATTACTCGAAATATATTGAATTTCTTGTTCGTTGTGTGTGTGGAGTCAAATTTCAACAATTCAAAAAAAGAAATAGTAAAAAAAAAATTCAAAATATTTTCATGGACTATTTTGCTCTCTAATTATTTGCGGATATATCGTGATCGAGGCATTTCCAATAAATCGATAAACTTACGATGAGAAACAACGTTTTTGAAACGCTAAAAGTGTTGAAATATTTGAAAACCGTTAAAAAATAATAATTCTCCGAAAAACACGTTGAATGGACATTTGTGACATTTGTGGACACTTTTTAAACGTTTTTTTTTTTTGTATTCCAGAGGCAATTTACAAAAATGTAAATAAAAAATAACAAAAAAGTGTGTGTGTGTTTTTTTTAATTATCGAAATATGTCGTTGGACAAATGATTTTTGAAAAAAAAATGTGTATCCACAGTTGTCGATCTATTTCGGTGAGATGACTTTAAGGGTTTGAAACTGGACGAGTATTCGTGCGAGTATTTCGCTTGTCAACGTCGGTTCTGGACAGGTTCCAATATTTAACTCCGTCACACATGCACGTACTTTCTTGTTCGACCGGCTCCGAGCAAAATTTCCCGGCGTCTTCGTCCCAGTTTTAGTGAATCTCATGCGCCCAGGACTTACAACACATTGGGTGGAGAAATTTATAGCAAACAACAAAAAAAACTGTAGGGCCGTTTACCTCGACGAAGATTTTCATTTACGCTCAAGATAAAGATACAAAACATGGCTGACAGGGAACTAATGGTTGACACTTTTTGAAAATATCGTGCAAAATAAAAAACTTATCATTTGTAACCATTCCGAGTCACGTTCCAAGTACACCGAATGTCATCTCTTGCTATTATTTGTCAAAAATTTTGATCTCGTTGTTGAAGCGATCCAAAATTACGAATTCAGTCAAAAATTTTTTTCGGAATACATCGAAATATATTTTTTGTTTGTAAATATGTTTTTTTTTTTGTGTTACACATTTTTTTTCACCAGCGTAAATAATAAAGGAAGAAAATAGAGATTTATTTTCAACGTTTCGAAAGTTTATTACAGTTTTTCGTGTTTTATCGACTGGATTTTATTCGTTGAAATTTTACGATGAAACGGTATCGTGAACAAAAATTCGATAAATTGTTTTTTTTTTAAATAAGAAAATATTTGATTAAAGAGAAATTTTAACTTTTCCGAATATATTTGAGGAAGAGGAGAGGGGAAAACAGAGAAAAATCGATCAATCGATCGATCGAGGTGCGAAGTTCTCGTTCGAGTCAGTGAGTCGTTTAGGCCGGAGGATAACCCGATTTTCTCTCACTCTAAAGCTTTAGGGGCTCTTTCAACCATCCGGAAGCTTCGGCTGATTAGCTTTCGCGAGCGTGCGTGTTTTCTGACGTTGATTGAGCTCGCGGGCTTTGCGAATTTATATACGAGAGGCTGTCTACATTTTTTTTCTCTTTCTCGTAACGCGCTGCCCATCTTTAAACGTCATTATGTGATCGTGCAGTTTATTTGAAATTCGGATATATTCTCATTTGCGTCAATCATTTGTTATATTTTTCTTTTCCAAGTCCCAATTAATTATTTCGTAAGCAGTGAATCGTTTTTGTTTTTTTGATAAATTTGATTCTTTTATTACGAGGAAAAAAAAGTTAACATCGCTACTTCACAGATTCGGAAAATGATTATTATTATTATTCCATTTCAATGAAATTCACATCAATTATTTTATATTAAGTAAACCATCACTTTGCTTAACGTTTTGATCTTTAAAAAAAGGAAAAAATTGCGTTCCGATTCGTTCAAAACTTCGACGAACTCATTTGCTTCAAGCATTTATTCTTTATTTATGATTTTTAATTAAGCGATTTAAGGGGGGACACAATATATTTGGAAGGCTAAAAATTACGATAAGATTTATTATAGAATAATCAAAAAAAAACGAACAGGTTATAGAATTTAAGGGACTGGTGTTAGGATAAAACTTTGTCGAAGGTTACGATTAGAAAAAAAGACACTTTGTTCTGCTAAAGAAAAAAAAATGGAAACTTCAATACTTGCGAGAGGATCGAGCCGAGTCGTGTATAGGAAGGGAGGGGAGGGGATGGAGTAACTCGGTTATTAAGTGCCTCATCATGTATGTAGTTTGTGAAGTGTCTTAGAGTGAAGTGCGAGATAAGAGGGTCGATGAGGTGACACAGGGCTTGCAGCCAGGGACACGCGAACTTTCGTTTTGTTTGACTCTGTGCTCGCGGAACTTGAGAAGACAAAAATGAAAAGAGCGATACATATAGTTCTTTCCTTCTTCTACGTAAAAATATATATATTTAAAAAAATAAAGTATTAAGGGTGAAAGGAACCTCCAAGGTCGACAGCCCCGAACAACAGCTCGAGCCTCTTGGCGTGACGAGATTTGCACGCTAAAATAATTCTCGAATAATTCTTATACCTTCTTCACAACAAAATGCTCCTTTGTTTAGAAATAAAATTACGAAGAGCTTCGAGTGAATTATTCATCGAACATTATTCAATTTTATTCCTTAATAAACGAAAAAAATATACAACAGAGTTTGCATGATTATTTTTTGAGCTTTCTTCAAGATGAAAATTCATTTTTTCTTCGTTTAAACTTTATTTATTTTCAATATTCTTTTCATATAATTTTCCAGGTATAAATAAACGAAGGACTTTATACTGATTTAAAATAATATCTTATTTTATTTGTTTTATGGACCGTTTTTGGTTCTGTCCACAATCTTTTCTCGTTTTCGTGTATGAGATGTGGGAAAAAAATATATATATATATAAAATTTTATAAAAAATGTTATTAAGATGAAAATTCATCGAGTGTGTTAAATGGCAATAATCCTGATAAAGTACAAGGGAGTGTCTAGATTTGGATCGCTTTACAGCCATTTCTCACTCATGTGTCTCGTAACAAGACTTAGCCACCGTTTTAATTTACATTTATCAAGGTTCAAGTACGTTCAGAAACAGTTACGGAGCAACGTTCCCCCTCCCCCCCCCCCCCGCCACTTCCCTTCGTTCTATGTGTCTCGATTAATCGCTGTTTCTACACACGTATTATACCTTTTATGATTTAATAGACTTCATTCTGATTTCCTCTTGACTCGAAGGTCAAGGTTCGAAATATTTACCAGTCCCCTATACGTCGTTCAATCTTTATCGAAACATCGAGATTCCTCGACGAGTATCTCTTTTCGTATCGAGATCTCTTGTCACTTTCAATGTGACAGTTTTTATTTATTTATAGAATATTTAAATTTATTTAAAGAATACAAATTTTCGTTTAAATTTTTTAATTCAATTTTCTCTGTTTTCGATAAAAATATGAATTAAACATAATTTGCGTATTTTCTTAGAACTTAACGTTATTTATTCTGCTGCTCCATGTGCTCTACTCATTCACAACCCAAGGGACGACCCAACCCTACGACTACTCACGATAAACTGTCACCAGTTTCTAACCGGTCACAACTTTTTCATTAATTAAGATGTAATTATGATAAATAATAAATAATTATAGAAAAATAAGTGTAATCGTACCTGTTTTATTTTGAATCGTGGTCTGGCGAGTAAGCTCGAATCTCTTATTCGTCGATTGAGGACCATGGCACTTCCGGTCTCCGGAATGATTCGCTTTTGTTGAGTGACACTGTAACACATTTTTATATTTTTCTTCTCATTCGTCTCTATTTTTTAATTTTTTCAATTTATTTTTTAAACAAGTTTTAAATCATTTTTAGTAAATCGTTGAAATTTTCTTTCCTATCTTTCTTTTTTTTTTTAATTCTTTTTTTTTTTTTAATGAAGATTTTGATAATCTAACAATTTTTTCATTATTCGGTTACAGCTAAGTAGATTTTTTTTTAGTGATAAAAGGAACAAATTCGAGGAGTTTTTTTTTTTTGGGAATGAAAAACAAGAATCAAATACTTCGTTTCGTGCTTGAATGGAATAAAGCCAAATTAAACTTTCCGACCTTTCGATCATGCATCTCACTAATTTCGGGGTTGCACCACCAATGAGTACTCTGGGTCAGGGCCTCTCCTTTTTTTTCACCCTCTTTTTTTCTCTTTGAATTAAATTGAAGGATATGAAAATTGTGCAAAGTTTAATTTTGGTTTTTCATTCGTATACGTACCACGAGTTTGTATTTTAAATACGAAAAGTATGGAAAGGTTGCAGAAATATGCAGTGGAGAAAATCGAATCTGAATTCAACAATTTTTTAATCAATTTCCCATCAATTAAAATTGTTGGAATTGTTAAATAATAAAACAAAAAAAGAAATAAAAATAAAACAATGCTGATGGGTCGTAAAAATATTTTTCGATTGACAAAAGTGTAAAAATAATGCGAATTAAGATTTTCAACTGTTTGCTATATTTCAAATAATTAATTATAAACGCGAAATTGAGAAATTGATTTTTTTTTTTTTTTTTTTTTCCAAATAGAACGTCACGATTTTTACATAAAAGATAAAAATACACGTGTCACTTAATATCGCAACCAAACAGCCGCGAGAAACCGTGATTGCTTACTGACGGAGTGTTAAGTACGAATCGTAAAACAACCCTTAGAAAAGTCTCTTCCTTCGTGCTGGAATTTTACCGAGAGTCTATATACGCAGGCGCGAATCCTGGCCAGGTGTAAGATCGTGATACATAGGATTCAGGCTAGATGCTATATGAATAATTAGAAAAATTACTTTTTATTCGCTTATCGAAACTTTGGTGGAATTTAAGCTCCTGCAATTAACAAGACTCAAGTTTTCGCGCAAAACTTTTATATACGATTTGTTGAAAGTTCCAATGACATTTGAATTCTTCGAAGTAAATGGTAATTCGTGATAATTTCGAGAGTTTTTGGACTATTATCATTCGTGGGAAATGTTTTGGAAAAAATTTGACCATTAATCGAATTTCGTCCTTCGATCGAAACTTTTATCAAAGTTTTACAACTTTTCACTGTTGCGGTAACTTGTGACAAGAATTTTTCGGAATTTGATTGAAATAATGTGCTCAACGATTATTTGTGATTTTTAATGATTGGAAAGTTCTCGAATTGTATTTTCTGGATTTTTTTTGACGAAAATATTTCGTCGTTTTTAGAAATTCGCTCAGATTTCATTTCGTGTTTGTTTTGTTGATTTTTTTTTTTAATTTGCCTGGAAAATTAATTTCGGTATTTATAAAAAAATCTTAAATTAAAAATAAGAAGTTCAAGGTGAAGGTTGACGCATCGAGAGTATAAAATCGACGCAGGAATCGCGAATATATCGACGAAACGTTTGCGCGATAATAAAGTGCGATCGGAGCGATCTCATTCGACACGGATATCGTGTGTGTTCGGATTATAGTAGAAAACCTCCCTTTCAAATTCTCGCTTCTCTGGTATATGAGTTTCTCGTCGCGATTCTCTTCGCTTAAAACTATTTTCGTACCGTTCTGCCTTCATCGCCTTACAAGATTGCTCTTTAATGGCGGACGAGCGTCCCAACACATTCTAGTCAATCTGGGTTAAACACAGCAAACTCCGGTAAACACGCGTCAAATCCGATGTTACACGCTATAAAGCTCGTAACCCAAAAATTCAACGTTTCATTGATTTTTTGATATTTTAACGATTTTTATTGATAAAGAAATTAAAAGAATTGAAAGAAGAATTGATTGACAAAGAAGGTGAAGAAAAAGATAAAAAATGAATAAAAGAAAAGATTGAAAATGAACGTTTAAAATAAAAAACTACGTATCGAGAAAAACAGGTTTAAAATTTCGATGCTTTCCGCAGCTGGACGAATCGGTTATCGAATCGAATAACACAGTACGTGTAAATCATCCTCAAAGAGTAAACTTCGAAACTGTATCATAATAGCAAAAGGAATACATTGTAATTAATAATTCATGACTCCGTTGTCGTGAGTGTTTATTTGCGATCGAGATTTCGTCGAGTATTTGGCATGGCCGTGTTATCAGGATGCCTGATAAGGACGGATTCGTCCTTCGTCGAGGGTGGCGACCCTCGAGAACGAGGTTAACGGAGAATCACGTGTTCGATGTAACTGAAGATCATTTGTCGATTAAGGTGAGAATTAAGTAGGCGCGAGAGTTTGGCACGATAAAAATGTTTGACTTTTTTTTATCACACAGTTTTATATAATTAAAATTTTGGGGTGTGCGAATTGAGAAAAGTTAATTTTGCGAACTCTGGTCTCCGAAACCAAAGGAACTTGAAAAAAGTTATAAAAATCCTCGAATTCGATGTTTTTTTTTAAAACAATTTGGAAATATACGGACTTCGAGATGAAAAAAGTGAAAAAATTTCGACAACCTTTGAAGATTAGTTTTCCGAATCGTCTTACATAAGCAATTATCATTATTATTTTAGAAATAACAATCAATAAGTGGTTGAGCATTGATAATTTATTGTAAACTAAATATTATGTCTGCGTAAAATGTACTTGAAGATAAAAGCAATTTTACTACGACTGTACGCACGTCCGTTTTTTTATTTTTTTATTTTTGAGAGAAATTTTTGAAAGGTTACGTACTCTCTGGAAAATTTCGAGGATGATGGTGGGAGTTTCCCAAAAATATACACAATCCCGGTGCACGAAAACACGAATATATATCATATACATTTATACAAAATGTATTCACTGCACGTCACAAACTTTTTTGCTCGTACACAATTCCGAGTCACTTTGTCTACGCGTTGGACTAATCTTTTCGACACACATTAAAAAACACTTAGATTCACAGCGACACTTTCCACCCAAGTATCATAATCTTTGATGGTTAACTTCATAAAATCGTATTTTGCCGATGCTTCGAGCTTTTTTTCAACGATTTTTCTCTTTCGTCAAAAAATCGCATTAATTGATCACTTATCAGGGGTGTATCGATAAAATCTCGAAATTAATAGGTTTATTGGTGAACTTTCGATATCGAATATAAATCCAAAGAGACGCACCCTTGAGACTCATTTCATTGACATATTACAGTATTTTCGGATTTTCGAAGTGAATTAAAATTTCCGTTTTCAATTGAAGAACGCTTCGATTATTTTTGTTTTACACACGACATGAAAATTGGATGTAAAACTTTTAATGCACGTTTTTTAATTATAATTCGCGATTGAAAACGATTTTTTTTTTCAATGAATCAATTCATTTCAAAGCATATAACGAAACACGATTTTTTTGACTGAATTATCACGGACGTCATTTGTTTACGTTTTTCCTGTACTAACCGTCCCGCCTTTTTTAGTCACTTCACTCGTGTTTCTCAACTGCTACAATTTTCGCCGACAAATAACGACGAAATCACTGTAAAATTACGTGTTTTATTTGTGTGTTTTGTCGTCTCTCTGAAAACGAATGTGCAACCGATCGAATATATAAAAGGTGGGACGACGACTCTGAGCAGTGTGTCGAAAGGTACTGAGAGAAGAGAAGACACGAGACACGACACTGCACTGTGACTGTATGGCGGGAACGTCCCACGTGTCTCCCGATGGTGTGACAAAGTATCATTTCAGTCGCGTGCCGCAGTATTTTTATCGTTTCCGGTGAAAAATATGCGTTCAATTCAATTATTTCAATGTATCGCATTCCTTTTTTGTTATTGTTATTTTTAGGAATCGATGAAAAACATTTCCGTTGGAGTTTTGAATGACTGACAGTGAGTATAAATTCTTACGAAATTTCTAAAAAATAAATGAAAAAACATTCTGAATCAATTATCGAGGAAACATATTCAGAAAAATTCTGTATTAGTGAAATATAAGTTCGACTTTATGAATATTTGTCGAAAATCAATAACGTCATTTTTACCAAATCTCCAAGAGACCAACAAATGTGGAACGAAAATGTTGAAACTCGATCTGATCGTGTTTGAAGTCGTCTTACATAAGAAATTATTATCGGCCATTTAAAAATATTGAAATCGAGTAAAATCCTGTTTAACAAACAATCCAAAATTATGGGGCCATAAAAATTCATGAAACCTAAATATTATTCCAGCGTTATATGTACTCGAGTGTAAAACCGATTTTACTACTTAATTAATTCTAAACTGTAGATTTTTCATTTTTTTTTACAAGTCAAAGAAAGCGTCGAAATAACTATTTTAAAGTTTCTTTTCTCTGTTCAGTTATACCGAGACGCAAACAAAGTTACGTCAAAATATCTCAAAATTAGTTACGACAGACTTGGGTTCATCGTTTATTTTCTTAACGTTAGGCTGATTTTTTGTTGTTTTGGTACAATGAATTTATTCTAGAAATGCTAGTTTGGATAACCGGGTCAGTCTGTCCGGGCAGGTCCGTCGATGATGGCCAAGTGTGCCTAGGTCGTTTATTTATATCTCATGCGAACGTTGGACTCCTCGGTAAATCTCGTGGTGGTCGATTTCGACCAAATGAGTGCGATGTTTTTGGTGCAAAATAGGAAAAAGAAATCACTACAATTTCGATTTTTTTCTCGTCTTCTTGAAAAAAAAATGGTTGTTGCGACGTTCTGAGGGTGACCGGCATAAAAACCATAAATTTTCATGATTTTTTTGCTTTTTGGCGCCAAAATTGAACTAAAATAAGCAACGCATTGTCAAAGTGTAATGCTATATATTTCTCTTTTTTTGTCTCTTATTTTCTCTCGATAACATACAGAGTTTTACATCGATGATGGGCTCTATTTGATGCAACGAATACTCGATAATAACACGTAAATCTTTTATTGTTTTTTAATTCTCTTTGGAATTCACGCGACGTTGGAAAATAGCGTAGCATTGAAATGTTTTTTTTCTTTTTCCCTCCACATCGTTTCGCTAGCATCGTGGAATTATTAGTTGTTTTTATTTTTTACTTTAATTCGCTGAGTTATAATTTGGTGTGGCTTTTTATTTTGGCAACAATAAATAACAATCGGGATATTGAATCATCGATTTCATTGGAATAGTGAGAAATATTTGTGTTTCTTGAAAATTATACGACCAACAATTTTAGCCATTCATAATCTTTTCTTACGAGATAATAAAGTATTATTTTATTTATATTTTTTCAAATACAAGCTGAAACAATTATACTTTACGCTTTCGATATCTTTGCCCAATTAAGATTTGAGAGGAAATATTCCCAACGAAGACTACAATTTCTATGATTTTTTAAGTCATATTTATAAACCATTAGAAACAAAAAAAACGATTTTAATTCATTTTTAATATTCCAACGATAATTATTTTTCAATTCTCCAAAAAGAGATTCTTTGTCGATAAAATTTGGAATTTGACAAAGATCTTGACCAAGTTGTAACATCCAGAAATTTACCAACTTTCTAATAGAATTTCTTCTGATAGAATTTCAACAAGTTTCGATTTTCCTTAAAATTGAAGAATTATATCGAGTCATTTATTTCCTTAAGTTTAAGACTTTTCTATTTTATTATTATTTTTATTTAAACTCTTTACTTTTTATGAATTTTGATCTTGGAATTAGAATTCTAAACGTGTTTTCACAGTTTTTCTGATAAGTTAGGAGGAAAAACGTCGATGAAAAAGCTAAACTGAGCTTGAGATTATCGAGGAGCATTGACCTGAAAAAATGCTGAGAATATTTCCTCTTAAATTTGATGGTTCAAAGATATTTTCAACGTTAAAAGTTATTGCCTCGGGCTTTCTTTTTGTTTTTTTTGGTTGCGATATAGACAGGGGAATGATTTAATTCTCTTGTAATTTGCGGTACGTTTGAGGTACGTCAAAAAACTGGGCAAGACGGATTTCGAAATAACGATAACACGAATTAACAATCTCTAAAATCCTTAAAACATTTACATTCGCACAGGGAGTTGATTCTTCGCTTCGCGATATCTTCAGCATATTTTAAAATTCTTATTTATTGGAGTTTTTTGGGGCAACAGGCGAGTTTTGGCAGTGAGGGGATATTTCGGGATAAATATTGGAAAATGAGAAAAAGTCAGCAGCTCCGTTGCTTCCATTTTCCTCTTTGTTTGGTTTTCAAAAATTAAATGTGTTGCCCTTATTAAAATTTTTCTAAGAACGAAGATTAATCTAACGAACAATAACGCCAAGTTGTGGAAACGAAGGAACGGATAGTTCGAAGCTTCTCGCCTTTTCTTTTCCTCTTTTACTTTTTTTTCTCTCTTTTTCTTCTTATTGGACCCAAGAAGCCGGGACCCAAAGAGGCTCCGATTCGACCCTGTGAATCGCTGCTACCAACTGCTCGAATGCCATTGAGAGATCAGCGTTTACTATCACCTCGTCAAAGAGGTGGGAATAAAGGAACTCTATTCTTGCTGCACTGTGAAGAATTGCATGGAACTCTTCGTCCTGCAACGAGTAATTAACAGAAATTAGAAAATTATCTTCGAACAGCATAGTCGTGTCGATTAAAAACCATAATTAAATAATAACGTACCGTGAATCCTCGTGAATTCGTTTCATCGTAAGTCGAACGAGCTCTCGCTTCGTTTCTCGTCTCCTTAAGAATCTCGAATCTCGGTGGTTTGATGTAAATAACGTAAGGTTTCGATTGGGGTGTTCGGAGCATTTTGAGAGCTTGATAATGAGGATTAAGGAGACAAACGTATCCGGCATTGACCAATGAACTCACACCCTCGGCACTCGTGCCGTATAAATTTCCTTTGTACTCTCCGAACTCGATGAATTTGCCAGCTTGTATTTCTTCTTCCATTTTTTCGCAGGTCACGAAATGATACTCTTTGCCATTTACTTCGCCCGGTCTTGGCGGTCTGGAAGTGTCTTAAAATTGAAAAATAAAAAAATTTTATAGAAATTTCATGTCCTGTCGAATTTAGTATCGTACGAATGCAACGAATTTTTCTTAAATTTACAAAACGTTTTGGAAAAAAACTCCTTTAAACTTTCGAGGTTTTACGACCTGAATATTTTAAATTTTGCGAGTAAAATTAAACAAGATGTACAAAAAACTAATGGCTGAGATTTTCTGTTCAAACAATGGATTAATAACTGGATTTAAAAAAAAAAAAAAAATCGTTGTATTTCAACGATAAAACTTGATCATCGTAATTTTGTGGAATATTATTAATTTTCTTACGTACAGGGAACCGGTGTTTTGTATTTGTCAGGATCAGTCGCCATCAAACGTCTCTTTAGTTCATTTCTACCGACTCCTGGTGGACCGATAAGTACGACCGGACGATAGAGTCCAGGTCTAGGATAAAGTTTGGCAACTTCCTCATACGTAGGTATTTCTTCACGATCAAAATCGTCGTTCTCTGCTGCGTCATACATGATTTTTTTAGTTTTTATCCCTTGCAAGTTGCACTTTGTGGGCGAAGCGTGCAAAGAAGAGGTACTGGGACGGGGGCACAATGCGGGCAAAGGCACTGGAACAGAACATAAGCCTAACCACGCACACACGGGTTAGGTCACACCAATTTTTTTTGTCATTAAGAAAAATATTGTTAGACGGATTAATCTGAGGAACAAAAAAACATTGTTAAAATCCTCAACTTCTTTAAAAAAATGAAAAAAAAAAAAATACTCAAAATATGAAAAACAAAAATGTAAAAAAGTATTTGAATATTTTGTGCTTTTAAAAAATTGACGAAATGTTAAAATATTTGTTTGACGTGCTGATTTTTTATTAATTTAAATAAAAATCCATGCTCGCTATTTCGTTAGACAAAAATAATGAATTTTTTTGTACTCACTCAAATTGTCGGACTGATCGTCATCATTTTTATCTTTCATTTGTCTCTCCAATATTATTCTGCGTTCCTGGAGGGCTCGGCTAGGGATAAGACCAGCTCTCATGTTTCTGTCACCCTCGCGTCGTGCTTGCCACCTGTTGAAATGAGAAATATATTAATTGAAAATATATTAATTAATTTAAAAAATAACAAACGACAATAATTATTAATAATAGTAAAATAATTTAGAATTTGTTTTTTTTTTTTTTATTAACCAGTAAGCGTCGTCCTGACTGACGATGTGGAGGACATCGCCTTTGCAGAAGTCGAGACCAGCTTCTTTACAAGGGATGTAAGGATCGTCTTCAGCCTTGTAAGCAAAATGTGCTCGAACTCGAACCTGAATTCATTTGTTTCCACTCGTATTTATTTGTCGCAAAAAATGTATTAATTTTTCTTTTCGAATTAATTAAGCGATCATTACCTTGCTCTCTCTAATGCCGCCTTTACTATCCGCAGGAACGATCTTAAAAGTAATTGTTCCTTCAGAATTTTGCTGCAAGAAAGAAGAAAAAAAAATTATATTTCAACTTCTTTTTAATTATTTTGACATAATTGGAATCTTAATTTCGGTTCAATGGAATAATTTCAAGGAAAATTTCAAGACAAAAAGTTCGTTTTATTTATTGAATTATAAATATTAAATTGAAATTTTTTTTAATTTAGAAAACACGTTCACATCACTATTTTGTAACTACGTAAAAAATTTCTCCTTAATATTTAGAAAATATTTCTTCAACGTAAAATATTTTGTAAATTCACGAACTTGATTATTTACTTACCAAAATCTTGAGAACGCAATTGGGAGTTTTTCCCTCGACGCTAATGCCATTGACTTCGATGACTTCGTCCCCGACGTGAATGAGTCCGGAACGGTCGGCGGCACCGCCATGCATGATCCGAGCAATGACGATTTTTCCAGTGATTTCGCATGTTTTTATGGTCGCGCCCTATTTTTCAATGTTTCACATCTAATTTTACACATTTTTTTCTCCCTTTCATTCCAACAATTAAACATTATGTGAAAACACACTCTTTCTCTCGCGTTTTTTTTTTTTTTCGTTTTTCCGTCATGATCGATACGATCTTGATTGAAAACAGAGAATATTGAATACCAAAAAAAGAAGAAAAAAAACGATAATTACACCACTAAGCAAATACGACCGATAATGCCTTTTTTATATTTTCTCGAGAAATAAATATAATTCATGCGGGATAACACAATCACGTATTACACATTTAAAGTTTATTTTAGTAAAGTGCTTTATTTACAGCAAAAGAAAACGAAGAGTACATGGACACAACAACAACAAAAAAGAAAGTTTTTTTTTTTCATGCAGTTGTACAAATAAATAAATAAATAAATAAACAAATTAATAAAAATTAATGGATCGATTACTCAATCCGTATCACAGTAGCGTAAATAATAATAAAAAAATATATATCTTACAAACGTAAAAACGAGTGTTAAAAAAAGCTTTTTCGTGCAACTAAATTCGTTGCTCAGTCTCATGGGTTTCGTTATTTTCTATCATACGTTTTTTTTGCTCGTTCCCCATCAGACGTTTCGACAAATTTATAGTTTTCTTTTTGTTTTTGTAGTATTTTCTTTTTTTTTTGTTTTTCAAGTGCATTTACGGTCTAGAGGGAGGAAAAACTTACCACGATCGGTTCAACCCCGTCACCGCACTTTGAGGCAAGTTTTTTTAATGGGACAAAAACACACACTTGATTACTCAAATCAATTTGATGAAAAAAAAACAATAAAAAAAGAACGAAAAAGTAGTAATGGAAAAATAAAAAAATTAAAATCTTGTCATTGTTGTCAATTTTTCTTTCGATCTCTCGACTATTTTCAGCCAGGGATTGCGCTGGTAGAGTCGACAAAAAAATGTGTTTGTACTTAAAAACTCCAAACTCATGCACGATGGAAAAAATTAAAAAATTAAAGTTAAAATAAAACATAATTGTTGCTGCAATTGTCAAAATCTTCGCCTCGCTATTGATAGACATTATGTACATTATTTTCGTACCACGCAACACACCTAAATTGAATCGTCGATGAAAATGACGTGCGTATACAATCGTGAAAGAATTTTTATAAAAAAAATTATAATGAAAATGACAGAAAAGTGCATTAAAATGTTTCTTTCATTTTAAGAGCAAAAAAAAAAAAAAAACAAATAAACAGGTTTTTTGTTTATTCTTGACTGATTGATGAAAAAAAAATTTATCAACTGTATACGCACTCGCGATTCTAACGTACGAAAATACGAAAAGTTATTGTTTTCCACTCGCGACGCTTTAATCTCGATTTTTCAGACGTACCAGTGGCTCGTCCGATTTGACGAGTTGAACAATTTTCACCGTTTGTTCGTCCTCGTCAACCTCCAGAGGAATTTCTGATAACCGAGGATAATAGTCTTTTTGGGCAACTGCGTCGTGCGTGCACAACAAGCCCTGAAATGAAAAAAACAACAAAGTCAGTCGTTCGGTCCGTAAAAATCCTATTGCGAGGTTTTCTCAGAACGGTTTGATATTTCGAGGAAAATAAAAATAACACGTTGTTCTCTTTTTGTCAGAGAACAATGTGTAAATTTTATTTTTCTCGAAATATCGAGGATGTCTGAGCAAAATGTGTATCTACTTAGCAGTCATCTCTCTCGCACTCATTGAACTGATAGATCACCGCCTTAAGAATCATTTGAAATTCTTTAAATTCGTTAGCAACCGATTTAACAGCCGTTGTTTGTTCGTCGATTCCAGCAGGAAAACTCGTTCGTTGTAAAATCATTTTGCTCACCTGTATGTGAGGCCTTTGCAGGAGATAAAAAAGTTCTTTGCACTCGTCGGAGATGTGAGTTTTCGTCGAAAGCATGTCCAACACCTCGACATCGATGTCCATCGCGTTCGAGAGAACCGGAAAGAATTTGTCGTCTTTAACGTTACTCAATATTTTATTGTGAACCGTAACAAGAGCATTGAGTTCTTTTGATCGTAAAAGATCGCTCAGAAAGCCAAACTCCTCGTCAGTACAGCTCGGTATTTCCGTTTTGTTCTCCTCCAGGGAATTGAGAAGTTTGGTAAGTGCTGTTTGAATTTGGAATAAAAAATAAATAAAAATGATAAAATTTAAAAAAACGACGAAATACTTTATTTTCTAGTGACTACAATTTTTTCAGCCGATGAAATTTTTCATGGATTTGAAGGATTTTCAATTCGCGATTCAATTTTTGACAAATATCTTTCAAACATCGTTTTATCGATTATGGACAAAAAACGTGTTCTCTTTTTCTTGTATCAAACCCTCAACAAACAGGGTTTGTTACAGGAAAAGAGAAATCCCGAAAGTGCCCCTTACAGTACGACGTCTGCACGGGTTAAATCAATAAATTAATTTCCGTATGACCACTGAGTTTCTCTTTGGCCGAGTTTCGTGTCAATACAAACGATTATTCATTGATACAAAATAATGGAAAAATATTCATTGAATGCAGGATTCTATAGAGATTTAATTGAAAAAAAGTAAATAATAATGATCGTATTTATTTATATATATAAAAACAACAACAAAAATCATCAAACGTCAAAAATTCTGTAGAAATTCAATAAAAATCAAGACAATAATTCAAATAATGAAAACATTGATCTATTTAAATTGAAATATTTATAAATAATAAATAAAGTAGAACACTGTATGGATGGCAGCCAAAAAATTTTGTGAAAATTCAGATAAATCAAATATTATAAAACTGTTAAGTTCTAAATAAAAGAAATATTCACCAGGATCCCAATTAGCATTCTCCATGATGAGCGCCGCTGTCATAGCTTTTTGCTGGAACTGAACTAAACGCTTGCTCGGATTTAACAAGACCAGTGTCGTGTTTCAGTTGCAATTCTGTTCTGTCTGCAATAATAAGAAACGCAGCATCTTTTATGAATCCTTGATTTTTTGTTTTTTACTTTGAATGTAATTAATTTGAAAAGTAAGCATATTTGAAGATTAATAAAAACAAGGTCAAGAGGAACGAAGTATAAAAATATTTTGTAAATTTTTGACAGACGAAATGACAAGCCGAAAGTTGTATTTACAATAAAAAATCGAACGTGATTTGATTGTTCGAAATTTAATTGTTTACCTCCAATTTTTTCGTTTTTTCCTCAAATTTTTTTTCCCCCGAAATACAAAAGTAATATATTTAAAAAAAAAAAAAAAAATATGAGGGTGAAATAAGAAAATCGGGTCAAAGCGCGTACGAGGAAAAAGTCGTGTCGCAGGGAGAGGAGCGAAAATCGGGCGTTATCGTAGCTAAAATAATATCGTTACGTAAGCAAAGTTGTCACACGAGACGAAATAAAATAACGCTGGGAAAAGGAGTACGGAAAGTTTACACACTTGAAATCTGAGCAACTGTATTTTTGTTTGTTTCTCAAACGCGAATTTTACTCCAAAACGAAAAAAAAAAAGACAGATGATAAATGACACCTTGCGCGGCGGTCATGAAATAGTTTTTATTTACAGTTTTTCAAAGCTTCGACTATGTATTTTTAAAAGTATTAAAATATTGCTGGTTTTTGACACTATCGTTTATTTTATACCTGGCACTTTTCCCACGAAGCCGTATACCGTGAAATACTCATTCTGGGTACTGAGCGCGAGAACGCGCGTATACAATCATCGCCATCTTGGAAGGCACTCGACACTCTCGACAGCGACGTTCGCGGTCATGCGCCAAACTGAAGATCGCTGCAAAACGGCAGCAAACCCTTTGAGCCACCGCGCGCGTCGCAGCAGCAGGTGGGGGTGACTGCAAACGCAAAAAGTAGCGCCAGTCGCGGTCGAGCCGTCGAGCGAGGGATGGGAGTGAGCAAGTATGTTTTGTTTTTTTTCTCTACAGTCCAGATAGCGGCCCGATGCCAAAGGTATTTGCAAAATAGAAATAAAATCGAAAAATCGCCGGTAAAGCTCCCGCGATATTGAATATTTTTACGAAACAAGTTTTCTCACCCGTTTTTCTAACGAAACCATAACAATTAAAGTAAAAAATCGTAGAACAAAAGTTGTACCGCACAAAATTTTCCATTTCCCATTCTCAATAGTTCAATCGTAAAAAATAAGTTTTTAATTCGAGGCTGGTAAGAAAAAATTTCAAGAGGTTACACGGAACTCGTCAAGAGTTATGAGAATTCTAATTTTCAAGAAATTTAAGAAAAGATACAACAAAAGATAACAGGATGCATTTAAGAACAAATTGAAGCAAAAAATATGCAAAATATTGCCGTTAATACTTACGTGTTTGTCGTGGTTTTCTCAGATCAGAATTATTCTCAGAAACGACTTCGGTTCCCCCTCCCGCGCTTTCGCAACGCGGTTGACTTTTTTCTCTACTTATTTTTTTCCGTAAATCAAGAGCATGCTTCGTTACACATTTGCATTGTAATTGTAAATATTATTTTCATCAAATCAATATCGTTAAAATGAGGTTCGTAATTGATGAAATAATGATTCGTTATATTTGCTGCAAGACAAAAAATTTCGACGCACTGTACGCTTTCTTTCGCTTCTGGAAGAATACTAAATGAATACTGGGCTTCTTCTGTTGTGTTTATTTTGAATTGTTCTCTCTCTCTCTCTCTCTCTCTCTCTCTCTCTCTTCCGTTTAGGAAGAGACGAATAGACATATAGAAAAAGTGGAAGAAAGAAAGACAGAGGGAATGAGACAAAAGGCCGACCATGTTTTTTGTTTTTCGAATCGAAACACGTTGATAGAGTCTGTGATCAGAGCTAGGATTTTTTTATTTTCTTGTACTCTTCAACTTTCTTCATATCAAAATACATGAAGTAAAATGTGTAAACAATTGAGTCGCATACGAGCGGTATATTGAAAAGAAATCTGTTTATTTGACTTATTGAGAGGGCTAATATGGAGGTGCTCGAAATAACATATCGAAACCTGCGCCGTCGATATTATAGACGAACCGCCATTTAGCTAGTACGTAAAAATGACCGATAGTCGATAAAATTTAGCAACAGCTTGGCGAATTATCCGCCAGGCGTAAGTGGCGCTACGTGGTGATACGCAACGCCCCCCGCGACATCGCCTCGGCGTCACCGTCGCGAATGTTATACATGCAGTTGTCTGCCAGCACAAACATGTCGTACTGAAGACGATCCCGAGATTCATTTTCTTTGAAATACCCGTCGCGATATTATTTATTCCCACGTGTCATTTGAATTGTACATTTTATTCTACGTGAAGATAAATAAAACGATAATCGTTAGTGTCCTCTGGATTTCCCTCGACATACAAAACCCTTGGCCAACTTTCCCGATCGGTAAGATTCCCCCGCCTCTTTCCGCGTTTCTTGCGCACTCTCATACGTTTTTGCAACGACGCGCGCGCGCGCCCGGCTAAATTTATTATGGCGTTTATCTTATAATTAACGAATAACAACAAATACAAGTTAATAGAAACATTTAAAAAAGATGCGAACAAGTCCACGTTTCGTCGGAAATTGACATTTTATTCGCTTCATTTTTTGACGCAAGTCAAATTTTCGCGTGAAATTTTCAACGAAAAGATATAACGACGTCGTGACGCTTATGGTCATAGCGACAAAGGCCGGCCAGTCGCGTGTCTCTGTAGAAATGTATAGATATATATTACAACCGCAAACCCGTTTACCCAACCTTTGACAACGTCTGTAAAATATTCCGATTATTTGTTAACCGTCATATCTAACCATTAGAGTCCAGAAAACAATCGAGTTTCGTGACATCGAAACGTACACGAGATTTCCAAAATCACCATAAATACCATTGAAGCGATAGAAATTTTGATGAAATTCGAGAAAATACGTTAAACTTTTGTATCAAAATTAAAAATACGATTTACCAGGACAGATAAATAGAAAGCATTGAAATGACGTCACTGTAATATCATCACAAACATCACAAAATTGATGGCGAAAAAAAGACGCAGACTTAAATCATCGTAAAAATTGGCTTTTAGGCTGTCGGAATTGTTCTCGGAAAATAAAACGAATGTTTCGAAATGGACACGATTGAATTGATAAAAACAAAAAGGTAAAACACGAAAATATAGACAAACTTGACGTTTGAACTGTCGAAATGCAATGTAGGCAGAAAAATTCGATGTGCAAGCTTTAAAGTTGAGAAAAAAATTATATATACGAATAAGTACGCGGAGGAAAATAGCGAAAACCTGGGGTTCACATAGGATAATCCACAAGTGGTTGCTCTCGCTCGTGGCAACGCGTACGTTCTAACGCTACGTCTGATCGAGCTTGGCCATTGTAAAAATAGCTATAGTGATAGAAAACAATTAGAGCTGTCTTTTAGTAAATAAATATTTTCAAAAAAAAAAAAACCAACTCGCAACCACGTGTAATTTTTCGCACAACCAAACATTCCCAGTAATTGTTTTTATTGTGTTTTTTTTTTATTTTTAAAAAGTTTTATTTGTTCTTTCGTTTTTTTACGATTACACAGCGGATTTTCTTGACTATCATTTATCACGAAAACAGCTAAAAATAAGTATAGAGGTTTAAATGAAAAAATTTATATAAAATTCGAAAAACCGTACAATTTATCGTTTTTCGCATATCAAAACTGTCAGCATTTATTATTTTTTTACGTCTTTTGAAAACAATCGTATACGTGAAAAAATTACGTTTGAAAATAAATTATGATTTTTTTTTGCAGGAAATCCTGCCCTGTTTTTGGCCGTTTCTTTGTTTCGTTGTCGTCATTCTTTTTTTTCGGTAAGTCCCTAAAATTGTTCCTTCATTTTATTTTCCTCTCTTATTCGTTTGATCCACGTTGCGAATATAACATTTCTATTTATAAATGTGGTTACGTATGTCCGGATTCGGGACGGTAGAAAGAAAGAACCAGTTACATTTCCGCGATGAGTACATTTCGTTCGATTCTTATTTTTTGTTTTAAAAAAACAATGAAAAAGACGTTGAACCGAGAATTTTTGTGTTTTGCCGCGAGATGGCGTTGGTGGGATAATTTTTTCAGGCTCAATGCTGTTTTACCCTCAAGATTATTACGATTTAGTTCTTGTTCGTCGAAACGGAAATGAGATAAACAGTGAATAATCACGGTGGAAAAAAAAAAGAAAAAGATTCAATCTCCGCGCAAACTTTCTTCAAATTGCCGTTTTAATTTGCGTCTAATTTTCTGGAATAAAAAAAATTATACGTTCCAGGAAAATTAGCGATACGGTGCAGAGAGTTGCCAACTTTTTTGGCAAGTGGTGAGAATTTTTTTTGCCCAACTCGCGCAAACGTTAATATTTCGTATCGAATATTTGTTTCGTCTCGCGGAGCGAGGGGCGGGGGGGAGGGGGAATAAAAATTCGTTGGTTCCGCGGTTTCACGTCACTCGAGTGTTTTACTAGCCTTAATTTCGTGTGTTCCCTCGTTGCCAATATGTTCGAGCAGTAAATTCTAAAACTTTTCGTACTTTTCGCTCTGTTTTTTCTCTCGTGACCAGTACGACGATTCTCCCCTCCCCTCCCCTCTGTTTTAACGCGTTAGCCACGGGGATTCGACGTTCGAGCAAGGTGCTCGAGAGGTTCGAGCGAAAAATACTTCGTGCCAAATCTCTCAGGATATTAATATTGTAAATAACGAAGGGGTTTCGTTCCATCTGTACCAAAGTGTGTTTTATTTTTTGCCCTTTTTCACCAAGCATCAGCAAAACTTTTTCTATTCGTAAGCTACATGCACACAAAAAAAAATTATACATCGTATGAAAAATGTCCCGAGTTATCTAAATCAACGTTTTCTTAATTAAAAAAAAGTTCGGAGTTAAAGGAAAAAATTCACGGAAATGTTTTTGAGAATCAACGCGAAAAAAATAACACTCAGACCCTTTTTATCAAACGAAATAACAGGTTTTGACATTTTTTTAAATTCAGTTCTTTATGGTTAAAGTTTTATTATCGAGAAAGAATAGAAAAAACTACAAAAAAACAGAAATATGAATTTTCACTACGTTTAAACTCTTTACAAACGAGATTGCGGCAACGGAGGTACGTTTATTATCATCTCGTCGAAATATTTACTTATTTTCATCGGAATTGTTAAGTGTTCGAGAGACGAACGAAAACGGAAACTTAGAAATGCTCATTTACCCGCAACTCTCGGAAAACGGTTTTTTTTTTTAAATCGAATCTCGGGGCTAAAATATTAAAGATAGAGAAATGGCACTCAAATCTTTTTCGTGGGAAATTTCATGCTCTACAAATTAGGTTATATGCATTTTTTCTGTATCTCTAACCGTTTGGACAGTTCGGGCGTCGAAAGTGCGTCGATTTTTTTAATTTCATAATTAATACAGTTTTAGCATAAAAAATGGGTTACGTATCGTACAACGTGTTAAAAAAAAGATTAGAAAATCATTTCTAAACCTTATTAATCGTGAATCGAGGGTTTTTGTTATGTTTTTAACTAGATTGACGGTCAAGAGGAATTTATAGTTCTATTACATCGTTAAATGATGAACAACTCGTAACTCGCTTTTGCGAGCACAAATTTACATTATTGGCCTTTCAACCCGAGAATCCTGCATATCAGGATAGTTCCGAGGATAGTTCGCTTCCTGATAAGTTTGTTCAAGACAATTGGTTTATTTAACAATTTTTAAAGGTTTGCACAGTTTTAATTGTGTTGATTTTAGTTACATGAGTATATTTGGTAGCTTCAAACTTCGTTGGTTTTCGGTACATCGATTCGGATCGAAATTTCTCATCTTCACCGTTCGAGCCGTACACTTTTCCTTACGTACAATTGTCTCGATATTTTTTTTTCTTCCCATTTCATTATTTATTCGAAATTTGATTTCGGAGGGTTTTTGGGATCGTTAATTACAAATCTGAACGAATAAAAACGTAGGAAATTTGATTGTACATTTGTACGTGATATTTGTGTATGATTTACAAATATTTTAGCAAAAAATTACCTCCTCGGGGAAAAAAAAACCCCGGACAAGAATATTTATTCAACTCCCGTTTGAATTTCCTGTCAAAATGAATTCTACCAAAAACCAAAAACTCCCTTATACAATTTATAAAAAAAGGAAATATTTTTTTTCTTTGATCTCGAACCACTTGCGAGCTCTCAATGTCCCTGGAAATTTGCACTGGAACAGTTAAAGAATAGAGAAAGAAAAAAAAAACAAGAAAAAAAGAATAAATCTTGTAAACTGGCCACAAAGATGTTGAAGATCGAGTTTAGTCGAATATATTTGTCAGTAGTAGGTTTGGACTCGATGCTGGAGCATCGAAGCTGGATTTTGGTGCTGGATAGATGTAACACACTCGGTACACGTCATATCGTACCTTGGCTCGTGTACATAATTCATCGACATCGGTGAAAAGGGCGCTGTTCTACCGTGTATTACGTATGCCCCGGGTTATTATGCCCTTTAAATGTTTAATGTGTTTGCCTTCCTTCGCTACTCCCCACTGCCTATTCGTGGGCCTCTCGTTCGTTTGGTAGAAAGACCGACGACTACGTACGTATACAGACTTATACACGTTAATATATATATATATATATATATATATATATATATATGCGGGAGAGCTTTATGTTTTACTAAGTAAATTACTGTTTTTTCTCTTCCTCAACGTTAATGTTAGCACAATCGATTCGCCTTCGTTCGTCTCGCCCCGAGACTCCCTTTTCTTTTTGTCTATTATTCGTTCTCGTTTATATTTATTAATATACATTTATATATTTACATAACTATTTCATATTTTCTCGTGTTCTCTCTCTCTCTCTCTCTCCTCTTTCGATTCTCTGACTCTCTTTACGAAGTCGCTGCAACTAATTTTCACGATCTTTTTCTCGCGTCATTTGTCAAAATTCTAATCTCCTTTCACACTGACTCGTTCGATAACACAATTTCACCCTTTTCTTTAAAAATACGAATTTGATTGTGAAAAAATAATATCGGAATTCAGACGTGCAGGGAATCAACCATTTTTTGTGCACAGTTCGAAATTTTTACTCGTTTTGGAGAAATCATATTAAAAATTGAAAGCGTGTAGAACTCGGAATTTTTTATTTGTTATTGGAAACAGAATTTCACACATTTTTGAATAAAAAAATTATAAATTTCGACGCGTGTACTGTTTCGTTTGTAAAAATACAATTTTCCTGCTCTTTTTTTCTCTCTTTTTTTTTTTAATTACGACGTGTTGAAAATGGGGTTGGAACTTATTTGGAAAATAGAATGAATGTAGCCTTCGTTTTTTTTTTATTTCTCTAGAAATTACGATCCGAGTGTGAAAAATTCGTCATTTTTTTTTCGTTATTTCCTTCGTATATTTTTGTTTGAACGACTAGTTACGCGATCATTCATAGTTAGATCGAACGAATCGTAGATAACGATAAATAACGTGCGCGCTTGCTCGCGCGAACAAAACTTTTCGTACGGCAATCAACGGGGAAAAATTTATTCGAGCTTCGCGCGCCGCGCGATGAAATATTTTTCAACGAATCTCGGGAGAGTGAGAGAGTGAAAGAGAAAGAAATATCCGGGAGAGAAACATGTTTTTTCTTCCCTCGATCGCCTCGGACAATGGCAGAAATTCTTCAGAGTCCAAACAACCGGACGATTATTATTTTGCAAAAGAAAAAGAAGAAAAGGAGGAAAAAAAAAGCAAGACGTTTGCGAGAAACCCGAGGTTTACCAAATAAAAGCTGTGTAATGTGCGCGCGTGTGTGTACAACGTGACGTTTGTACTGGCTCGGTTTTAAAGCGCGTATTAATTATACGCCATGAGCGTATATACGCGTCGAATAAACCGCGGAAAGCGATAAGAAACCCGAGAAACAATGAGAAATTAAAATCCTACGAATTATAAATAATCTTTAGTTTACCTCGCGACTGATCGTTCCAGCCACCGATCGATTGTAAATTAATAATAAAAACTAATAATAACAATAATAAAAATATTAACCTCGAAGAATAATGATTGATCGAAAGAGTGACCATAATTTATATTTTGTTGTTAAAATTATTCAAGTTACTATATATAGACGCGATATAAAAGTCCGATAGTGTCACCGGCATCATTATTTTTCCTGTCAAAATCCTATTTTTCAATCACGTCGTACAATTCCATTTATAAAAAGTGTCGAATTTCGGGGAGGAAATCTAGCGTTAGTAAAAAAAATGTATAAAAATTATTATCAGAATAATCGTTAGATTAAAATCTAAAGATTAATCGAATCGCGAATGAAAAGAAAACAATCGAATAATCAACCGAATTTAAGTGCAATGAAAAAATCATTAATTAACTTACTCATTAAACTGTTGATGAAAGAAAAAAATCAGAATAAGTTCAATAAATTAGGGTACGTGTAGACTTTTGTTAAAGTTCTCATCCTCCGATGTTTTTATTTCTTTTTTATCTCTCTCTCTCTCTCTCTCTCTCTCTATCTCTTTCTCTCTCGTTCGTACAAAATAGGATCACGAAAAGGTGTACGAACGCGTGATGCTGCTACAGGGGTTTGGGGGCAGGTTGATTGTGTATTGGCGCGTTGGGTATGCCACTGGCGACAAAACAAAAGCTATATCAGAGGTGACAATCCACGGGCGACAAATCAGTGTGTATATTTAATGCCCGTAGTGCATCGACGAGTTCTCTCTCCCATTTTCTCTCGTACGGACGTTCCATCGTCCCTTCATTTTCCAACCCCTGACGCATTCATCCTCTTCCTCTTCTTCCTCTTCCCCCCCTTCTTCTCTTCAACAATTTTCATCCCTCGTACTCTTGCGACTCGTGTCGGCGCGTGAACGTGTCCCGGCTGTTCGAGCATCATTGGCTCGTGGGAGCCAACAACATTCATTGCCCATATCGCCACATTTTCTTTCTCTCCCTTTTATCTCTATAACCTTTCACTATTTTAAGCTCCAATCAAGTATCTATAACAAATGTCTATAGCAATTGCTATTTTCATTGTACACAAACTTCGTTCACGTTCGAAACTCACTAAATATCCATCGTTGACACTAACGGTACTAAGTTTTTCTCCATTTACTTTACTTTCTTTTTTCAAATTCGTATTTTTTTTTTTTTTTAAGAATTCTCTTGTCAGAAATGATTTTCGGGATTTTATAACTTTGAAAATTATCGAGATTTCATTTTTTTTTTTTATTTTGTTGAAAGATTCATCGATTAATTAACATATTTTTATCTCATAGTTTTGTTCAATTTCGTAAAATGACGCGGAGGAAAGATATTTCTATTGACGATCTCAGTATCCTGGGTGTTTTATATGGATCTGGAAAAAAAATTAAAATTATTTTATCTGTAGCAGTATCCTGAGCAAATGTATCAGGATTAGAGAGAAAACTTTATTCATTTTTACCAGTCATTTTGACTCAATTTTTGTATCATTGCTGAAAAATTGTGCAACAAAAATTTGTACGAAGTTTTTAAATCTAATAAAAATCTAAGAAAATAAACAAAAAAAAAGGAATAAAGTAAACAAAGAAATAAAATTATAAAATCAAAAAAATCGAATCGCATTTTATAGGGCAAAGTAAAAATTTGTGTTTTCTGTCGAGAAAAAGTGAGAATTCGTTCTGATTTACAACGAAAGGTTAATTGGATAAAATAAAGAATTTTGTGATTGAAATTTTGACAAAATAATTTTGTATAAAAATATTGTTAAGTAGAAAAAAAAAAAATGGTTAAAATAATAGATTTTGCGTTCAAGAAATACGAGATTGCTTGAAAAGCTCGTATATAGTGGCCGTGTAGTGCATATTTACATCTATATTTATTCTCGACTATAGATTTTTCCGAATCAACGAACAATAAAAGTAAAAGTGGTTGCCGCAATGAAATTACCAACGGAGTGTAAATCCTCGTCTAACGTGTTAAAAGTCACCGCATAAAATGCTTTTTAATGGATGAACACTCGAGTGTGGTTAAATTGACCGCGCGTGACATTTAATATCTCTTGTTTTTTTTTTTTTTTTTTTTTCACTTTTTTCTTCGTTCCCTCGCGTGACTGGCGTATGACGTATCTCTTGTAAGTTGGAGAAAAAAAAAAGGAAAAGAATAGCAAATAATTGTCAGCTATATTTGATGTTTTATATTTTTGTGACCAAAGTCCTAGTGGAAATGTCGTGGATATTTCGGATGCTGTTTCTCTGTAAATATTCATACGAGCCTTTTTATCCTTGTCTTTCATTCGTATTCCGGGTCGAAGGAAATATTAAAACAGCATTGAGTTCCAGTGTTTTGTACGTCATATAATACAAGAAAAGAAAGTTCGGTAAATATAAATGTTAACTGCGCTTGAAAATATCTCGTTTTATCGACTCCATTTTATTATTTAAATCTTTGGTCCATATTTCTGATGGCTTCATTGTGGTTAATTAAAGTCCAAAGTCTGGATAATTTTCTATTAATTCATTGTCTTTGAAGCCTTTCCGACTCTTGTTTATTCTCCCATTTGTTTGCCTTTCCAACAATATTTTTACCATTTTTTTCGTTTAATATTCTTTGAAATTTTTTTTAATTTTTGTTTGATCATCATAAGTGCGCGAAAAATTTTGATCGAAAATACGGTCAAATCGATGGAGCGTTAAAAAAAAAAAGGATCCTCCATTTTACGAGCCTAAAGGGTGTGTTTTACTCGATTCACGGCCGATTAAACTTGGTTCGAAGTGGCGACGGTAAAAAACGATTGAAAAGTGTCCCCCGATTTGCCCTACTTTTCCAAACTAATCCCCGTAGTCCGGTTTTGAAGTCAACGAGCCATGAAACCATGAAAGCCCAACGAACATTCAGATTTTTCGAGCCTCCCCTTGAACTCGAATAAAATAATGATAAATATTTTGAAAAAAAAAAAAATCACAATTAGTTTGCATTTGTACTTTGTAATGATTGACAATAATTCGATGACTTTTAAATCTTCATGAAAATATAAAAAATAATTTTTGTTTTTACTATCAATTTTTACGATCCTTCGAGGGGTTTGTTTTTTTTCCACCGATTACATTTTGTTAAAAGAGGGTCCCTTTCGACTCTCCAAGTATATTTTACAAAAGAAAAGCATTGCGGTATTTTAGTCGTTATTTGGAAAAGGGGAAAAAAGGATTTCGTAGCAACTCAAGGCGAAGGGTTCGTCTGTACGTGTTTGTTTTTTTTTTTTTTTTTTCGTAAATTTACAATCGATTAGGTATTGTTAAAAGAGGGTCGTTCACCTCAAAGTTATGACGAGAGCTTACGAAAACTTTGGTTCCCCTTCTTTAACCCAGTTTTTTTCTTTCGTCGAGTTAAATCAGGCTTGAGTTGATGAAAATTGACTTTCGAGAGCTTTGAGCCTTTGTATTTAGTGGGGAAAAAAAAAAAAAAAAAAAAACAGTATCAAAAGTTTTTTCCAATGAATATTCTCGTTTACGAATAAAATCGTAATGTAAAAAGTGCAGCATTAGTTTATAATTACGCTGAATAAAATATGAGTCTGAAAATTGAATTAAATCGATTTAGCCCATCGGACTATTCTCCTCTCCCCTGCATATAAAAATGATCAAATTTATTTCATTTATTTTCAATCGTCTAGTCGATCCTTCCGACAAAATTTCACGTTATCGATACATCGTAAAGGACTTGAATAAAACCATGAGGGGAAGTTGAAACGAAGTTTAGTTATTTTTTCTCTCCCTGCTCGAAAAGCACGAGTGAAAAAAAACGACAGATGCGAAAATATCGAGTGCCCAATTGGGATCGAGTACTCGATTCGAATATCTTCATTGTCAAATCTTGATTTTTCGGAGCTTCTCGCCTTCTCCCTCGTCCTTTTCGTCCCTCGAGTTTAGGCAGTCCCTAAAATGTACATAAATATATATTCATGTCACTATTTGACTTGCCCTTTTACTCTTAGCGTCGAAAAATCCTCGAATGGATATTACAATTACGTTCTTAACCCTCCGGCATCGTATTTCTATTAAAATCATCAAAAAACTTGGAAAATTCTTTTTTTCAACTTAAACATTTATTTGAATTATTCAATTGGCAATTTGGATAAAGAAAAATTTCAACAATAACAAGTTCTCAAACAGCACATACGATAGAATTTTGAAATTTGTAGTATACGCTTCGAAAAAATATAAACGCGAAGTAGTTTGCGCTGTGGGGAAGCCTCCCGGGGCGAAAACCACCCTCGAGAGCAACGTTTTCCATAACAGAAGCGTACACAGGCGAACCACGTGACTACCTGCTGCGTTTTTGTCCATCGAACAATATTACTACATCCTGAAGCGTCTGAATTTGAAGGAGCGATTGAAAAAAAAGAAAATACTGTGTAGGTGAAGTTTAAAAAAAATGTTTATATGTCTATATATTTATTTAAAACTAAATTCAACTCTATGAGCCAGCCGAGGAACGTTGCTAGCGCATATTAAATTCGTAGCCTGAAGATATTTTTTTCTGCCCTCGATAAATGCTCGAGGGACCACAGTCGGAATAACGAAACGTTTTTCGTTCCCTTTGACCCGGGGGTGGGGGGGGGTGAATTTTTTTCTTCTGCATTTGCATTTGTTCGGTTAACGCGATATTGTTCAATATATAAAAAAAAAAAGGTTGAGAGTTCACGGAGTTTGAAGCTAAACGTCGTTCCTTCAATTTCGTTTCATCGCGAATTTCATTTTTCGATTTTGGGGCCTCGGTTTTTTTTCTTTTTTTTTTTTCCATACTCACACAAACAAAGTTTGCGAGCGAAACGTTTTTGTTTCTACACACGATTCACAATGTAAAGAAAAAATAAGTAAACAGTTTTACATTCACAAATTCCACGAGCAAACGATACACATTTGTTAGAGACTGAAATCGTGAGAGCCGTGCTGGAGAACTCGAGAATCTCATCCCCCGTCGGAGACAAAGCGAGAGAGTGAGAGAGAGAGAGAGAAAGGAGAACGAGAGTCAACGGCACGGAGCAAAGTCACCTGTTTTGATCGATGGACGAGCTCCTTGCAAGGATCTTTCTCTCTCGTTGTACTCGTGCGAATAAAACAGGCTCCATTCTCTCGTTTCGTGACTTTCTTCGTAGCTCCGCCATTTTTTTTTGCCCCTATAGCATTTTGAACAACCGCGAACTTTAATTTTTTCTCCTGAAAACATATCTTTTCCTCCAAATGAATTTTCATCCCGCCATTTTTTGTCTCGAAAAATGTGCAGTTTTAAAACAACAAGAAAAAGAATCCTCTCCATCAGCCATTGATCGAAGCCTAAATAATTGAAAGCTCTTTTTGTTAGAATTTTGATCTCTATATTCGTGTATCGGGATCGGAGAGGAAATTTTATCAAATTTGTAATTGCAGTCCCAGGATAGAAAAGCGGCATGGTGCCGAATTTGCGAATTGCAGGTTAGATTTCCCAGTTGCGTGACGAGGCTCTCTTGTCAATCAAAATTTCATTTCCGATCGCGCGAATTGGTCGACGGGTATGACATGGGTTTTAGGGGGAAAGAGAGCGGCTGGGGAGGCAGGGGGAGGGGGGGGGGCAGATCGCCATCCATATGCGATCTCTGCGTGTGTTTCAAGCTACAAACTGATGCTCCGTTTCCTCCTTCCACCTTTCAACCCCTACTCGACTCATACGTTGGGACACGAGTCTCTAATCCATTACGTGCCAATTATCTCGCCACGTGGTACCAACGTTCTCTCCATCTATTTCTATTTCTCTTTCACTCTGTTTTCCGCTTCTGTCCTCTCTAGTTGTTAATAAATATATATATATATAGAATTATAAACCTCGTGTGTCCATTTGTTCATGTACATGTACACACACACATGGATTCATAAACGAACGCACGTTCCAGAGCTGTTTACAGTATTTATTCGTTCGTCTCACCCTCGTAGTGATATATTGCCCGAGAATCGAACGAATTGAAACTTTCGCTTTTCCCCATCACTCCAACATATATATTTGTATATGGCCGCGAGAGTTCGTGACGGGAAGCAACTTTGACGATTTATTCTCTATGACGATCTAATATCGGAGAATTATCGTTCTGTACACTCGTTTATTCGTATTTCAATCGACGAATGACGAATCTATATCCGCGTAACTCTTTTTTCTTCCTTTCAAATAACAAAATTTCGTACAATCGACGACAAAATATAGTTCTCAATAGCTGTTGTCTTAGAACAAAATGACTCTGAGCTTGTCAGGGGTAGTTATTTCTTCACAGGTCGTGGCGACGATGGATTTATTTGGATTGTTATAAAAAGCTGTCGATTTTTTGCCATCAGACAATGTTGACCTTATACAAAACGATCAAACAAATATTACTCCATTACTTCGGGTGATTTTTATAGAGAATTCTGACACCTAAAACCCTTCGAAAGATAGCAATTAATAAATTCGACCTATGGTTCCA
Source organism: Campoletis raptor (assembly GCA_948107755.1). Taxonomy (NCBI): domain Eukaryota; kingdom Metazoa; phylum Arthropoda; class Insecta; order Hymenoptera; family Ichneumonidae; genus Campoletis; species Campoletis raptor. Next base: position 7,991,048 of record OX403631.1, read on the forward strand.
AACTTTTTATTCGTTGCTTCCAAAAAAAAGATTTCTAATATATATCTTGGCAATGCTGCATGACGTAAAAATAAAATCTCTACTAGGATCTGTTTAATGAAAGAAATGCTAGCAACGAAAAAAATTTTATCTCAATAACTTGGATAATTTATGCAGCAGAGGATAAATACTATAAAGAGTCTTGTGTATTGACGCAGAATCGACGATTTCATGATTCCGATATTCGTGGTGAGGTACAACGGATAAAACAAGCATCGCGAGTTGCTCCTGCAACGAGAATATCGTTGGGGGCAACTGAGATGAGTAGCCAACATGCCCATAACACAATGGTATAGATATATAGAGTTAAATATAGATATATAAGGAGTGAGAGGGTTGGGAAAGGAGAGAAACGTATATCCTCACGTTAACGAGCCGATCGTGACTCTCCGCTTTGTACGGTAGCTTATTCGCGAGTTGTTGCTCGATCTGGCGCGTTTTCTACCGATCCAAGGCCTCCGATTGGACCGGCCGATCCTTCATCTCGTCTCGAATCCTTTGCGATAGGCATACAGTAACTGTAATAGACTCTATAGCGAGAATATTGTACTGGTATTTTCACATATACATCTATATGAAACATTTATATACGTACATTATGTGTTTGCTTCCATACATCCAACTTAATGCGGTTTGTACACCACTTTACCCGCACTTACCTTACCCTCTGCTTCCTCCGGAGTGCAGCATTTCATAGGCTCGACTCTAAATCGTCTAAACGACGTACACGAGATCGCTACCGACCTATCCATCGACTAGGCACACTCTATACCTTCCACTCTTCTCTGGTTAACATAATTTACAATGGATACCCACGTAACCCTCATCTGAGCTCATTTCAACCGGTCCTCCATTTTCAACTGACGTTCGTCGCGATCTTCATCAAGATTTCAATGACATTACCTGATTCCAAGTTTTTCTTTTCGTATTAAGATTTCTCATAGCAGTTGGTTGTTGAATTTTTGGTAAATATCGATTCATCGAGCTGCTGTATCGCCATTTAGTCGCAAAGTAGAAAGTCCGAAGTTGAAGGGAACGACGTTGCACAAGTTTTCGTGGAGTTGAGCAACGCAGTCAAATATCAACTTACGTTCCATTGTTGTCAACCACGAAAGGTGTCTCTATTTATTAGATTTTTTTATTATTTTGCTGCACATTTGTCTCTCGGACAAACAGCGATCGTAAATTTAACGATAGATTTTATAACGACGTGTATAAGGGGACTTCATGTTCTCCCCGATTTTGACAGAAGAAAGGTTAAAGTGTCAAGATAGTTTATCAGCGCCTTAAATTTTGCCATAGAATTGTTTGGAAATGGAAATTTTGCCGAATATCTAAATAAATTCGAATCTTCTAATGGACGAAATTCACACCCATTTTGATTTTGTAAATTTTATTGAATCGATCAAATGCTGAGATGGTTAAGACAAAATATTAGTTTTTTTAAGCTTTATTTTTGATCGGTTCGTGTATCAGTTCGTGGTGAAGCTCTCGAAGGTGATTGGACGATGGTGTACGATGTTTGTGGGATTTGTATCGGGTGCTGGATCGAAAGGATAATAGGGATCGGAGTGGTAGCTTCTGGTAGGTAAACGGTAGCACTTTCACGAATCAGGAGAGCTCCTTCGCGGTACCCTCCTCCTATACTTATTGCTATATTCTTCTTCGTATCCCTCTTCGCTTCTTTTTCATCATAATCATTTTTTTTTTTTTACATCTCTTGTTTTCTTTACCTTTCTTATTCTCTCTGGCACATCTCCCTTTTGGTATGTTTTTTTTTCTCTCGTCTATATAAACCATCATTTTATTCTTATAAAATTCCTTCGAATGGCGGTGGTTTCCACAGCCGTTTCTTCTTCTCACATTGCCCCTTTGGTGTTCTCAAGAGTGAACGGGCGTTCGTCGATAATAAATTGTTTCTTATAGAGCCGTGCTGAAGATGATGATACGTTGGATGAAATCGGGATCGCATGTCTGCCTCGAATTTCTCCGCCATCTTTCCTCCCGATTTTTCAACGGTCTTTTTTTTTTTGTTTTTTTTTTTTTTCTTCATTTTTATTATCTTTATTTCGTATCCCTTTCCCTCTTAATCCACCTTCGTCTCTTACCTTCTTCTGCTTTATTCTCTCGAACTCCCCCTTTAGGTTTCTCGATCATGACGAACAGAAGATCGAGAACGGCGAAAAATCGAGTCTGCGATTACAGATTCCCTTATAAATATGCAAATACAACGTATATGTCGATGAACATAATAAAACAACTGGGGAACACGAAATGGCGGTAGGGGGAGAAACTCGAGAAGGCGCGAAGAATATATTGGTGGTAGGAATCGCAGAGTTACACATTTTCAACTTTATCCATTATTTCACCATATTTTCAAGGATATTCGCCTGGAAGTTTTGAGAAATTCAAAAAGTACTCGTTCTTAATTTATTGTGTTTAGCGTTTGTCATTGACGATATGATTTTTATAATAAACTTCAAGTACAACATTTTCATTCGTCTTTGATAGGTTTGAGGAATCAGTTGCTTTGTGTGTTCCGTCGCAAGTATAGCTGTGCATATTTCTGCCAAATTGAGGTGTTTCGGTTCTGCGTCGACTTGAAGTTCAAAAGTGACGAAAAAGAGCCGATTTTTGCGCGCTCGTTCAACTTTTTTTTTTCTTTTTTAATATTTGACGTTAAAGTGTTTAGCATCAAAGAGAAACATTGTGGTCAAGAAAACTGTAGATTGAAAGAAATACGTTTCGGAGAGTATTGAATATGAGAGCAGCGTCGAAGAGAGCCACAAGCAAAAATAGACTTTAACATTGGTAATAATTAATCATTAGGTATTCGTGACCGAGTATATACGCGATTTTCAATAGCCAGTGATAGAGTAAGATGGCGTCAAAGGTCTCGAAGGAATTCCTTCGTTCTCAGCTATTCGAGCGTGATTTTCTTCTCAATCTTTCTATTTTTCTCTTCACTGCTCCTTGCACCCTTGTTCGTTGCTCTTTCTCGTGGCAAAAGCCCTCCGGGGCGAAGTCTAACGTCCCGCCATTTTATCGACCTTTGATCGACGTCCGCGCATATAGTTCTTGATGGATCGTTGATGTTGATTTTCAATGAAGATTTTATAATGTAAATACCGCATAGAGAATCAACATTGTGAAATTTCTCTCTTTTTTTTTGTCATCTTTCTCACTCGCGATCTCAATTCTTCGCTCGAAAAAAATGACTCTTATATTTGTTCGGAGTTAAATAAAGTTCTGTCAGATCGTGAAAAGACGAGGAAGAAAAAAATTCACTTGAACTAGATTTAAGTCGATCAACAATATGTTTTTATCGAGTCAAAGGTCAAGAAAGACACCGAAAGCTTTTAAGAGTATTTCGGAAAGGATTTTGCTTGGATTTTTCAAACTCTCATGATTTATTCAAAGATCGTACATAAATCATGACAACCCGCTTATCACAGAAGTCACCTATTTCTTTCTTCGTTTCAATTGCTATTTAAGTCGAATTTTTTTTTTTTTTCATTAAAAAAAAAAAACAACTACAAATATATAAAGTTAATGTTTAGTAATATTAATGGTTATGTTTACTGACAATCATACGAATTAATTGAATGATATTAGTCGACTAATCAAGTCTATAAATCCTAATTAAATCAAACAGGGTAGAAATAGTGAAACAATACCCCATACGAGAGTTGATTAAACCACAGAGTTCGTATCTCCAAATACAATTTCAGTGTACTTGTTTAACCAGGTAGGTGAAACGAGGAGTATCGTATAACCCAGGAAATAATGTTAAATCCTATACATACGAGCGTTGAGTTGTAGACAAATATACGATAGGTGCATGCTTTATTACGTATGAATCCTATAGATTTATCAGTGATATACAAAATATTTAATTATTTATTTGGAATCAGACTGTGCGGCTACTTCGATTCAAATTTAAACAAATTCAATTTGAATTAGCTCAAATTTAATCAAATTCATTGATGTTCCAATACCTCGAGCAATACACACTGAAAATCAAGTTATTTTCTCAAATTCAATCCTATTTATTTATTACTATAAAATCAACACGATTATTCGTTTCCGTTCGTATTTAAATATTACACACTAACGATTTTTTTCAAGCTTAAGTTATGTTAAGTGAATGTAACGAGAAAAGAGAGTGGAAAAAAACAAAAACAAAAACAAAAACAAAAAATAATTCTCAAGGGTTGTTTCGATAATTCTGGGCTTTGGCCAACCGGGGATAATTCTCCATGGCTCACTCGCTACATCGGCTACCAGTCTTTTTATCCGGGATGAGGATTATTCCCGCCAATTTTATTACAGCTTCCGAACAACATTTATACGCATGTGTGCTTTTAGCACTATATACATACACATTTATCCACCGGGCTCGCCCGAAGGATACACGTGAGATTCTTTTCTCGATCGACTCGAGAACGATCGCGTGCCTCTCAAGGGGCTCACCGCTTTTTTTTTTTGTTTTCACGTATTACACTCTTGCCATCTCACCCCTCGTTTATTCCACCATTTTTTCTTTCATCTTCTTTTACATTGCCTTGTAATTCGAACGATATTTACCATTTTTTGATCCCCGCAAAATTTACTCCCGAAAAACTCGAAACTTGAGAAGAAATATTAACAAATTTCATTTTTATATATTCAAAATTACCAAATATACATTTACAAAGTTATTATAACATGAAACAATTTCTTTTTTTCGGTCTCTTCGATGATTTATTGTAATAATATACTTGTCAATAAGAAATGCATTTTTAATGATAAAAATTCTAGACGAAAAAAAGTAAAAAAATGATTTTATTATTTCGTCGAAAGATAAGAAGTCCTAAAAATATGAAAATAATGAAGAAAAAATGTTTTTTACTTTTGAGATACGTGAAGTAAACAGAATTTTCGTAAGAATGTAATGTTTTATTATAAATATCGATGGTAATTTATGAACAGAAAAGGATTGAATATTTTCTTCAATGAAAACAGAGAATCGATCACTTTTCGCATCGGTTGACAAACGTTTTATAAAGCCTAGAGCAATATGGAATACAAATAAATGTAAATTTAATCGGACACGAGAATAAGGCGCGAGGATCGATAGTGTAACCGACCCGATCGATCGTACATGCCGGAGAGTTCAATGGGCCCTGCTACGAAGGAAAATGCAAGAGTGCTCCTGCACAGTTTATACCCCCGTAGAATAAACACCCGGCGTCCGATTCTCAAAACAATATATCGGCCGTGCGAATATTATTGCTTTGCTCTCTATTTATTTCTCTCTCTCTCTCTCTCGCTCTCTCGCTCTCTCGCTCTCTTTCGAGCGAGCGTGGTTACGCGAGTCGATCGTGGCTAAAAACACCGTCTCCGTTTCGATTCCGTCCGGCAAATGAAAATCATTTAATTAAAATTTCATTAATTTCTTCCGTATTTCCGTTTCAACCATCTTTTCATTTTTTATTCGTCAAATTATTACAACGATTATATATTTAATGAAAAAATCGATAATAATGATTCTTTTTTTGTCTCGAGTGTGTACACTTGAACGGGAAATTATTATTTTTTTCTCTTTTTTAAGTCAATCGATAGAAAAGAAAAAAAAACGAGAGAATACCATGTCGGGTGTCCGTCCACGTGATCTGTCTCAGTTTTGTCCATATGGACTTTTTATCCACCATGAATTTTATTACAACTGAGTCACTTGTGTGCGAGAGGCAGCGGGACTAAAGCAAACACAACAGTAAATCATTTGGCATCACCCCTTTCCCTCCACCCCCTTGCTTCGCCCCTTCCCTTCTCCGTTTTCTTAGTTCGTCCACTCCAGCGTCTAATTTAATTTACGCTCGTATTTGCATGTGACTCAATATTTCCCATTAGCGGTATAAACTGACCTAATTCGTTCGTACCACGAGGGATACACGTTTCTCAACTACTTTTGAATTGTATTATACTTTTTTTCATGCATTTAGCGATATACGCGAGCCTTTATCACTCCAAGTTTTTCATTTTACTCTATACACACACTTTTCATCATCGATCAATGAATATTTACTTTTTTTTGTCTCTTTCAATTGTGCTCTCGTGAAATTTTCAACGGGCACGTTCAAAGGCTGATGATTATATTGGGACTCGAATTTTTTTCTTGATATTCGATTATTCTTTTTTTTTATACGTTCATTCTCGTATGTAGACATATAAATCTGGAGTATTTTTGTGTCTTGTTTACGAAAGTGATAATAATACGCTCTCTCGATTAATGAGCAATCGTAATAATACACTTAATAGGTTTAACGTTATCATGAAAGTACCAAACACGAGCGAAACAAATCGAGGCTACGTAATTAAGGCTAAGCTTATTTTACAACATTTTTTTCGACCACTTACTATTTCTGGCTCTTGATCTTAATTAGATTTATTTAATTATGTGCGTGGACGTTGTGGAACAATTGATTTAACTTGAATTATGAGAAGCGTTTGAAGTATCCTATAAAATTAGCATTTTTACTGATAAGAAACTTTTTTTTTTTTAATTTTGAGCAATTCTTGTTGTTTTTATAAAATATTTTATCACTTCAGAATTTTTTAAAATATTTATTGTAACTAATTATGATGTGATTTATTCTTTTTATGAACATACAAATCTTGCCTAAAATTTTTTTCGATTTTTTAACACACGTGATTAAATTATTTTCTCGAAGTACGACATTCCTTTTTTTGAAAATTGTATCAACTTGAGAATGAGAAGTGTATGTAATTTTTAAACTTTTGCCTGAAATATTTGACTTGCAATAAAAATTTAGTAGTCTGTCGGAAAAAAAAAATCAGTTTATTTTGGATGAAGTTTGAATTTAGTTGAACAAAAATGTTGAGAATTTTGTTTATCTCTTTGCTGCTACGGTATAATTCTCACAAAAATAATTCATCGAAAGTATTATTTTTTTTCTTCGTGTATAAACGTTTACATCGTGCAAAGGAATTTGTAAACAAAGTTTATTGTAAATTCGAAAAAATTGGCGTACATTTGAAAAATTAACGTGGGTGGCGGAGAAAATGCACGAGTGATTCTTCGGCAATGTTTAACGCGAAACGCGTATGCGCGCGGGAGATCCAATCAGACATAGTACTTCTTGGAACGTATCTGCCTATCAATCAGCGAGGTTATAAATTTTACCTTGAACGATGAACGAGCGCGTTTCGATCTCTCGAGTAAAAATATACTCTCTTTCCCTTTCCCTCGTCCTCCGGAGCAGAGCTTCGAATGTACTTCGCGATGTTTTCTTTGTTTTGGTTTAATCTACTCGCTGTACTTCGTCGTAAACGATTATTCTTTGTTACAAAAGTCAAGCGTGGGTGTGGTTTCGAAAAAAACATGATTGCAGTATCGTAAATTCTTTCGACAAATAGATTAAATGTTCGACGAAAATAATTAACGAGTAAATGAAATGCTGACGAGAAATATATTATAAAGTGAAAATAAAAAAATAAAAAAAATATTAAACGATTTCCTCGCCGAGTAAGCGCAAAATCTACAAATATCCCACGTTCATTTTCAATAAATTGTTAACTTACGATCGAAATTTCGCGACAATTAAAAGATTCAGCGAAAAGAAAAAAAAAGACGCGAGCTCTTTATCAAAACTCGTATAAAAGTTTTCGAATTGGCGATCAGTAGAGATTGCAAACTTGTCTATATCTCGTGCTGGCATAAACAAAACGCCAAACCGCCAATTCCGAAGATGAAATATTATAAGTAATAACATATATCTATAGAGCTCTGAGATCGCGGTTTGCCCCGTTTCGCGTATACCGCGAGAGAGGGATAATAACACGGCACTAAACTATACGCCCGATAAACCGAGAGTGGGGGAGAAAGAGAGAGAGAGAGAGAGAGAGAGAAAGAGAAAAAATGAGGAAGGCAGAGGGAGGGAATGAAGCAAAGAAACACGTTCACGTATCTACCTATATATAATTGTATAATTATTATTAATGATATCGAAACCCTTATGTGCGCTTAAGCGCAGCCAAATCGTCTTTTCTTCTTTATATATATATGTATATATATATTTCATATATAAATGTATATATGTATGAGCGTACCAGTACGTACCGGTGCAACGTCTATAAAAGCTCGTCGTTTCAACCGCGTGTGTTGCGCTTATTCCACATTCACTCAGACCCACTATTATTTTCATCCCATATCAGTGCTGTACCACGTTGTGGGAATTTATTTCATTTCTCCTTCTCCCTTGAGTAATGAGAAAAATTATCGAATTTTTATATCCAATTTTCTTGTTTTTTTTTTCTTTTCTCTGTCTTTTTTTTTCTTCAAATTAAACAATTATGCAGGTTATCATATTTTTCATGATCTTTTCTATTTGTCTCTCAATCAAATAACACGAATGTCCGATCGTTGTGATTGTTTAATTATTAAAAAAGTGTCTGAAAACAAATTTACGAAATTTGGAGTAATTTTTATTTGACGTTTCGTTACAATTTGTTAATGGAACAACATTGTTTCGTGTAATTTCAAATCGTATTCCTGGCATCATCAAGTATTTGCAACTTTTCGGTTGCTCCAATGAGAGATTTTTACGATATAACAAAACAACCGAATTTATCGAATTTTCTTGCATTTTTATTTGATATAATGGTAATGATATGTGTAAAATGTTAAATACAGAATGCCAAATGGAGAATGCGAATGAATTTTCAAAATGTATTTCATGAATTTATAATCGATTGTCTGGCTAATGGCAACACAAATTTTTTGATTTTTCATTTGTTTAAACCTTTTGCATCGTTACAAAAGTAAAAAAAAAAAATAAGATAAAAATAAATAAATAAAAATAAAAAGACTTGACGCGAATAATATTAATTTGAATTGATTTAATTCTTTTCGGATATAAAAAAAAAAAAAAATGATGAAAAATATAGCATCTTGTATAGTGGAGCCATTCATCAACTCGTACACGTCTGTACAATGATGTTTTCTACTATATTAATATACGTACCTTGCAAATAAACGTGTGTTGGATATAAACGCGAGGTCTCGTTGTAAACGAACCGGGGGATGCAGAGATTCACGTTCGGTAATCACTCGGATTATTTATTGCAACGCGAGATAAATTTTTTCCTCGTTTTTCCTTTTTGTTTTCTCGTTTCTCAGGGCGGAGATGTCTGTCATAGTTTTTTTTATTTTTTTATTTGCTGTTTTTTATTGCAATACGCAGTGTAAATCCTAATTTTTTGGTCGGAGACTTTTCTAGAAGGGGATTCAAAACCGATCGGTTTTTTAATACGATTCGATTTTTCAATGTAGGAATTTAGACCACTAGAGAAAAGTTGCAATAATTAAAATCTTTTATTGTACTCGTGTCTCGCGAAATAAATAATAAACACAATTTTGTTGAATTTTTATCAAATTTTTATTCAAAATGCTATAATTACAGACCGAGGATAAACTTGATGAGAAATACATTAGAAATTTCGGTAATTATGCAGTTTGATTACATTTGTGAAAAATAATGTTTTTTTTCTTGATGAAGTTTTTTATTCCACCGTAATAAGTGATATTCTGTCAATTTTTGGAAAATTAATCAAACTGCATAATGACTGAAATTTCTGAAAACTATAATTAAGACTAAAAATAATAATATTAATTATTGAATTATTGAAAGTAATGAAACGGCATAATTATCGAAATATTTCAAAATAAATAGAAATTCGAGTGTTTGTAAATAGTAATGAAAAATAATGATATTTTTATGATTATTCTGAGACAGAGCGAAGGTAGAAAGACAGGAAGAATATAAAGAGAAGAAGTTTATTTAAGTATAAAAGTAGTTGTATATATGGATGGAGAGATTCAAGACTGAAAAATGTATCAGTATGGACATAGAGGGGATGAAAAAAGGCGCGTTTAGAGTGGAGAGTAGCTGCGATTGGTCTCAGACAGGGCCATGCACGGTTGCATTACGTATATATAGGGATATAGTGGCATTCAACTAATTCCAGGCTTCGAAGCGTTCCATTAAAGATTCAGCATGTAATTGCGCGAGGCGATCGTGGAGGCCCGGCGTCTTGGTCCGCTCGTTCTGGCTTATTCATATTTCTATACATCTTTACACTTTACATACCTATATATGTATATATACATTGAAAAATGTATATTGTATATAGTAGCGAAATATGCAGACTCCGCGTCCATCCGTCGTCTCCCGAGTTCTATGCCTGCGAAATCATCGAGATCTCGATTGAGCCTCCTCTTATATATTTATACACATGTCTTCACAATCCTCAAAGTCATAAAGCCTCAACTACCATTATTTTTTCCTTTATCAAACTCCTCGTTCAGCCCTTTTCATTCGACCATTCATTTCATTTATTATATACATGTATATATATTTCGAGGTACGCGTACGTGAGGCAATCATCGCGAGACACCGGCCTTCTGGCCCACCACTCCGTACCGGAAAATCGCCAATTCTCTATACTAATGTACTCCGTGTACTCTCTATACCATATATAGAAACTGTGCATACAGGCCAGCCCAAAAGTCATATCCACATCAAATGCCACCTCATAATACTCTGCAGAATGAAATTTTGTCACTTCATTTTTTATTTTCTTAAACTCTCAAATGTCATTGCTCATTTTACGTTTTTTGATGTTCTTACACGCTTTGAGCTTTTTCTTCGTCTTCTAATTTGAATGAATGATTAAAAAACAGACTAGTTATCGGATTTCATTAAGTAAGAAAAAAATAAAAATTGTAGTCCTCAGCTATTTTCTTGCTTGCGTCATTCTGTGAGAAGTGCTCTTAAAGAACGTTTTTTTAATTTTTTTTATTTTAGAGTTTTCTCCAAGTTCTGGGAGAAGTATTTCTATTAATTTGTGGAAATTGTCTCCGACGGAAACTCAATATATTATTATAGACATTGGTTGTGACTGAATAATGAATAATAATAAATTTATTGATTTTAGATACGTTGAGTCTGGTGCTCGTTAATTCTTCATTTTTCAGTAATAGAAATCATATAATTACAGATTAAAATGTACCATTAGCCGATTAGCGATTAATTAATGGTCCAGATTCACGGAAATTCAATTAAATTCAATTAAAACGTTCTTATTGTATCATTATTTTCATTCCTCTTTTATAGATTCGACTGCTCTACATATAATCAGCAACTTTCAAGGATACGAGTTGAATAGCTGAGATTATTCCGAGCTAGTGAGCGTGTTTGCGCTCCGCAACCCCTTTAAAGCTTGAACGCCCCAACAAAGCTGCTCCACGCACTTGCGGTCTGCTCTCTCGCGTTGCCTCGTCCATTCGTCATGAAAATACCTCACTACGAATTCGTAGCCCTGCGAAATTCAACATCTCCCTTTCTCCCTCTCTCTCTCTCTCTTCTTCGATCTCGTTCTATCCGTTGTTTAGAACGTCAGGACACGATCACCCCCCCCCCCTCTCTCTCTCTCCCGGACCTTCCTTTTAGCCTTCCAGTAAATTCGAGGGGTTGCAGAACCAACACCCTCCCCTGGCCACCATCGTCTGTCCGTGTCTTTGCGGCTAGCCGCACCGATCGCTCCTGAAGAGAATTTCACTAACGAGAATCCCTCGAATCGCACTTTCCAATTGACGCTCATTTATCGAAACTCTTTGTTGATCTATTTCCATTTCATTCATTTATAATTTGTGACATCGACGTTTTCTATTCTTGGGGCGCAATGAACTTTTTTCAATTTTTTTTTGACAAAAAAAAATCATACCAATTTTGAAAATGACGGAATGCCAATGTTTTTGTTATTGTTTAGAAATATTTCGAATGATGAAAAACATCGCAATATTATTATTTAAAGAAATTGAATTATATTTTGGAAGCTTTGAGTTAAAAAAAAAAAAAAAACTCTAAATAACTTATAAAATTTGACATTTGAAGAAAAAAAAATGATTTATAAATATTTCTGCGTAAACGACAGCTGTCAAATGCTCACTGAAAGTCGAGCAATTTCAAAGAAAATTAAAAATGCAGCATAATACAGAAATCTTTCATGAGAAATTTTTTCAACGTCTCTTTTTATTTGTACTTTCGTACACAAAGATTTTTTTTTTCGTCTCATAGAAGAGGAGAAAAAAAATAAGGACAGGGTCTATTTAACGTTCTACAATTCGTACTAGATCGTGACATTAAACACGTCGTATTTTTTCTTGATTTTTTTCTTCTATTTTCTCTGACTATCGTTGCACTCTCGCGCAGCCCGGAAATGCGATAGAATCTTTACGCTCGAGGCACACGCGTCGTACTTCTTTCTTGTTCTTGTTCTTGTTCTTCTTCTTCTTTGGTCGTCATTCTTAATGGATGCTCGCAATGCGTTTTCTGCTATGACGCGTGTTACAGGATATTGTTACAAACAATACCTCACAAATTCATATACACACACAAACACACACATATATATATTTATATAAACATACGTATGCGTGGATATTAATATATATTTATAAGCACGAGGTCGTAGTACATATGGTCAAAGCTTTGCAATGCACGCGGTATTTCAAGACGAGAGAATGAGAAGGTCTCGCGGATATATAATGATACGGTATTTTCTAGCATTCGGATAATTCCGCACGATAAATCAAACTCTAAGTGGGGATAGTCCGGAGATCGCGTAAATACACCTTACGGACTTGACCCTACTAAATAATATACTATATATATCTCGCTATATATGATGCACAATATGATGTGCAATACACATGATCGACTCCATTTTCATCATTTAGTACTGATGACGTTGGAATTTTTTTTTTTTTTTTTTTCGAATCGACATCGATCAATATTCTTTTTTATACTTTAAGGGTGCATAATAATTCATTTTTCATGTTACTTTTGTCATTAATTTTATTTGAAGTAAACAATGAACATGGATTTTGCAATATGAGCAATCATATTTGGTTGGAATGCGAAAAAAAAACCTATGTTTTCTATTGAAAAATTTAATGACATCAGTTGGATACTTGAGTGCCAATGAGACTGAGATTATTAAACTTTCGGTTCCGGTCGTCTTTCCCCAGAAGACGACATGCTTTGACAATTTCTTTGACAGTGTTTTGACAAATTCTCAAGTTCTTCGAAATAAGATGCAAAAAGTTTTTTTCTACATAATATAAAAATTTCAAGTCATCCCTCAGGTGGATTCGTAGTTACGCTCGATCTCCCGTAAATACATTTTTTATATGAATTTTATAGTATAGAAATTATTCCAAGCTTGGATTAGCATTGAGAAAAAAAAGTGGTTGACTTTTTTTTGGCGAAAAAATATCTTATGCATAGAAACATATGATTTGCTTTGGACATTTGTTTGTGGTATGTATAGGTATATATATTAAATATATACATCGGTACATCGAATCGATTCGTAGCCGCAGGTGAGAGACCGATGATTACATCGATCGAGTGTCTTATTCGCGATTCCAGGGGCACACGCTAAAAAAGGGGTAATTTTCGACATTCGGGACTCTCTTCCTCTCTCTCTCTCTCTCTCTGGCGGGATCTTGTAACCGGTAGCATTTTATGTTTCTCTCGATATATTCAGGACGCAAAAAAAACCTTCTCTCTCTCTCTCTATCTTTCTCTTTCTTATGCACAATCCTTTTGGAGCATACAAAAGCCACATACATGGCAAATTCTTCGTAAATATTTTTTTTAACAATCTGCAGCACTAAGCATTCGAGAACTGGAGAAAAAAACACAATTTAAAAGGGTAAAATGATTACATTTTGAAAAAAAGAAAATTAGGTAGTGAAAAAAATGATTGGTTTTGCATAGAATGTCTCATGTGTAATGACGCAACTATATTCCATTTTTTTCTGTGGTTCGTAACGGACGATATATTAAATATAGGATTATATTGTGGCGAGTATCGGGAGGAGGGTTGAAGGGTGTTTGGCTACTACATACATAAAGGGGTTTCTTGGTCGCTTCTGGAGATGATGGCTTTTTTTTTCTTTTTCACCCGAATGAGAAAAAGGCTCCCGCACTTGCCTACAGGGCACTGGCATTACCCCATGATCACTGCTATCGAAAAAATCACAGTTTCTCTCTCCCTCTCTCTCTCGCTACATCTTTCTCCTTTTCTTATTCACGAAAGTTTGGACGTTTTTTGTGTCTAGCCGGGTAGTAAGTGCAGGTTTTCGTATTATACACCACGCACGAAAAAAACAATATGTATATTTATTGTAGTAAATTGTGCATGTGTATCGTGCACCCTTTGGTAAAAAAAAAGAAAAAAAAGTGAAATGGTTATAGAGCGAACGAATGAATTATACAAAAATATACGAAAAATGGGGTGAAAGACATAACGAAGAGAAAAAGCGAGAAACGAAAAAGAAAAAATGCAGGCTTGAGAAACGGATTTTCGAATATATGCCAAAAGTTAATGAATAAGCATGCAAATTGCAAGGAGTCGATGCAAATTGCTAAATTTTGCGCGGAAACCCTTCGTTCAAAAATTCAAAGGTTCAGCTTGAAAATGAGGCGTTTGCAGCTCGATTAGAAAGCTTATTAGATTTTTCTCTCGATATACAAATTACATGAATATACATATGTATACATATATGCTTGTATATATATATTTTTAATGCCATACTCATTCAATGTCAGAGCCGTTGCTGGACTGTTAATTATCCCGGAGAATTTGGAGTCTCGTGTGCAACTGGAGTTTCCCCCAAATTTATATAATTTGCAGAATTCATGGGCAAGTTATGCAGCTGTTTTATTTTCTTCTTCTAATTATTTTTTTATACGAGATGGTTGTAAGGAATTCGAAGGTTATGGAATGTTAGAATGTTAGAGGAGAGAAATATAATTGAAAATTGGAGAAGGATCGAGAGCAATTAGCTTGACCGATGTAAATTACACCAGAAAAAGGCTCCGAAAGGGGAGAGGTGAAGGGTGTATACATAGTTATCGTAAGCGTGGTTCGCCAGCGAGTGTTTTCGAGAGGTGTGAATTTCTGTACTATTTAAATGAAAATGTAGAAACAAGGGGAGTTTGTAGGACGAGTGTGGTAGATATGTGTTGATGTACGCACGCCAGGGCTTTATAATATCTCTATATCGTATATACGAATGAAGAGCGTTTAAGGGGTGGGTGGTTTGACTGTGGGGTGTGAGAGAAACGAGAGAGCCGGAGTAAATTCGTGTATAGTGGAATCGGAGCTGCTGCTGCAGGGTGTAACGCAACAAGTGGCGGTTTTCACGGCTTTTCCGCGAGGGATGAAAAGAAGAGGAGGAAGGGATGGGGGGTTTGACGCTGTGGCCGACCACTCGTTGCCACGACCCACCCCAATCCCCGGCCTCGTTCCACCTGACGTTATATTCCAGCGTGCTGCGCTGTTCAATCCCCTTTCCCCTTAACCCCGTCTCTCTCTCTCTCTCTCTCTCTCTCGTTCTTTCGCCACCCTCTTTCACCCTCTAAATGCTACAAAGCTCTCCCTGTCCGGAATTTAAGTGTGGCAAGGCCAAAGACACCCTTTGCCAACTTTCATCCCTTATACAAACTACACACAAATATCCCATTCGTCTCTTCTCTTTCCTCACTTGCAAATCTCTCCTATACTATTTTCCCTTCAAACTGCCCACCCTCCGTTCAACCCTCTATACACATCCTTCCGTAATTCAGGGTAGACGCCGAACTTTGAACCATTTGTATTTGAATGTTTTTGTGCTTCGAAAGGTCTCTAGAGGTTGGCATAGGTCGAGAATACCTTTTCCTCAATTCCTATATGCACATCCCTCTGATCTTCTGTCCACCATTTTTTATCCGATCAAAAGCTACTTTGTCGGAATCGAACGAAAATGCTTTACATCTTACCTCGTGATTTTCTCGAGGAACTTTACATTTTTATATTATGTAAAGACAAACACTTTTTACGTCTTTAGCTCTTGGAGCATTTCGTCTCTAGGAGAAAATCGACTGGAAGTTATTCAATAATAATCAAAGTTTTATGTCACTTGTGTATCCAACTGAAGTCATTAAAAAACAGTCATTTGTGTAAAAATTCAAAAATTTTTACTCTCACGCGTAGATCGAGCATTACGTGAAGCGAAAGTTTCAATTTTCGATAAAAAACTTGATCATTTTCTCCTCATCGGGGCTCAGATTGCTCTAAATCATTTCTCTCATAAACGAACCTTTTTTTTTCTTCATTTCCCTGTCTTTCCTCTCTCATTTTTCCTCATTCATTAATCTTTCTCACTTCTTCGCACACTACGATTATTTTTTCAAAAAATAACGTAAATATGAAAGTTTTTGAATATTTACGATTTGGTTTATTTTTTAATTATTTTAATTTATATCTGCTGTGAAAATAATTTCATTCATTCGTTACGATTACCTGACGATATAATTGATTCGAGAAAATAATAAATCACAAATATTCATATTGCATTCGGTCGAAAAGTACTAATTAAAAAATAAAATACACAGTGAGATTGATAAAAAAAGAAATAAGAAAAATGTTTTTGTGCGCATATGGGAAATTGGTGGAGAGATTCCAGACCACAGGAGTGTTGGCTCAGATAAATTCCTTCTTATTATTCTCATTACGACGTTTATGATGAAGTATTAGCGTACGGATGATACACGTATATATAGTTTGTTGGGTAGTGGAGAGAAAGAGAGAGAGAGTGAGAGAGGGAGAGAGAGAGAGAGAGAGAGAGAGTAGAAGCGAGAGTAACGTGAAGGGAAAAAGGACGAGAGAGAGAATAAAAGGGGGAGAGAAAAGTGTAGAGGATGAAAAAAGGATACAAGGAGTATGGGTGAAAGAGCTCGTGGTCCGGATCTCTGTGGACCAATGAAACGAGAACTGACAATGACGACGACGACAACGAAGTCGACGACGGAACGGCAACCGAAGGATTGAACAAAACCATTTAGCAACTGGCCATTATAATAATACGTGATTCGTTTATCCGGGTACAGTCAATTTTACCTACTGACATTTCTCAGCGCTGCAATATTCCTTCGCTTCAATATTCATCATCCGGAGTAAGAAAAAAAAAAAAAAACCATTCAAAACGATTCCCGTGATTACGATTATTTTTCAACAATTTTTTAAATTGCATTCAAATTATTCAAACTTATTCAATTTATTCACGATTTATTTAATTGCGATATCATGAATTTTCCCCGAGTAATCACGTTTCAAACCATTATATATTTTTACTAATTATCTCACCAACCAATAAACATTCAAATTCTACCATTTTGTTAATTCTCATTGAAAAAAATCCTCCCTAGTAGCCCTCTTCAGTTTCTCTCACAGATTAATCATCTTTTTCGTTCTTTTAATTAATTGCGACAATTTTTTCTGGACTATTACTTTGTAGTCGTCGTTTCGAAGCGGAAAAAATCCAAATGGTCATCGGATTCCGTTAATTGAGAAAAAAAAAATCATAAATATCGGATATTTTTTTACCCTTTACATCCATCGCGAAGGCTCCTTAATCAAAACTTATAAGAAATGATTAACAAACACGTTGAACGATTAAAACGTACGAAACATAGTAATAAAAATGTTGTTTGAGTAGACAAGTCGTAAATAAAAACATAATTAAAAGAAGGATGGATGGAAAGTAGTAGAAAGTACTTGTGGTCTGACACTCACGGTGGAAGTAGTTGCGGAAGGGACTGTACGATACGAGCGAGGTTGGAACAGAAGAAGCACGGGGCCTTATTACAATATGAACTCTTTCCTTTTCTCTCTTTCTCTCTCTCGTGGATTGCGTCGGTCACGTTCGCTCAATGTGTGTGTGTGTGGTCCAGCTCTACGTCACTCTGTTTCTTTTGATTTAAGTTGTTTTTTTATTCTCATGATTTTTATTTTGTCTTATTTTTGCGATCTCTGCAGTTCCACGTCGTCTTGCCCACTTGGTGCATTTGCGTGTCTCTCTATACGTTACATCAAGACGTATATATGTGTCTTTTCATCTTCTGCAAAACGTAACGACTCCTCTAGCATATATGCATTATTATCTTTCTCCTTTTCTTTTATTTAATATTCTCTTATTCGGTCTCTCCCTTGCGTTCGTTCTCCATATCGTGAGTCTCTCTATTTTTCCGCAGACGTAAACTCATTACTCCCCGGCGTCTGTGGACCACCGAGAGGGCCACTCGCGGACATGTTGCTTCGACGATGAATACACTCGTTCGAAAACCTCTTACCGAATGAAACGTGACGGAAAATCGATTATTTGTATGTTTTTTTTTTTTTTTCTTATTAAAGGCAAACAGTTTTTTTTCTCATATGTATTATTCGACACTCTAATCGAGTTTCGTTACTGTACGACGTTTATTCTATAGAAAAAATGTGAATTTGACGTGAAAAAGCATTTTTTAAAATGCAAATATAAAAATGGTCGTATGGCTGAAAAAAATAATTTGGCGTAAAGTCAATTATTTTGGTGACACAAAGAATTATTATCGCATTTTTTGTCAAGAACGCTAAAAAAATGTGACCGGGAACAAACGCCATGGAAGAATTGCATTGCGGGCTGATGAAGAGACCGCGAGTGCGAGAGGAGGCCGAAGGAGGGAGGGAGAGAAAGAGAATATGAATTGAGCGCGACAGGCGTACATTTTTCTAGCCGTGTCGCGCGGTGTGTGCCTTGAAATTTACATAAGCCAGACACGGCTCTCTCGTTGCCGTTATATACCGTATTATTGTCGTCGTGAACTAGCCTACACGTTTCTTGTATACAATATGCATCATTTTTAATGCCAGTGCGTACAGCGATATTTATCTTAATATTATATGTGGAATCTCGGTGCTGCGCGCGGGACGGGCTCCGAACCGTTGTAAGAAATTTTACTCAAGAATGAAATAATAACAATAATAATAATAAAAAATAATAAAAACGGCCACTGGAATAAGATCGAGAAAAGATTGAGAGCAAAAAAGGAAAGATAATGAAAGAAATTAAATAAACGGTACGGAAACGTCACTTGGCACGGTCTAAATAATAGAAAAATAGACGTGCGAATGCCTCGTAACGTTATTTGCATTTCATAAACTTTATACATTGCCTCTTGGCACACAGCAGAATGCATATCAAGAATAATAAACTTCTTGTTTTACGTTCACGAGTACAAAGACGAAGATTCGTTGTAATTTTTCTTATAAAGATTTCCTTTCAATCACTCTTCCCAAATCTTAGGTCAACGATCTTCTAGTTTTTTTTTTTTTTTTTTTCTCGTGTTAAATAATATCCCAGTCGTAAATTGTCGTCATTATTATTTGAACTACATCGATATTTTTTTTTCTGTTTCGTCAAATACAAACTTTATGATGTACAGACGAAATATAATCGTCGAGAGTACAACTAATTCATAAGAAATGGGAAATATTGATCAGTGCGAGAAGGAACTGACAAACTGTAACATCGGACTTGTGATTACATTCGCGACGAAGATACGTGCAATCGGGACTTTAACGGTGCATGATTACACGAACGCGAACCAAACGTGCCCATTTGCCTAACTACGAACACATTTATGTTTGTATTTCTCTGTATAGTTTTATGTGTCTGTGTGTGTATTATTTTTTTTTTTTTTTCGTCATATCGATTTACTTGTCGCTGGCGATCGAAAGGATTTCATTTGCTTTACTTCTTTCCATCGTACTCCGCGAAGTACATCCTTTTGGTTGTTACTTTGCAACCTTTCCGAGAATCGCACAAGTAGGGATTAAATTAAGAGTGAGACACGCGAGAGAAGGGCGGTTTCCTCCCTCTTTCAACCTCGACGATAATTCTTTCTCTTCCTCGCCCCTTATGCTTTCTTTCTCTTTTCAACCCTCTCATTAACGTTTAATATTTCATCGTTCAATTTATCATCATTGCACGATTGCTTTCGATCCTTCAGTACTCGGAGAATTGTAATCCGTGAAAATTTTGTATTTCATTTCAATTGTTAACTTCGATGGATCGTGGATTTTATTAAATGAAATTATGCGTCTATACTTTTTTTCGAATGATTTTTAAAAGATTATAAACAAATGTAGATTCTTGACGAAAATTTAAAGATTCAATTTTATTCCATCAAAAAAATTTAGTTGAACTCCGCACATTTTGAATTTCTTTATGATTTTCTAACCTTTGGATCATCAAAAGTGTCGTAATCTGCTCTCTATCATAAATACGAAAAAAATCGATTGAATTCAATAGAGAATAATTAATTGAGATCGAAAAAATCATAAATTCGTAGTGCACAATCGTTCTTTATTTGGATTTGTTTTTGTTGGGCATAAAAAAGGAGAAAAAGAAGTAAAGCTGACTGAGCGTTTAGCACAGATTTTAATATTCGAATATTCATAGAATCGAGAATTGCATCGACGTCGATGTCAACTGACGCGCGCTCCCGTTATAGATTATTAAATTACGAATACATTGTAATTCGAAACTATCCGCACACATCTTTCAAAAGAATATAAGAAACAAAGAAAAAAAAAAGAAGCGAAAAGAATAGGTAAGGAAAGAATAATAGGAGAGAAAATGTCCGCAACCCCGTGAGAGAGGTCGACGATAACTTAAAAAATATTCCATTATATACGCTCACGAAAAGCATCGACTGTTGCAACTTCCTGTACATGATATCATATTTTTCGTATCGTTGCAAGCCGTACGTATTATATTTTCATATCGAGAACAACCTATGCCTCCATTTATAATTGCAGACACGTGCGTAGCCCTGACCTTTTTTTCCACTTCTCTAGAATAATAAGGTCATTTGAATTACAATTCGTTACGATGAATATTAATATTCAGCAAAATATCTGATATATTATCACAAATCCAGTAACAAATATACCCAAATGTTTGTTCACTCTTTTGGACGTTTTTCTACAATAATAAAAGTTCCCCCGCGATGTTTCCTGTCTCAAAAAAATATATAACTCTCGTGAGTGCGAAAACGAGACGCCAAAAGTGTCGGGATCGATCACAGTCTTTTTGTTTTCAAGTGACGAATAGTTACGTCGCGCTTTAGTCGAATTGAAAGAGCGTAAAGAATCGAAGAAACGAAGAGCACCGATGACGCGAGGCTGCTGGACGACAGGGCTTCGCGAAATTTTTCAGGGGTTGAATCGAGTTATCGATCATTCGGGAGTCACCGTGACGCGTTTCTCGTCAAAACCGACCCTCAAACTTTCTACACACGTGTATGTCTGTTTTATCAATATATATTCATATGCAGGAGAGACCGATGTGCGGAAAATACTCACGGTGATCGAGATATGTGGGTCTGCCCGAAAATCTAATCGACTAATGACTGCCAATCCTATATCGTCAATGTTTCGTGTTCTACGCGACATTGAATTCCTATATTTTTGTATTTACTATCTGATCCGACTACTGCACTTATATTTATTCTTACAAAGTCACAATTTCGAGAGTGTGAAATATTTGGGCTTCAAATTAACAACAATGCAACAATCGCTGGTGTTTCATGTGGATCTCGAAATTGGGCATTAAGACGTCGTGTCGTGTCTTCTCATTATTGAGTTAATGTTTTTTTTTTAAACGCACTTATTTTCAAAAATGTTGCAACGACTTTCATTGAGAATCTAAAATCCCAAATATATAGATGCCCAGAAATATTCGAGGAATACAGAAATCAGCTTTTAATTACGAAGTCTTGAAAATATCTTTGGTAAAAATTCATTAATTTTTATCGCACGTAGGATTCCGATCGATATTCACGAATTAATGAATGCCAAATTAAGGGGTAAATAACTTTCAAGTTCCGGATATTGATTAATCGCGCGTATTTATTTGTGAATAAAAAAAAATCTTCGCAGCTTTTTATATACAGTAAAAAAGGTTTGAATTCAACGAGCTTCCATAAAATTAGGAAATATTTCGACTGCCTGGCGGCTTCCCAAAAACAATTGTAAACTATTTTATACTCTTGAGAGAATATCCTGCCGATAAAAGTTTTTCGGAAGTAGAAAAACCAAAGAATCAGAAACTCGCATACAAACGCATTTTAAAATATAAAAAAATCTTTAATCGAATAACTCTTACTCGATAAATGTGGAATTCAGTTCATTGCAACGGAGGAAGGAATATATAGTTAATGCATTATGCAAAAAAATGACAGTCATAACGAGCAACGACCTTTTAACTCGTTCGCAGTGGTGGAATATGAAAAAATAATTTGAAATTTTATCAGGAAAGGATTGTAAATCATTCGAGATTATAAGGTAATATCCGTGAGGGAAATTCTTGGCTCAATGCTTCGCGAGCAACCCTGCGCAATCTTTTTTGCCCCCCACCTTCCATTGTCTCCATCACGTATGTATAACCTGCTCGACAATTTCGTCGTGACATTTCCTCTTCGTGTTATTCAATTCAATAAATTAATGAAGTTTTTCCAAAAACGGAATACTTGTCATATTTAAATATGATTCAACCTGTTAATTACGCTCCATTCATATTTCCTATTGGATTTCACCAGCATCAATTCATTTCGCACATAATCGTAACGAATTCGTAATGTAAAAAAAAAAAAAAAAAAAAACGTTCATTGACGTTGCTATTATTGTTTAGTCGTTAATCTTGGCAAAAGGGTGGATTGGATTTAAAAGACAAACGGAAATGATACTGACAACCGGATGATGAGTTTACGATACTTTTTTTTTTGCTTATATTTTATTTTTTTCATGCATCGAGATAAATAAATGATAAAATCGATGATGCGGTGGAAAATTATTGGATCGTTTGTCCAAAACATACACATCGGAACCCACCATCAAGATTTTCCAACATCCATCCACCCCCTCCCCCACCCCTCCCTCACTCGCCTCCATTACCAAATTCCATCATTGTGCCAGACAATTATAATAATTATTTGACTTTCCCATGTTAATTGATACCGTGAAAACAAGACTGAATTGGATATCGTGTAACCAATGCGATAGGCCCAGAATCGTAACGGAAAATGGAATACTCAACCATCCAACCTTCCTCACCCCCTCACCCCTCCCCCCGCCCCCCAGACAACCTCCCACACACACGCTAATCACCCCACGGCTCAAATATGTGCATATATACTATATTAACTATTCCTGCATATTACATACACATATAACTTTATACATCCGTTGTAGCATATATTATAAGGTCATATATACGTGGAAATATATATTTGTATACATACATTTGTACATAAATATTTATTTATCGTTGTACGGGATATTCAACGTGGATTTAGACGAATTTCGAGGCTCAAGTGAAGTCTCAGGTTTATTTTGTTGAAAATATTTCGAAAATAAAAAATGGAGTTGAACTGACAGGTTTATTTGTCATTTTCTCAAATAATGTTTTCTTCCAACGTCCCTCCCTCCCACCCCATCAATACTCCCAACAATATAAATTTATCATCGAAAGTACGTGCTAGTAATTTTCTGCGAGGCTTTAAACGCACGTGCACGTAACAATTTGTTCAAGTCATCGTTCATGTTGACTTAGATACGAGTTTCAATATTATCCCCAACGGTATTAATTAATATCGACCCCTGGCTATACCGCCCATCAAGCATATTTTGTTTGTTTGTTGAAAAACAAAAGTTGTGGCTCTGCCCGTATCAGCGAAAAACAAAAGAGAAGGTTGAATGTTTATCTGGAAAATAGTTATGTTATGTATTGGTAAATTCGCATTTGTTTAGACACTTTGACGATGAACAAAGTTTTTATTCATCTGTATCAGAGCTCGAAACTTGTATTTTTTTAACATGTGTTTATTTTTTATTATTGCTCGGTATATTTCAACTTTCTCATTTCGCTCTCGCGAATCTACTCCATTTTCATCGATTTCTTTATCCTCTTTCCTCCTCCCCCCCCCCCCCCCCTCTTCTCTCCAGCTTTGTTTTGTTTCAACGTTGATAAATGCATTATTTATCTCGCGTGTATTCCGTGGAAAATTTTGCGGAGAATTGCTCTCGTCTATCGTGTTAAGGTCTTTGGCTCTATATACACTCACCCGTGCGTAAATAATTTCTTATATGATACGTTTAAAAATTTCGTAGTTTAATATTAAATAATTCATTTTAATACGAGCGCAGCGGGGTTTGCCTGCGCTCGGAGAAGGAGCAAGAGAGAGCGAAGAGTAATATGGTCGGTAGTAGCGAGAAAACCCCAACGCGTGTTCCGTCCTTTCTACAGAGAGAAAGAGAGAGAGGAAGAGAGAGAGAACATCGCCAACGCCATCCAGGAGGCGTCTATAAATTTGTAAAGTTAATAAATACGTAATGGCCGACGTTGCTTTGTAGCTCGTTCTCTGTGTGGGTTTTACTTGGACGCTCGAACCCTACCACCCCTACACATCCCTCTTTTTTCGTCTCTCTCTTCTCCCCATAAACTCACCTTTCTCTTTCTCCCTCTTTCTCTTTCTTCACCCCTTTCGTTTCATCCCCCTAACGCAAAGGAAAGCCTCTCTCGCCTTATTTTTCTTTAAATTTCATCGCTGGGATAACTTTCATATTTAAATATTGAACGCTTCGAATTCCGAGCTACGAGTATTTCAAGTTTTGTTATTACATTAAAATTTTTTTTTTTAAATTCAACTTGTTTTCTTCAGAGTTTGAATATAAGTTTTGAGTTCATAAAAAATGCATTTCTTGGATGTAATAGTCCTTATGATTATTTTGACACTTGGGATCCTTTTTATTTTGTCAGTCGTGAAGAAAACTTTATTGATGAGTTTATTGTATAGAAATACATTTCTGACCGCAATTTAACGCTGGGGAATAGTTAGGCCACAAAATTCTGAAGAAAACAGTCTTTGGAAATTTTTCGTCTTGACTCACGGTTCACGGGATATCAAGTATCAAAGTCCCAGCGAATCCAGTGCAGCGGAAACTGAATGGGGGCGCGGCCAGCGTTCCTCCACTCCCCACGCTCTTATCACCAGCGCTTTGGATTGGTCCCTACTTATGATTCCATATCTTACGATCTATTCATTACAGAGAAAAATCGTTAAGGACTTTTTTCTTCAGAATGACCCCATATCTGTTTATTCTTTAGATTTGAGGATGAGTATCGCGTTGTTATTTATATTACACAACGAAAACAGCGAGAAATCGAAGCCCGTATTCGTGTATTTACTTCAGTTCGTATATATGCAACGGCGTAATCTGTGAGAGTATCACGGGAGACTCGTGGATTCACGTACGTTCACCCTCGCACAATATGCGTTGAGATTTAGGCGTGTGCGTGAATATTTATACGCGTACAGGTAAATGCGGCTCGTTGGCGTTGCTCTCTCTGGCCTCCGGTCAGAGATATCGTTGGCATGCCTTGTTAATCACGGACTCGATAATAATACCGTGATTGATAGAACGAAACTCCGCAATCCCCTTCCTGCTCTCACGCTCTTCCACGCATACTCAGCTTTGCTGAAACTCAATGTATTTATATATAAATATATACATATGTATTTATAAATTTATAAAGCACATAGATCGTATAGCAACATATAATACTCGTCGCAGGCTTTTATCTCTGAAATCAAACACCTATGACATTAATTTCGCTTTAAATTAAGCATTCGTTTCAATATTATTATAAAATTACATTCATAGTCGTATCGGTCAATGAAATCATACTTGTTTTACACGTTAGTCCGCAAGTTAAATTTACAATTTCATCAAAGTTTTAGAACTGAGTGAATTTAGACATTTCTGAGATTTAAAGAACATTCATTTGCAATAAAAACTTGCTAACAAATTGTTTAATCGAAAAAATCTTTCAATGAGATTTAAAAAATCATATATTTATTTAATGACGTCAGAGTTTTCCGAACAAACTCCCATATTATTCTGATTTTTTGTGAAATCGTTCGACAAAAAATTGCATCAAATCGAATTTTTAGATAAGGACAACATTATTATTGTTTAATCACATTTTTATCATCATTTTTTTTTACTCTTTGCTACTTTGTCGACAGAAATGTGATAAATTCGATCCTACAATAAGATGATGTTTTATACACACGTAGAATGTGTACGAATGTATATAATATATATATATATATAAATATATGTAAAGTACATAGTGTCTACGCTCAGTGCACGAGAAATACATAAAGTGGTACTTTCTGGCGTCTAGGAGAGCGCGAGTGCCACGATCCATAAAAATGTCGAGAGTCCTGAGTGACGGCCGGAAGTCAGTGGATGGACAAGGCCAATTGTTTATATTACCGAGCCGGTTTTACTAACAATGGAAAACCTCTCGTGGCACTACTCGCGTATCGTAAGCTACCGACTCGTTACATGCACGTACATAATTGTATATTATATCCGACAAACTAATTCTATTCGCGCAATATATATTTTATTCAAATTACGTACGAATTCTAACAGTGGAAACAATCATTACTTTTTTTTTTCTTGTTTTTTTTTTTGCATATAAAGTAGTAAAGGAAACTCATTAAAAGTATCGTTTCAAGGGAATCATTTTTTAAATAACTGAAGCAACGAAACATAAAAAAAAAAAACAAAATTTCAAATGAAACAATTTTATCGTTTCATCTAATTAAATTTTAGCCAATTTAATTCATAGGGTAATTTGAAATTACGACAATCATCCGTCGATACATTGCTCAGGAAAATTTTGAGGTATACTAAAAAAAAAAAGAAAAGCATTTTTATTTCATTATTTTTAGAATTTTCATCAATTTTACTAATCATGAAGACATTGAGAAATTATTTAATTTATTCGATGTTTTTTTTTTTTTTTTTTCGAAATATTTTGATTTCGCAACTGCACGATTTATTATAATCCTTGTCGCTCGCATATTCGTCTCGCTCAGTAGTCTCAGCCTGATTTTCCTTTGGCGCTCTCATTTCTCTTCCAACGGGAAGTTTGTGGCACGTGTCTTTCGCGATATGGGGCGTCGGGACACACGTAGCTACCTCGGGAACGTTTAAAATATACACAACGGTGATTAAATGCATCGTTTTAAAATATTTTCATTTTCATTACTTTTTGTTAAGATTTTTAAAAATAGTTTCTAAGGCTTTTTGCTCAGAGAGTAGAACAAAAAAATGTTTATGTCTTGATTCTTATAAAAAAAAAAATTCAAAAATATCGAAGTCGCTCGAGCACTGTCCAAGAAACTTTTTAAACGTCAAAATTATAAGAAAATTCCATTTTTATAATGAATACTTATATTTTTCGTTAAAATAGTAAAAAAAAAGGATTTTTTTTTTTTTACTGCGATAATTCTCACACGTGTTTGCACCAGACGCGAAGTTACGGCGGTCGGTAGAGTCAGGTGTGAAACAGTGAATGTTCTTCGCACGTGTACGAGGCCGCGATCGCAGTTTCTCTACATTTGAATTAAAGACAATCCTATATGGTAATATTATCAATAATTCCATTATGTTTGCGTCATTGATTGCTTCGTATTCAAGCTGAAATTTGATCAATCTTATTTCCTACGATATGGCCAATAATTTGTTTTATCGAATTTCGTATTGCAGCGGAAATGAATTTCCATATGACTCGTTTGACTCAGATGTGATATTTGTCAAGAATTTCGATGTTATTCACTTAAAGAAAATCGTAATTGGCCCAAAAATATCTCGAGAATGTGATAGTTTTCAATTGAAGTCTTTCCGCACCTTTTTCCGATGTCAGCAATAAACTTAATTTTCGTATAAACGTTTCTTTCGACTGTTTGTAATCCACTCAGAAAATTTGCAGTAGTGCGATAAAAATTTTCAACATTTTGTACTGTAAACTTGAATGTCGTTTAATAAATTGCCATGTCGAGGATGATCAAGAGGTTAAATCGTGGACAAAAGTGTCCACATCCGGAAAAAACATCTGGCGATTGATTCAACTAAGATTGAGTTTGATTGAATAAATTTTATTCCTTGTCTCACGGTCTGATCGAACTTCGTTCGGAATTTAAAAAAAAAAAAAAATTCAATTACGAAACGGTTCATATTTTGTGCTCAATATTTATTTAGTCTTCACTGAGGTAATTTATGCTGTGTCCGTCCTCAAATTTCTACGATTTTTAACGATTTTGTCGCTTTTTTAATAACCTTAACGAAGTTTTATGACTCTAAAATGTCGATCGCTCTTGGTCCTTGATTATTATTGTCAAACATATATCTATAAATATGTACATGCGTATGTGGGTTTGTATGTGTTTATTCGCGAATA
This sequence comes from Campoletis raptor, assembly GCA_948107755.1. Taxonomy (NCBI): domain Eukaryota; kingdom Metazoa; phylum Arthropoda; class Insecta; order Hymenoptera; family Ichneumonidae; genus Campoletis; species Campoletis raptor. The sequence goes on from OX403631.1 coordinate 8,019,339, forward strand.
TAGGAACGGTGAATTGAGTCTATAGCGTAGCAATAAATACGAGAATTTCACTATCGAAAAACAAGCAACAATCGAAAAGCTCTATTTGGTTGTTGCGACCCCATCGAACTCGACAAAGTGAATTCCAACTGAGTTTCATTCGCTTCCTCTCTCCACCATTTTGTCTACGTTCATGTCATGCTTCTCGGCGAATCCCCTCGCCGCGGGTCGCGCGCGCACACGCGAAACCGATCGTTCGAGCATCCCAAATTATCGGCTACATTTTATTCGAGTTATACACGCGGATCGCTGGCAATGCGATTTCGCGGCTAAACTCGTTACGCGAAAACGTAATTCGCAGTGCCGTCGGGTCGTGTTGCATATCTCGAATCTTCTCTCTTTCTCTTGCTCTCCTGCTCTTTCTGCATCAGGATTTACGGGTAAAACATCGACGATGCGTCGTGACACGCATCCGTCCTCTTTATCAAGCCACGGCCTCCTCGTTCCATCACCAAATTCGTAAATAGAAATGCAACTCTATATAAATATCCATGAGTCTGTATCAAATCATATCTCTGCCCCTTCTTCGTCCTCGTCCCTCATTTCCCCCGAAGGCTAACGATATTTCGCGCCCATTATGAAATATTCGAAATTATTTCGCTGGAATTGTGCATTCTGCGATTTGACGTTCCGCATCGCGAGGGACCGCGGGGAGAAACACCCAAACCCACGACCAACTGCGGGTACGCGAGGGGGGCTTCATCATCGCGTGGTGAAATCCAACATTCAACAACGCTAATATGTATATATTCCTAATATACATATATTTTCTACCGACCGGACGAATCCGGCTTGAGTACCAACCAACCAATTTCCAGCCTCGGGCAAATGTCCCTTCGATCATCACTTCTCTTTATAATTCGTCAATCACCCTCCTCCTCTCCTCGCGCCGGGCCCCAGCCTCTTTTTTTTTTATTCGCGCTACACCTAAAAATGTTGTTTTCAAAAATTATCGAGAGAATCATGATGAAAATGAAGAGACAATGCGAAACTTTTAACATTATTCCAAAAATCAAAGTAATTTGCTTTGCCGCCTTTTTTTCTCGCCACGTGTCACCCGCCAGGCTCCTTTGGTTCAAGTTCTCTAAATCGTAGAGGTCAATAATGGCAGAGGTAAAGACTCTCTCGCGTGCCATGAGAGAGAGAGAGAGACAGAGAGCAAAGGGTGAAAAGGCGTGTGGCCAGGGGTGGATGGGAGGAAAATCGGAAGGGTTGCTTTAATTTCTCTGATGCAGCCACGCGACGCATATAAACGTGTAAAGGTTGTGTACTCTGGACCATTGTAGAGAGAAGAGAAAGAGGGGAAAACGGACGTTTGGAAACCGCTAAATACAAAAATCCCCAACCACCTGTATATTATCATCGACGAGGGAAAGAGAGAAGACGAGGAAGCGATAGTTAGAGAAATAATTTCCCACATAGAACAAGGCTCCAACAAAGGTCCAACCCTTTTTGCGTTTCTACCCACAACAGAGACGTTCTCCCGCATGTCGTTGATCGGTGTCACCATTATTCAGATATTTGTAGTTAATTACGGGATAATTGTGGTCGGTATTTCGTTGTCCCATGTGCCAAACCTCGAATTCCAATCCTTCATATCTCGCAGCAATATTACATGAGATTTTTAGTCCATCTGGTCAATTTCAATCTTTCGTGTTATTAAGTTCGTTGATTAATGATAAAAATCGAAAAATTCTTTATAATCGAGTATTAGCAAAACGTTTATTACATTTCGAGTTGTTATTGACAACAATTTCTATACAAACTCATTCATAATGTACCGGGACGGCCTTATTCCCAGGCTGGATTGCTGCTTTGACAGAAATTCGCCAGAGGGTTACGGTTCAAAGAATTTCTTCGCGAGGTGAAAGTATCCCCCCCCCCCCCCCCCCCCGTCGTACAATAAATGTGCACGATGGCATATTACAGAATTAGGCGTTTTTCACATTATCGTGTCACAACGGAGGCTCTTGAACACAATACTAACGTTTTTTAACTCCCGGCTGCCCGCAGGGCGAAAAGAAGGGAGTTATATGCGTTTCACTGTAATCAGCTGATGGGGAGATATTTCTTTGTCGTCACTTTTGTCACCTGAAACGGTAAAAAATGTTTTCACCAATTTTTTACCTGCGTTTTTGTAATAATCTTTGAAAAGTTTTATTTTCATGAAAATTCATATTTCGATGAGTAAACATTAGCCAAAATCCAAGGTTGTCTCTCGTGTTTATTACTGCAATGATTATTATTTAGTTTCAGTTATTACCGCGGACGAGTAAACACATTAATGCATATAGAAAATGAGAATTACGGTCGTTGGGAATTTGTTGAGCACCTTCAACGGAATCTATTTTCTATGTTATATATATACGCACTATATATTTATATGTTTAAGTATTATTGTACGTGTGTTTACAGAGACAATTGTATGCACATTGATGCATAGACACAAGTATATTCTATATATAAGGCCATTTCTACATTTATTACACATATAAATCGTGAGAATGTCCTCCATTTCTATCTCCCTTTCTCTCATGATCGTCTTTCTCTCCCTTTATATGTATCAAAGGACTTGTGTATTAGTAAAGCAGATACGTGTCCACCAATACTTGCTATACATCCAACCATGTTTCGCCTCGCCTTTTCTCTTTCCATAATTTCTCCTCTCTCTCTCTCTCTCGCTTTCTATCTCTCGTATAGAACACAATTAAGTAAATGAGCACGGGTTGCCCCGTTCGCTACAGATACCCTCTATTATGTATATTGATCTCTAGCTCGGACTCTCCGGTTACACGTAATACGTGTTTTGTCGTTTATGCATTCGTACTTGGGTGCATCCGCGAGTCAGTGTGCGCTCGGGGAACCGTTGCATTGGATCACCAACGATGCGCACCGACCTCGCTCCCTCTTTCACCCTCTCTACCTCTCTCTCTCTCTCTTTCTCTTGCTTCGTACCGCTGATCTCTAACACAGACCCTTTCGATCGCTCTCCATCTCTCTCTCTCTCTCTCTCTTTCTCTCACTCTCTCTGGTAATATTCAATGGAGGCGGTATAATTATAGAAGTTCGTTCAAGTATTCACGGGGATGACTGGTTATTCAATATAATTTCATGTGCATATGTATCTATAGATTTTTGTTTTTTTAATTTTTTATTTGAGAACCCAAAAATGGGGCGGAGTATTGCAAAAAATAGTGACACTTCCGTTTTCATTAATTCAATTAAATCTTTTGAGCTGTTCTGCGACTAACGTTATTTCAGGATTTTTTTTTCCCACAGTTATTTAATGATTAAATTGCTATTTTTATTTTTTGGATTTAGATGATCGTTGGGACATTAGTTTTAGATTGCTATTTGATCATTGCACAAATATCACATATAAATAAATTCTCAAACAGTTTACAAAATTTTGTCGAAAATGTTGGAACGTTGGTTTTCGTTTGAAAAAATAAAGACAAAATTAATTTATAATTTACAAATTTGCAGTTTCCAAAAACTCTCGGATACCTAATTTCAAGTCGGTAGCTCGTGAGGAAAAATTTATGGCTCATGGTGTGAATTGATTAATAAAAGAGCTACCGTCGAAAATATAATTTTTTTTTTTTTTTTTTTTTTCAACCAACGCTAAGAGTATGGAAAACAATGGGAACAAACATTTGAAAGGTTTGGGGGACGAATTAAATGAGATTATGGTTTATACGTGTATATATGTAGATTTTCCTGGATATATGCGATGTCTAAACGTGAAGGGGCGCGGTGAGGTCGAATCGATATAACTCTCGCTCCTGTTGAACACACAACGAGGCGGTGCACAATTCAAGATTACACGTATTTTCTCCCGTGGGAAAGACGTTTGTTCGTTCTCACAAATGTGCTTCGTTTTCTTTTCTGTCTTTTAAGAAATTCTCTTTTGATTCATAATTTTTCATCTCATTCTGAAGATCCACCACGATTTCTGAATTATTATTTATTTTTTCATACGGATTTGCTTCGGTACCCATTCATTTTGACATTCTTTACAAAATGGCTAATTTCACCTCGATTTACAAAATTGAAAAACAATCGCTCCTATATCAACAACTATATTTTAATCCACTGTGCTTGCTGCAGTAACTACACGTTTATAATATTATTCATCGTTTTATCGCTCCTGACCCGATCACGTTGTTTACTATTCAAAATTGAAAATGCATTATTTGACTGACCTCCGCTTGCCTGTCTGGACGATTAATTCGCGGTATAAACAGACTTAAAATCTTCCACAAATCACTGTTTAACTTTACCGGTATTATCTGCATGCGGTTTCGGTTGTCTTCTTACGCTCACTCGTTGCATTAAATTGCGTAAATTTATGGAAACTCAAATTACGTACTATTTCATAATATTTCACAATATTTTATTTATACATTGATAATAAACAAAAAAACAAAAATTATTTCATCTTCATGAAATTTAATCTTAATTTATAAAACTTGAAAAAAAAAGTATTGTTTAAATACAATATATTGAGACTTTAATGTCAAATGATTAATTTAATACTCAGCAATAAGTTAAAACTCTGAATGAATTAAAAAAAAAAAAATTATTATTATGTGGAAACCTTTTGAGACGAAAGATATAATTAGATACGCGAGTGCAGAGTGTATAGTTGAAACAGGAAATTGTCGAGCGAGTTGAGAGAATACGGTGGGGAAAGGAAACAAACGAAAGCAGCAAGATCCGAATCTCTCGTTGTGTTCCACAAATACGAATCCTTACGAGACGCAACACATATTTATTTATATCTCTTTCTCTCTCGGTTTTGCTCATTACAATATTACGCAATAGACGCGCGGCTAAGATCGAGAATACTTGGTGGTCTGGTCTCTTTGGATAGACTCGTAATAGTCATGGAAAATAACACTACTTATTCCTTTAGAAATTCATTTTATTCATTAGTTTTTTTTAAATAAATCAATCGCAATTTGGAGAATTGTACAATTTTGTTTTTCCAAAATTTCTTCATGAATTTTCTCCTCCCTTTCATTTAATTTCTGCAATTTCCACATTTCCTCAATAATTCAAAGATTTATTGTATCAGAAAAAGTCTCTTTTAATCATTTCGATCTAATTGTAATTACACTCGTGACGATGCATTTTTTTTGTCTTCTTTGTTCGACGTCAAAGTTAATGCGGAGTTCAGTGACCTCTTTGGTTCTGGTCACGAAAGTCTCCATCACTTTATTTCCGCTTGCATCCTCAAAAGAATGCATACATGCGCTTTGTGCATATGTTTAGCAAAACTAGGAGTCAGAAGTCTCGAAGAAGCTTCGCGGCGTATTTTCTCAACTTTTATTCACCATAATTTAGTTTCGATTTTCTGCTTCATTACCGCTATACATTTGCGTGATTAATACGCAGTCTATCCACTCGCCCCTCATTTATCTTTATCGCTTCAACCATCTAACCCTGTTACTGTTTCAAGACTATAGTAAAAATAATAAACTGACAACATGCAAAGAAAATCATTTGGCCATTGATCTAAATAACCCCATGTTTCATTCTTGATCAAAATTGAGCTCAAAATTTCAAAACCAAGATAAATTTTTTTTGAAAATCAAAATTTGATCGTTATCCTTCGGAAACAGATGGAAAAAAATCTCATTATAATAAAAGATAAAATGATTCAATTTACAAGAAAAATTCTTGTCGTTTACGAAAAACAAATATTTGTTTAATAATAAAAAATAATAAAAAACATTTAGAATCAAGAGACTTTGTTGTATCGATCTCTGATGCAACAAAACGATTGCGTCTGGAGATTTCGGAGTCGATTTCGCTTAAAAAGATAGAGTTATTCAAAGAAGGAGAAGGGGAAGGGGAAAGAGAGACAAAAGATCAATGGCTAGAAGTGGAAGGAAAGTAAAAGTGGTGAAGAAAGATGCGAAGGCCCGCTTTTGGTTCAGCTGTTCCGGAAATAAGTTAGGAATAATATTTTCACAATATCTCAATCTCCATTTTCCTTATCCCTATCGCGGTTCCAATGTTATGTTTCATTATATTTTATTGCTGCCTCCTCCCCTCGTTCTTACTTTCTTGCTCTGTGCGCATCGAGTATCTCGTCGTTTTATTATCCGAGACTCAACTCACTCGAGAAACTCATCATCGAGAGGTTTATTCTGCTGTAACCTCATCGCTAGCGTTTCTTCACTGTTTTCACCGTCGAAGCTTTGAAAATCAACATATATACATATCCCTCAGCCTCTTATTCGTTCGCAAATTTTCCAACGCTTCATTTTCATCGAGCAAGTTTTTTAAAAATCTTCTTCTATCCGTCGTGCTTCGTGAATTTGTAATTTTTTCAACTTGTGCATTTTTCCTTAAAAAACAAACGATTCGTCGACTGTTTCAGGATCTGAAGAATCCCGCGCGGGTTTACTCGAAGCAAATGGACTCGTTCCACCACTTTCGCAACTTCCTCGCACTGAGAAATCACTCGAACTTAAGACTCAACGAAGCAGGACTTTCAATGAAAAATACGAACTTGCATATCGGAATGTAACCACCACAAGGTAAGAAACTTCAAATAAATTTGACAAAACAAAATTATAACAATTATTAAAAATCTTTATTTAAATTTGAATGGAAATCGATTATAATTTGTTGTTCGTTGTATAAAATTTCCTCTGATTTACAAGTGAATTCTTTGTCGTCATGATATGACGGATTTTTCGATCAGCAATTAATTTTACAAAGATGATAAATTCAGGCTTTCTGGGATATATTGATTTTTGGTTAAAATAAATATAAATAGGCTTTCGACGGTCCCAAGCAAAATGTCATCCCAATTTTACAATGCAGAGTAAAACTGTATGAAGAGAAAAGAAGAGCGTGAGGGAATAATACAGTTCGGGTAATTCGAGGTATCATTGAAAAATCGATTGGCGACCGATCAATCCTTCGGGAATGTGGGTTTGACTTTATTTCATTTTTCTCTCTTTCCATCGCCCCTTTTGTTTTGTTTTTATTTTTTTTTTCGTTGTTTCTATTATTTTTTATTATTCCTCCTCGGTCGCTTTCGCATCTCGCGAAACGCCCTTTTCCCGGATAAAACTTCGTGCGGAGCAACGACAGTCGATATTGCACGCGGCGGTGCATATAGGGAGGAAAAAAGCGAATGAGAGAAAAAGAGACGAACGTTAAGGGCGTGCGCGAAAGGGGCAGTAAAAAAAAAAAAAGAAAAAGGAAAAAAATAGCTAAGGGAACTCTACAATTTGTACAGTTGGACGCGCGGACCGCGGTCTCTCTTGCACTGTCTTTCTCTCTGTAATCGAGACCCCATGCGATGATAACTCTTCCACTGAGCTCGACGATCATCGAACACCCTGCCGCAGACCCAAGTTCTTGCTAGTTTGCTACTGATGAATACTTTATTCTCCTGAATTGAAAGAACAAGAAAAAGGACAAAAATAATATAACGCGGGGAAAAAATGTTTATGTGAGAAAGAAAAATAATGGAAAATTACGAGGATTCCTACTGCGAACCTCTTTCACAATGCGAATTAATGGCACGACGAATTTTTCACTCTTTCGTTCCACCAAAAGTTTTCTTGCGACTGTTGCTATTTACAAAAAAAATTCGTCTAAATCGTCGCGTGGAAAAAATTCTTTCGTAAATTTCGTAAAACGAAACAAGATTTTTACGAAAAAAAAAAAAACAAAACAAAACAAATGGTCACCAAAGATTTCGGTGAATATTTAAAGCGAATATTCTCCAACCGCGACCACGAGAACTTTATTAATATAAACTGGAGATGACTAATACAACAATTTGTCGGTTCATGGCGCGTATTAAATCGTTATACATGTATAAATGAACGTAACATCGCACTAGAGCTTCTATGAGCACAGAGCGAGGATTTAAATGGTTATGACCTAGTGCGCTGTGAACGCGTTCTCTCACTAGCTTTGCCGCCATTTTCTGCAACATCTTTTTGTGCCAACTGCTGCTAGTATCCTTGGCAAGCAAAAAGCTACTGCCGGTGGTTTGTCATCTTTGCGCTTGTGACACGAGCTAACGAAACGATTTCGTCACTCTTCATAACTCGCTCGAATTAAATTCGCTTCATACAAATTCTCAGTCACTCGCTCTCTCTCTCTCTCTTTTTATCTCATTCACATTTATACCTCGATCGCCTACATCTTGGAATATTCTCGGCGCAGCCATAAACTTATATGTTGAAGCTTCAGATACGATTCCGTAACGTCCTAATCGTAAAAGTCACTGCGTGTATTCTTAGAATCCATTTGATTTAATATATTAACATATTTTTTCCATTATTTTCAACTGTCAATTAAGGAAGAGTGATTTTTTCGTATTCTGCAGAATTTTGCAACACGTTATCGACCAATTAACGCAATAAATAATTGATCTGATTTAAATATTCAACTTGCTGATCATACAAAACTCACTCTGATCTAAATTCGAGGTATGGATGTGTGGCTGATAACATATGATAAAATGATAAGAAATTATAAGTGATAAACGATAAATGACCAGTCAGAACCTTCGATTTAGTTGAGTGATCAGTTGGTCCATCAATGTCCTCTGCTGCTACCGTTGTCACTACATGTTGATGTGACAACGCTACATAACCTTAAATAAAACGAAGGCAATACGAATATACCAATTGTTGGGCTATATTTCTCTTGAATTGTGACACTAGGTTCATTTATCCAAGGGATCTGATAATTATAATCCTAATGAAAGAGTTCCCCTTGCGATATATCGTCGGGAGAAATATTTTCAAGAAAAATGACAGATGCAGAAAATCAAATTGATGGAACAACGCTGATCCAGTGACTTTGACGTTGAAAAACTTTCGAATGAAATGAATTCGATGAAATACCATGACACACATTCATAAAATCACCTTCTTTCGTATTACTTGTAAAATAATTTGTAATTTTATCACACAAGGCGTTGAGAGATTAAAAAAAAATGGAATTTTCTTGATTTTTCTAGAGATGAAGAATCGTACGATGATGAGAAATATACTGAGAAACTGATGAATTTAGAAATTTGAGAAATCCTCCAGACTGAGCTACTTGAAATTCTAGTAATTGTAAATATCCTCACGCATATATTTATATATATATATGTGTGTGTGTGGTGAAGCTCTGGAGATCGAAATTAGCCGATTTCCAATGCACATAGAGAATGTGGAGAATAAGCTCTTTGCAGTGAGTAGATACTCGATACACGTCGAAAAGGCAGAGTTGAACAGGTGGAAAGAGCGAGTATCGTAGAGAATGAGACAGCGAGAGAGAGAGAGAGAGAGAGAGAGAGAGAGAAAGGAAGTTGGGAAAGGGACGGAGTGAGAGAGAAGGAGAAAGAGAGGAGTAGATCGAGTGAATAACACGTTGAACGTGTGTTAAGAGAGATAGATCATAGGGAAGCGCAGAGGTCGAGCCGGATAACTGGTCGGAGTGCCGGGAGGAATGGCGAGAGGGTTTGAAAGCGTACACGAGGGGATGATGTCGAGATTATATATAGTAACGTTCGAGGGCAACTTCGTGAATGAGGGGTTATGGTTCGAGCCTCGAATATTGGACAACTAATGACCTAATCACTCATTATCTACCGCAGAGTCGCGCGGTAGATAATGCGCGATTGGCGAGTTTGCTATACGCCGTTCCATGTATACGATATATACGCGAAGGCTCTTCAGTCTGGAACGTAGAAAGAGAGAAAGAGAGAGAGAGAGAGCGATTGATATCATGCATCAGGTAAATGCGTTGAAAGTGAGAAGATTATGAGCTAGATCATGTAACAGTGTGTTGTATGTTTTTAGGACAAGTTACAAATCATGTGGATGAATTTGTTAGTCAACAGATGTCACAGAAGCTGCTGTGAATTCTGAAAACATTTATTTATTTAATGTACAGTTACCGTTCTTGGGTGCAGATATCAAATGGTTCGTTATTTTGTAGGCTATGATAGAAATTTTGACACGAATAACTCGTCATCATCACATAAATTCCTTCAAATAAGTCAGTGTTTTTTATTGCACGTTGATTAGAATATTGAAATTCATATGATATACTTGGAAATTTTGAAGTGGAAAATTGTGATGGAGCGTCAAATAGACTGCGACGTGTCCGCAGGAGTCTCGGCTTTCAGATGGATGAACGAAGGGTCGATCTTGCCAGAGGCACCTGACGAGAAGACCCTCTCTCTCTCTCCCTCTTTGCCCCTATCCGTCCATCGACACCTCACTCCGATCCTTCGATCTCTACCATCAGTATATAGCATACGCGCGTGTACTCAGGACGAAATATAGTTTGGAACGATGATATTCACACATGTCAGGGCTACACGAATATCGATGTTGATAGGACAAAATATATATAGGCGTAGATGAGAGTCACTAATACCTTGGATGATTACACGGACAATCTACATGACTTACACATTACCTACACATCTATTCTTGGGTAGAATTGTGTCCATTTGTAACGATAGAGAGCGAGTATATGGAGAGGAGCTACCAAGCGAATCTGTTGGTAACGCGCACTAGGGTAACATAACCGAGTGACGCGATATGTGAAACAGGAGGAGGAAAAGCATGCAGGTATGGAGTAGGGGAAGGGGAATTTGGATCAGCAGACTGTACTAACTGTAATCAGAGACGGTCGTTGTAGCGTACATCGTGGACATATAACGGACATCGATGACGACGATCAGCAGAGACGTAGGACTAGGCAACAACGAATATCAAACCTAGAGAAGGATCGCCTCTAGGTGCTTGCTCGTAAATATTATACAGGGAGACGGAGTAAGAGAGTGAGAGAGAGAGAGAGAGAGATGGATGAGTGTGAAGCGAAGGTAAGAGGGATCGAGGAACCCCTTGACGAACTCGAAGCTACATAATATCAAACCTTGTATATATCCGGGCTCGTCGAGACCCTGTCCAATGTCCATACGCAACACTAAACCCTATACTGGTCTATTTCCCTGGGATTTCCTGAGGTGGGTTAACCACGGGGTCGCTAGGCTTACGATATACAGCCCCCTCGAGTTTTCAACCCTACACGCTTACAAACCGGTGCATCGATCCCCTTCCTCCTCCTCCTCCTCCTTTCCCTCATTTATCGTACCTTCTACCGCCTTCGTTAATCCTCTTAAGCGTTAAGTGGCGCGAGTAAATATCAATCAGGTTTTATTATGGATACGACGTTTGATAACTTTGATAGAACGGACGAAGGATCATGCATGGATTTTAATACACCAAGAATTTCAAGGCGCGTGAAAAGTACCGATGAAATGTGCACTAAAAAAATATAAAGACGTGGGTCGCCATCCTTGGAAGGCGATCTGCTTAAGCTCGCGCCTATATACCCACTCGACTTGCGAACATGAGTTTTTTCCGGTTCTTGACGAGCTATCTTGCCACGAAGATAGACGGAAATATAAAAGTGTTGAGAGAAACAGGAGGGAGTTTAAAAAGGCTCGTTGTACATGAGAAAACGGAGTTGCTCACGATGGGGATGACAGGTACTAAATAATTTACGAAGCCAGTCGTAATATAGCATGGAAGAAAGAAAGGACCGTCGAGGTATTCTTACGATCGGCAACTTTTTTTTTCTCCCTTTTATTCGCAACCCCCTTTGCTTTAACCCTTCCTACCTTTATCGTCTCCCATTCACCACCCTCTAACTTCCCCAATAGACACGGACCACCACTTTCTCTTTTATATCTATATATACAGTCCGAAAATCATCAATTATTCAAACACGCTGCTTGAACATTTTCTCTAGGGATATATTTCTCGATTGCATACATGAAAACTATATGGAGAGAGAGAGAGAGAGAGAGAAGAAAAATACTAGGGATGATAGTCTGCTCAAGAACAGTGTAGAAACGCCGTCGATCGTAGTTGGCGCCGGTTAGCCTTGTTCAGCTCCCACTCACGTGTTTGATACGCCTCTCTTTCAACCTGTCTTTTTCAATCTCCCTGTCTTTATCAACTTTGCCATTCTACCTTGGCTTCTACTTTTACCCACGTAAATACAGTCATATCCAAATGAATATTGAGAAAAAAAAACCTTTTCATGTCATCCCGCTTATTTTTCAACGCTTACGCCAAAAACAAAGACAGCGCGAGTTCTGCCGCACTCTTATATACTCGAACGTTACGGTTTTCGAACTATTTTTTGTTGAATCACTCTCATGGATCAACGGACTGAGTAAAAAGTCTTCATGTAGACGAATAGATTTTTTGGATTTTTAAATTCTTCCATTAGTCCTCATTAGATTCTGACGTGCAATCTCCAGAAATCGTAGCAAGTCGAAAAAGCATAAAAAAATAAATGAAGAAGCTCTTGATCCCTCGTGTTTATTCATTTTTTCTTAAGCTCTTCAATGACTTTTTCTCAATTCCATAACTACGTTCGAAACTTCACGACTTCTATCCATCATTCTTTTCGCAAATTCTATATCTTTGGTAGAAATGTAATGACGATCTGGTCCGGAATACAAGGAAGAGATGGGATGTAACGATAGTTTGATAGACGGTATGGAAACAAAAGCTAAAGACACGGAAGCGAGAGACGGAGAGAGGGAATGAAAAGCGGGGAATCGTGCGTGAAGCTCGATTTGATAGGTAGGGAAACAATAGCTCTAAAATAATAAAACGAAATTAAAAAGAATGTCTAAAAACTAAGAAACCATAAAAAAAGTGGATTGAGATCGGACGATTTTAAATCTATACCAAATTTGCCGTAAGGAAACATTTATCAATGAAAATTGCACTACGAGATTTGGGGAGTGGAAGAAAGACAAAAGGAAAGGTTGCACGAACACAAATGGTTTTATTTGCATGTCCTATCGTTCGATTGGCCAGCATCCTCCTTAATGCATGTACGGGAATTGATCGAATATAGAGGAAGCTTTGAGGTGCGTAGGTTTGCGTGGGAGTGAGAGTAACGAAACCATCGACAGTATCGAGGCAACGAATAGAGAGAAAGAGAAGGTGAAGGCAGAGAAAGAGAGACATGAATAGATGGACCGGTTCGTTGGAGCAGTCGTGGTAGCGTATTGTCGTCGGTTACAAATCAAATACCCGATATCATTGTTCGCTACAGCTAGAAGCCTCGTTGTTCCCTTCAGCCTCTCTATTCCTCCTCTGATGCTGCTGCTGCTGGTGGTACTGCTAACCTCTCTCTCTCTTCTCTCATCTCTCTCCTCTTATTCGCAGCCTCCTGGTCCATTTGGTTGTTCCCTTTTCCCGTTGTAACGTTAACCCCCTCTCAAGCCTCGGGCTTCTGTTACCCTTGCGAATGCGACTAATAACTATCGCTGCTATCGTGGCTCCAGTTATACGCTCGTCTACATATATATATATAAACTCACGTGCAGTACACACACGTGTAGTTATATACATGTGAACCGAGTGGCGGATTTATAGTATAGGGCGATTTTTTGAGGATACGGAGCGAAATATAAAAAAAATGTTTTCGACACTAGCTCCAGGCTTTTAAAGGGGATAGAAGACACTTTTCTTCTTCAATCCGACTGCTGAGGTCATTCGAATTCAACTTGAGATTCTTTCCCTATTACATTTATTTCAGACCAAAAATAAAGTAATAAATCCAAAATTTAAAGGTATTGGGTTAGAATTTAATGAAAAATGACATTTGGATGGGTTCTACGTCTGCACTTTGTCATTATCAATAACGTATTAGGAATCGAAGAGAAAGCAGTGAATTTTATGATCCGTTGAAACTCTGCAACTTTGCGATATTGAAGTTTGACCCAATAGAAGTTCATGATGATTTTGTTTTTTTTTTTTTTTTTTTTCGAATTGAGAATACATTTTTGGGTCTGAGAGACCCGAAACCTTCATGTGCACAGTGGGAAGAAACTTTTTGACGGTTTTAAAATTAAGACATCTCATAATACGATGAAGAATTTTCGTCACTTTTCAATTTATGTATTCTCGCTTCGTTCTCGAATGAATGACTCTTGTTACTTAACAAATGCGTTACAATCTATAAATTGATGTATATGTTCGTCTACTTATTTCCATTTTCGCTTACATCGATATAATTTGATTCCGCAAGTATATATGCGCGCCACGGGAAACCTACGCGAATATTGCCAATTGCATCAATGCGATACCAATTCTCTTACATAAGCAAATTTTGGTAGAAAATCGTCGCATACGTTGAGGGATTTACAAGAATATTGAAAATAAAAATGAGAAAATTTGACCCAGGCTATAGGATACTCTCGTGCATGATCTCCATTATAGCGGAATTCGTTGAATTATCATTTCCATTTTCGGTCGACTTTTATTTTATTTTTTCAATAAAATTTTGAGTTTTTCTACAAGAATGTTAAGTTTTACACTGTCAGGGAACGTGTCAACGATTTATTTGACACATCTACCCCCTCACGCCTTAAATTCAATTCTGTCCTTCGGTCCTTGTTACTCTATTTCTCTCTCTCTCTCTCTCGACGCGCATTGTAACGAGAACAATGAGCAAAGAGAAATATTAATGAACCCCAGTGTGTTTCAAGCCCACCTACGTCAGGAACGAGCCGTGTAGCGCGTTCTCGAATCGTCTTGTATATGTATCTTTGTATGTATGTTTGTACGTACGAGCTAGAAACGACTAAGGCTTCCACCAAATTATAAACATGTCAATAACGAATAATTGTACTTTGTTGGATAAAAAGCTCTGGAGTCGAAGCAGGCAAGTTGGTCTGATACGTTTTTTTTTTTTTTTTTTAATTTTGTGACGAGGGTTTTTAAGATGTACAACAACTTTTTTTGAGCTTGCCCAATGAAGAGAATACCATCGGGGAAGGAAAAACGTAAAATTGGGCAAAAGGTTCAACGAGAGAAGTTTTGCAAAAAAATGAAAGATCTCGTGAGTTGCTATATCCTTCCTTTTGGGCCTGACGTTGAGACAAAGTTGGGTCTCGTAGCGTTTAATATTTTGTGATCGTGAAATTCGGGAGTTGAATGATTTATCAATTTTCTCTGTACTTTCGCTTCGTACCATACAATTCCTTCTTTGTCAGCCTCTTTCTTTCTCTCTCTCTCTCATTCTCTCACACGCGTTCTCTTTCGTCTTCATATATAAACAGCAGAGAAACTCGAGTGCACACTTCTTCTCTTATTTATAAATAATATACTCGTTTTCCAATACATTTTAATCACTCGACATGACTGAAATAGAGTATTCCAGATTCATAATAAAAGGAACAAGCGCATTACAACGTGAGATAAAGACGAGACGTGTGAAACGTCAAGACCTCGTCTGCCCATGATTATTTTTATTCTTTTACACGAAAGTCTCGTGTCAGAATTTGAACAGTCACATCTTCGTTTCAAAAGTCACATGTTTCGAAAGTAAAAAGAGAAAATGAAATGAAAGAGACTTCTCGTGGATGAATATTAATTGCTGAGAATTTCATTGTCTCGCGAATCGTCTGACCACCGAGACTAGACTGAACGACACTTCTCTCAATTTCATATTTATACGACAACTCTTTCGTTCTCTTTCTCTCTTCTACATATGCAAACTCAATTAATCCATTCTGCAGACGAAATTCGTGCGAAATATTTGGTCGTCTATTCGAGCGTTGAAGTCATTCGGACTTGTTCTCTACTGCTATGAATTTCGATACCTGATTTTCTTGAAATTTTTAACTCTCTCAGTTCGTCGTCCAAAATGTTTTCAATAAAATTCAATTGGAACTGAAATTTTTACATTTTCATTCATAATATGATCGGTTCGAAAATTTGTCATAAAATATCACATATTATACGATGAAATATATAGTTTTTTTGACACTCGTGAAATATTGTTTATAATGAACACGAAATTTAATATTGTTTTTAACAAAAAAATTCATTTTTATGACATTTTTTGTTTCCAACAAACTTCTATCAATGTAATTAAGATTTTTCGAGTGGATTTTGAGCTGTGTATGAAATAGGAATATTTTTAAAAGATGCCAGACATATTCGTGTACCAGTCGCGTACGAAAATACGAAACATGTGCAGCAGCCCCGAATGAAGGAAGTTCGTGTCAAATTTTCGGTCCATCATTTTATGAAGTAAACTCGGTATCCATGAACGACGAAATGGGATTACAAATATATTTTGGTACAATTTTTCTTGGATTAGTCGAAAGAAGAGAATTTTATTTTTCCTTAACACACTGAAATTTATTTTGGGTATCAATCACGACGAGAAGACACAGGATTCGCAATATGTACGAGGCGGAGCTTCTGGTTCATGGTTTCTGTACGTTGCCTCGTCTGCTGCGAAGATGTGCTACGTTCTTAATATTTTAGCAACGCGAAATTCCGCCCTTGAATCATTAAACAAATCTCCTTCTCGTTGCTTCTCTCTTCTTTGGCCTCACGCTTTCTTCCTCACCTCGTCTTCTTGCTCCTCTCGTCTCTCTTTCAACCACGTTTCCAATCCGCTCTATCTTTTCGCGTACCAAATTCATCCTTCCATCCTTCATGTCCCCAAAAACCCTCTTAAATACACTTCGTATTTTCTCTATCAAAACCTCTGTTTATTTACCACTTTCCCTTGTATGGCAAATAGAACGACGAAAAACAGCTCCTCGAGACAAACTTCGTAAGAAAACCATTGAGAATCCTCAAAGAAACACTCGTTTCAGCTTTTCTCTATTTTATTACAGAATTGGAATAACAGTGATTCGATAACCGATCGCTAACCTCAACAATCGGCTCGCATTTTAGGATTACATCAGAATTATTAAAGAGAGCAAATTTTACATCAAATCTAAAGTAAAAATGACTTTGAAACATTGAAACATTTGAACAAGAGTCTAAATTTCATTTGTAACAAATTATCCATTTTTTTCATCGAGATCTTACGGAAATTCGTGTGTCGAATATAAATTGAATTTATCTTACAAATTATTTGCTCCACATTGAAATAATAATCATAAGAATTTCTCCTCGTTGTGTTCTTATTTATTTTTTATGATTGGGAGGATGATCTTTGAAATATGAATTTTAAAATATAATTCTAATAAAGTTACGTTGTCCACATAATAAAAAATTGAAGTAGTGTCTACTTCGCACAGTCGAGAATAGAATAAAGAGTGCTTCTAGACTGTTTAATTCGTTCCAGTGTCCCGATTTACAGGTCATACATCGGCTGCTGCATGTTTTCAACTCAAGACTTTCCCTCTTTCTCTTTCGTTTATCTGCGTTTGTCTCACAACGTCATAATTATAGAAATAATTATCCAGACGGATTTATAATTGTTGTCTCGTCGAAAAATATCTTGTTGTCATTCAAAACGGAGACGATTTTAAATAGAATTACAGACTTATTATAATATACACGATTTGGATGTGGGAACTCGCGAGATCGTGGAAAATCGTTCTTAATCGAATGAGAGTTTGGTTGCTAGACGCGAATCGAGTCCTCCAATTATTCCTCCTTGTTCAATGATCAAACTTGCCAATTCTCTTGCAATACGATACTTTCGAGACTCTTTTGCGAATGCTCATAAACAATGCAGTTATTTTTTATTCTACAATAAGATCGGGCCAAAAAAATAAATAAATATGTTCCCACTAAATTGTCACGATTGTTAGGTTGAGAAATCTTCGTTTTTTTTCTTCTCTTCACAGTAACAACGTTATTGAGAAACTATTCGATCGGAAAAGTTCACTAGAGTTGAATTTTGACTTTACGAAACATTAAAATATGGAAAAATGTCTCTTATGGGTGAATAAAAAAATGTTATTTCACGTTTAACACTCTTGAAAGCTAACGCGGTTCATCGCTAGCGAATACATTTTTTTATTCCAACCTTTTTCATAGGACGTTTCGGTTACGCAGTTAAGCAATATCACGTAGTAACAATTTACGAGATTCACTCTTTCTCTCTCTCTCTCTCTCTTTCTCTCTCTTTCTCGATCTCACTCACTCTTTTCACTACGTATTATCGTATATTCGTACTGCCGCAAGTCCGTTGATGGTAGAGGAGTAGTAGCGAGAAAAAAAAAGCGAAGCACGAGGAATAAAACGAAATATGAAACTGGCAGATATGAAAAACATGCAACGGCGCGTTTATGCGACCGCGAGTTGTGAAAATCTCATGGTTGGAAAATCGCGACTCGCGGTGGAAAATCTGATTTTCATTATTCAAAAGAAAAAAAAAAACAAACAGATAAAAAGGACATTTTTATGTGATAAGAAAAGAGAAGACAAGTTTTCCTCGTAAAAAAGAAAAATTATTATCAATTTTTTTCTTAATCGAACGAAGCACAAAACGAAAGATTTATTAAATAAATCCTAATCCAAAAACGAACAGGCAACGTTGTTGTAACGAAGAAAAAACTTTGATAATAAATTTTAAGATTTAGCGTTTTCGTCATTTTCACAACGATCTTTCGAAAAATAAAAAAATCATTCAAACGAAAACGTTTGGCAAATCAATTCGCGATCCTTTTTTTGCAACAAAATTCCTTAAAAATTAGGAGAAAATTTGTAGTAGAATAAACGCAATGAATAATGAACGATTAAGGAGCAATTTTGTTAGAGCGTAAAATTTACAATCGGAGCATAAATATCAGTAAATTTTCAAGAAACTTCTATAAGTTGGAGGCTGGAATAAATGTGGGTAATAATTAAGATGGCAATGTGGTTGTGAACTCGGTAAAAGAGTAAGATTAAGGGGATAACGGGTAGGAGGCTGAGGAAGGGAGGGTTTGAGTTAGACAGCGATTATTTAGCAGCCTCTCTTACTCTTTATTTTTGTTAAAGTAAGAGTAATCTCGACTGATATGCCGTGGTTTTCCGAGATTCAATGAATTTTCCATGTTTTATCTTCTTTACATTCGCGGGTCATGTTAGCGGGTGGAAGAGAAGAGAAGAAGAAGAAGAAGAAGAAGGAACAGAAGAAGAACATAGATAGAAACATCGCGCTACGACGCACTTTTTTTCCTCTATTTATCATTGTTATTATTATCATTGTTATTACTTTTATAGCGAACTGTACAGGCGAGTTCATCCCTCGTGGTACGGCCGCATATTCGCGATGTTTATGCAGAATGGATGGAGAAAGGTGGTTGGTGTTGATAAAAAAGAAAGAAAAAAATAAAATAAAAAACAACAGTAGAGCAATATTCTTTCATCAGTAGAGACGAGAGGGAGGCTGCGAGGGTCGTTATACAGCTCGCGAAAGGTGAAACTCGCTCGCGGTGTATATATAAAAAAAAAAAAAGAAAAGAAAAGAGAGAAAAAATGGAGAAACACCATGAGACTCATTCGTCGTTTGCCATCAACGTTACAACGGCTTTAGCGCTCTCTGTCGGTGCTTTTCTCGCCCTCTTACACTCTTTTTTTCCCTCCCAACATCCCGACACTCGTTCGCCCCCTTTTTTACGCTTCTAATATCCCACACACCCGATTCCCTTTCTACCATTCGTGCAGTAAACAAAAACGATAAAGAAACGTTTCGCCATAGGCTCGCTCTCGCGTATTATACGTTAAAAGAAAGTGTCGCGCGAGAAAGAACCAGAGCTGAATATCAATTTCTTCTTAAGGGCCACACATTTTTCTTTTAAACGTTTTCACTCTATTGCTATTTAAAAACTTTCTTTCACCCATTCAACCCCTTGATTTACCGACTAACCCTCGTCACCACACAGTCTCTCGGATAATAAACTCTTTTTCATTACGATTTTCAATCCGTCTCCTCTAGTCTCTCTATGGCAACATTTATTAAGAACATTATACGTCAAAATCCACAGAAACACACACAGGGACGAGGCTTAACGTTGCATTTATTGCTAATTAAGAAACACGTGTCTGTTCAAATTTATTTTTACCTTTGAAATCAAGGTTTTCGTATAACATTTTGTTCATAAATAGAGAAAACAATAAACTGCCGGGTGTTTTTTTTTCTCTACGCAAGAATTGAGACTCTTGGAAAATTTTCAATCATAAACCAAAAAAGTATTTTCTCATTTCATTCGAAATTCCAATTTTAAAATTATCCCTTTGATTTTTCACGATGATTTTTACTGTCATCGAGCAACTTAAAAATAGCGAATGACACTCGGGATAATAGGTTTAGTGGATTGTTTTTAAGAAAATCATTTGCTGTGGCATTTATTTTTCTGGACGAAATAAAGTCACGATATAAAAATGTACCATTAGTGTTCCTTGATAGCGAGTTAAGGACACGCATGTCACTTATATATAGAGTTTGATGTAGTCTGTCTAGCATGCTTTGCGACTTTCGGTCTCTCTTGGACGAGACAAGACGAGAGTGGAAGGGAAAGGACCAGCCGGTGCTTGGGCGAGGGTCTCTTTGTACCTTTAATTTAATTATACGTCGACTATCTTCATTCTCCGACCTCGAGATGGAGAAAGTTAGAGAGAGAGAGAGAGAGAGAGAGAAAGAGATAGAAATAGGGAAAGACAGGGAAAACAGCACCGTTAACCAAGTTATCGTGAAACGTGCCTCGCTAAATAACGTCGCTAAAATCTGAGTTTCGGTTGAGGTTGGACCGACGAAGCATGGCGACTGGAGTGTACTTCGTCCGCGTCGAACACATGTTTGTAACTTGGTGAAAAACTTTATTTCATTCCCCTTGGAACCTTATTTTTGTTTTCGATATGTAATGGCAATATATTCTTAGAAAGAGCTCTTCAAATGTACGGAGTGCGCCGATAAGACCATAATGAGTTTATGGTCTTGCGAGGGTTGAATTTTCATGTTGCCGTAAAATCTCAGATTCGGGAATGCGATCTAAGAAACAATAAAATGAAAATAAGCAAGTCCAAGGTCAACCAGAGGTTAAACTTGCATATTTTTCACGCTTTTTCGAAGCAGAAATTCTTCATTGTTCACAAACGTTCATAAAGGATCGATGATCGAAGATGAGACGTTGAAAAAACTGGATATTCGGTTCGATCTTCGGAGTTGATTTCGGCATGAAAGGTTTTTATTCCCTTTCGGGTACGGAGTCTGGTAGAGGACGATAGAGGCGTCTGGGGGCGTTATCAATGAAGGGGGTGGGGCGGAGCCTCGATGGTTGAGAATGGACGGTGGAGGGAGAAGCACGATTTTGTAGCGGTTTATACAACGTGTATAACGCGGATCGCGAGTGTCCGCGAGGAGTTTGGAAGGAGGGGGGAAAGTCCGCGTTACAGGGAGTCGAGCGTTGGGGGCTGGGGTTGGGGGAGATAGGGGGAGGGGGGGGAGATGTTGGACGCCCTCAACCCCGCCACTGTCATCCGGCTGTTCCCTCTCTGTGTTCCGACTCCCGCGTGAAACGCCTCGGCTCTCGTCTCTTTCCCCACTCTTTAGGACCACTCGTGTGCGCTCTCTCTTCTCAACCCCACTCTGTCTTGGACACCGTGCGCACCGCGATATCGCGGATACGCGGATAACCACGCGCCCGGCACCGCTCAGTCGCGACGCGCTCGTCACGCGGTCCACATCGTTACGTACGCGCGCTCGTCGCTTTCGTCGTGGTTTCCTATTTAACGTCGTTCTCGATTCAATATTTTATATATATATATATATACGTACATGTATATATATATATCTATATATATGTAATATTCATTTATATAAATATATATATATGTATTCTGGATTATTAATTAACTGGATATTACTCTCGTTTTATTCCGCGTCGCGAGTTAATCATATCTCATTCTCTTTCGGTTGTCTCTCATTCCCCATCGTTTCGTCTTCGTTTGACGCGTGTGCACGAACAACATCAACCCACAAATTACGTCACGCTCCTCACCGGCCTCCTGTCAAAACAAACCTTTCCAACGTGATTCTCGTAATCGTAATCCGTTGGACCGAAATTACTAGTTTGCCTTAATTAACCCCCTTTTTCGTACTCTCGTTTCGTCATCATTCGGAGGAATAGAGACAGGAATATATTGATACGATCGGTCGCCTACGAGCGCAAGGATTTTTTCCAGTGTCATTATTTTGGTGGTGTGCGAGACTTGATAATACAAATAATAAAGGAGTTTGTGCTACCATGATTTATTGGACCGACAGTTTTGTCGAGTAAACACGTTTTTTTTTTCGTTCTTTATCGATAAAAGGCCAATGCCATGTGAGCAAGTTCTATTGGTTACTCGTTCTTTTCGTTCGAATAAATATTCTTCGTGTAAATCTAACCGCTACGAACTTTGGCGGGAAATGTTTTAATTTGCCGGGAACATCGGCAATAAAAATGACTTTCGTGTTATAAATGGGGATTTATCACGTGACTAAAGTAAGTGCTGTGGCGCGAATAAAAATCTTGTATCTTCCCTCGATTCGAACTCTTTTTGTCATCGTATAAATAATTAATTTCGACGGAGATATATATACAAGAAGCGAATAACAATGCGCTGCTTTTATCGTTGGTACGTTGGCGCTGGTAATTAAGATAAATTAATGTGCGATCGAAGAGCGCTCGAGGCGAATGAGAAACAAACACAGATTTTCGTGACGAGTGAGAGATTTTTGTTTGTTTGTTTGTTTGTTTGTTTGTTGTAACGAACGCCGGATATAAACTGTGTTTGCAGATGACGGAGTTGCTCCGATGAGTGCGGGGAATAGCGAGCAGATAAATAAAGACAAGATCATTGAGCGAGCGAGAAAAAAATATAAAAACAGACAATAAAATACGAGAGAGAATATAAAGAGATAAAGTAAGAAAAGTGAAATTGCATTAAAATGACACAACAAAGCGGGGCAGGTTCGCCTCAGCAGTTTTGTCTGCGATGGAACAACTATCAGACGAATTTGACAAACGTGTTTGACCAATTGTTACAAAGCGAGAGTTTCGTTGACGTGACATTAGCGTGTGACGGTCATTCGGTGAAAGCCCATAAGATGGTATTGTCAGCATGTAGTCCTTACTTTCAGACACTTTTTTTCGACAATCCTTGTCATCATCCGATCGTTATAATGAAGGATATCAAGTGGCCGGAATTAAAAGCAGCGATAGAATTTATGTACAAGGGAGAAATAAATGTGTCGCAGGATCAGATCGGTCCACTGTTGAAAGTTGCCGAGTGCCTGAAGATTCGTGGTCTTGCGGATGTGAATAACGAGCATGAGCTCACCTCCAGATCGATGTCTCTTCATCAAGATAATTCGTCGGCTGGTACATCAAGCTCCGTTTCATCCAGTGGACCAAGTGGCTCGGTTGCTTCGGTTGCTGCTATTCCGAGTGTTCCCCAATTGCACAATCGTAAAAAACGTCGTAGATTGACCAACGAACGTTCGCCATCGGTACCAAGCCCCGATCACAATAATCCTTGTATGTTGGGCATCGTCGATCATGAGATTGCCGGTAGCCTTATGTTACCAGAAATGCATCCACTCGGTGGCCAGCAAACACCTTCCTCGACACCACGATCAATTGGCTCACCCAACGTACCCAGCATCTCCGTAACCCCTCAAATCAATCTTCAAGAACTTCCTTTACCCCTCGTACTTCCACTTCCACCCCCGAGCTCAACCAATCAGAGCTTACACGGCCTTGTATCGCATCCTCACCACGTGCCCGGCCACGTGTCTTCCGCTGGTGGACACGTTCCCTCCATTAATCAACTCGCCGCTCACGTTCAACAACAACAACAACAACAACAACAACAACAAGCACAACAACAACAGCAACAGGAACAACAACGCCAAGAACAACAACAGAGACACGAACAACAGCGTCAGGAACACGAGAGACGCCATGAACATCACAGACAACAACAGGCACATGCTCTTACCGCCCAACAGGCTCATCAGCAACAGGCCCAACTTCTACATCATCAACAACAGCTTGGCAACGCTCTTGGTGTCATGGATGATCTTGAAATTAAACCTGGCATCGCTGAGATGATTCGCGAGGAGGAAAGGGTAAGTCCATTTTTTCTTGTTATTTTTTTTTTTTTTTCAATTTTTTTTCCTTTTCTCCACTCATTCCAGCGGAATTTTTTTTTTGTCGAAATTTCAATTGTCGATGAATTTTTTAACTTCGATTCCAATTTTTCAGTTTTTGACATATATTTATAGAAAAATCGTAAATTATTTACAAATTAGTAATGGAACCACATTTTCATGTGCACCGAAATTTTATTTTCATTTTTTGCCAATTGTTTCGTCGCGTTTTGACGAACAGACAAACAAATATATTTTATATCAAGACAGAGATTTTGTACAACATTTGTGCATAAAATTTGTCATTCGGATAATAGTAATTAATATAATTAATATCCCATCGCATTAATATGATAAATTGTGAGGTTATATTATGTTTGTGTCCATATTTGCTGCTGTTTCGAAATAATTAATTCGACACAGTTGAAAACAATTATTTATCTGCGTATACGTATAAAATATTGATTCAACCTTGTTGAACCCATAGATAATATTCTATGTGTTTCCGATTATTAATTTAATACGACACACAGGCGTAAAAATATGGATTTATACATATAAATTATTGCCCATTGGCTCACCAGCATTTTGGTACTTCGCATTTCTTTGTTTTCATTAAAATCAACGATAATGGATTGGGTGGAAAAATAACCTTAACCATTGTATTTCATTCGAGTATTATTTATTTCGTGCTAACCGAACATTGGAATTTATTTATTTTTTATTCATTTTATTTATATATTTTCTTAAATTTCATCCCAAAGTACATTTTGCGTGGAAGAACGTTATAATTTTCTCCAATTGGTAACGTTTTTAAAAAATCAATATGCAGTTCGCCGTTTACAATATTATTAATAATTCGAGATGACATTGAATTCAATCGATTTGTGTGGATTCCTCGAACGTCTCATCCCAAAAATTTGCAATAATAATTTTCTTTATTGGTAAAAAAAAAGGTTTTTTTTTTTTTTTTTACTATTTTCGATGACTTTTTTGTTCGTTATTAGTCAAGCCGTGCGTTCACGATTTAATTTTCTAGCGAGTCCTTGAAAATATTTGAAACTTTGGAGAAACGCCGGATCGTAGCGTGTGCAAAAAGCGTCAATTTTGTTTGTCGTCCCTCCTTACTTTTTATTATTTAGTGCGTGTTTTCGTTGGGCACACGGTTATTTTGGTGACGTAAGAATTTGGGGCTGTCGGCGAGGACGAAACCGAAAAATTGGTACCTCAGAACGTTTTGGGGAAGAGACTGAATTCCATCGCTCCCTAGTAGATTCTTAAGTATCTTTGCCAAGAACTGCGATTCCTTTCCGGCCATTTATTCAGACTCTCTGACCACCAACAATTTTGGTTTTTTCTCTTTCCCTTCTCCGGCGTATCGCTTATTTTTCATTCTTTTCCCAATGAGCGAGAACCGAAAGACTATACGGAGAGCTCATTTTAATAAGACACTATTTCGATTTACTCGCAAATTGTATGTATTTTAGATATTTCGAAAATTACTTTTACTAGGAAATACGAGAAGCGCGTGATATAACCAGTCAATAGTTGGAATATAATGGTAGGCCATTCGGTAATTGGAATGTTGCCCCACTCTCGAATATTATACACCTTTGACCTTTTTCTTACGATCGACAAATATCTTTAACGATTTTTCATCATTTTCATTATTATTATTATTATCGTAGGCATTAAATAATGAATAATAAAAATAATCGAATCAATATTAATTACATGTCTTTTTGGTTATAAAAAAATAAAAAAATAAAAATAAATAACTGTAAACCAAGGAACCAAAGTGCCTTGCCCGTGGATCATGAGATAAATGTATTTTTTTTTTTTTTTTTTTCGTCAATAAATAAATGAAATATTGAACGACTTACACTTCGAAAAATGCACAAATGTGTATCTCTCCGTGCGTCTGTGTGCATATGTTGTACAAATCGGCTAACCGAAAGTCGATACGCGAGACTCGCGGAGAATTTCGCGCGAATATATTTTCTATATGATTGCCCAAAGCCATCGCGAGTAAACACGCACACAAATTTACACACAAACACACAGATGTAGACAATTTAAACACACACCTCCGTCTTGGCTCGTAAAACTTGACCTACTTTTTTTCAAAACCGTATGCGAAGATGATTTCACGAACCTCAAACAGAAATTCTCTTAATTTTTTTTCATGTTTTTTTAAGTATTTTTTATTTTTTATTATTGTGTATTTGAATTTTCGTTTTTAATTGATCTTTGGTATGGACACGTATTTTTTTTGCTACTGGTTTTTTTGGTCATTGAAAAATTTGAGAAAAAATGACGAGTTTAATGAAAGTTTCAATTTTTTATTTTGTTCCTACGGAAATATAAATTGCGACTGTTAATGACACGTTGCATTGATTACAAATTAATCGATTAATTGAAGGATTTCGAAATGAGGCGAAGAGCATGTAAAAATTGGAAATGTAACTCTTTACAAGATTTTGAATTTTCGCAAAAGTGCAGATCAAAGAGTCCGAGGATATACTTTCTCATTAATTAAAAAATAAATGATATACTTTAGATATTAATTAAAGACTCCATAAAATGTTAATTATCGTCTAGAATTGCTTGTCGTAAAAAATGCTCGTATTTGCAAAGTTATTAGCAACGTTTTAAAAATATCTAATTATTTTGTAGAATTTCATATTAATTAGAAATTAATCAATGCAAGAGTTTGAAAGGAATGATAAAAGATAAAGACGAGTTTGAAAGATCTTGTGTTTTCACGTGGTTTGAGACTTTTGAGAGAAACTGCAAGGAGAGCGGTCGAGTATACACTTTTTTTTATATCTCTCTCAGTGACACTCTCGAGTCTCTGCTTTCTCGCTTTCTCTTTTCCTCTCTGAGTCTCCCTCGCAGACACGAAGGGCCTCGACCCTCCAAAACTCTGCAGGGAGAAAATCTCTCGTGTCTAGAAAAAGAGAACGATATAGAAAATCTTGTGGAAGGTCCAGCCAGATGGTACGTGGGCTAAGGGTGGAAAAGTAGACACAATTTTTTTCATCTTTTTCTTCCTCTCTCTCTCTCTCTCTCTCTCTCTCTCTCTCTCTCTTTTCGTCCCGATGGAAAAAGCAAGTGCGGCGGAAGTGGCGTCGCCAACGGGGAAAGCAGGCTCTCCCTCGCTCTCTCTCTCTCTCTCTCTCTCGTTAATTCGTAAAAAATTCAGTAAACGGCAGTCAAAAGGACTTTTGATCGGGCCACCCTTCTTCATCTCGCTATTCACCCTTTTTCGGCGCAGAGACGCGTTAAAAAAAAAAAAAATATATATCCGCGCAGATGAAAATTTAAAAAATATATTTATCTCGAAAAAAGTATCGTACGAGAAATAAGCGTTCCAACGAAAATAAACATCGTTCTCGATTCAAGATTATTCTTATAATTATTGTCAACATAAAATAAAAAAAACGCAACTGTTTGAAAAAAGCTAAAGATTAATTTTAATCAAAAGAAACAATATCGCATGATCATTATTGATTGTTAAATTAATGGAAAAATACATTGGCTAATTTTGCAAATTGGATTTAAAAAATCTCAACCCTCTCCAATCGGACAATGAGTCTCTGTATTCTCGTTATTGAGTACAGTTGCACTTTTCATTGCAAGTTTTGCCCCCCTCAAAATAATATACACGCAATATCGGAGATGGGAATAAAAATAAATGTATATATATGGCACGAATCTCGAGGGAGAGAAGGGTCGACGATGGTCGAGGTCAGTATCCACTTGACCACGAGACATACCTGACTGCCTGCTTTCGCCTCTGTCGAACACGCAACGACGTTGACTTCTCGCCTCCTTTTATCACATATATTTTTCCACTTGTTTCTTCTTCTACTTATTTTAGTCCCTCTTCTTCTTCTTATTTCTTCTCGACATCTTTTCTCTCTCTTTCTCTCTCTCTCTCTCTCTCTCTCTATCTTTTTTCATCTATTCGCATATACAATCGATAGATTGAGAAGAGAGACATATGCCTCGATGAACCAACTTGAAATCTAATCCATATGATTTTTTATTTATACTTTTATTACAAATGCTCGTGGCCTCTATTCTATATCGAAACAAATACAAGTACACATGCAAATATCTATATATATATATATACGGAAGAAACAATAACATTTCCGTCTTGCACAGTACATAAAACCGAAGTTTTATGCATTCCTGAATTATTAAAAACTACCTGTGTCACATTAGTTATTTATAGATAAAAACGACTAAAAAATGTCACTTTGATCGATAATATATTCTTACACATTGCCATGTTTTAACTGTGACCTTTTTTTCGACGTGACACTTCATCGGCTCGTTTCTCATCCTTTTACCCTTTGAGGCAAATAAATATTATAACAATGACTAACGTATGATTGAAATAATGATCTTTTACTTGTTCAATTATTCTGTTTCTCGTAAACTTCAATCTTTGTTCTGTTATTTATCTTTTTTTTTCAAAATTATTTATCATTCCCATTACTTGAAACGCGTTCTTTTTCCGGAGGGCTATACTTTTTGGGAATGGTTTTTTGTTAACCATTCGTCGAGTCACTGTTTTCATTGTTGCTACGAAACCTTTGAAATTTTTCCCATGCATGATGGAACATTTGTTTTTATGAAAAATCCAAAATTATAAAACCAATAAGATTTTAAATAGAAATGTCCATAAAGTATAATCTCCATGAAGTGTCGTGTGAGTTAAATCTGATTTTTAAAATATATTTCTTTGCTGAAAGGTCGGTATACCATGACTTGATATGTTTTTTTAGTAAATTGGAATTTACTTTAAGTTGATCGTGGTCAAAAAGATCTCTGTCATTCGTAAAATATTGGATTTTCCGAGAGGAATACCTTAATTGATGTTTCTTCCTTCGTACTTTTAATTCTGCTCCTCTATGCGGGCTCCGATCACCTTGCTCTATCTATTGATTTATGAAGCAACTCTTATTTACGATTTCTACCTGTCAAAAAGAATAAAAGTATATGACAAAAAAAAGGGACATGCGATCTTCGTAGTTTCGCGAAATGAGAAGCACGATTTTTCGTTGTTTTTCGAATCTTTTTTGCGCGCGTGTGTGTGTTTTTTTTTTTTAATTTCTATACATCGAACGTAATGCCTCGTTTTTCTTCGTCCTTTCTCTTGCTTTTGAACGTTCGACGAATCCCGTTGTTTATTTTTTAATTCTTCGATTTTGTCTCCCTCTTGGACTCGTGTGTATGCGAAGGTTTTAAAAATAAAAGAACGGGAGCAAGGCACGAAATGTCCATTTCGGAAATGGCATCGCTCGAGAGGAGGACGAATGTTCTGACCCCGATGCCATCCTCACAGACTCCCCCGTCGCCCTTCCTTCCCTCAAAATCCCTCGACGCATACAACATCCCCTTTTCCTATATGGCCGGCGCCTCGCTCGACGGTAAATCAGAAATTATCTTGTCGCGTTCGAGACTATACCTCTGCCTTTTCCCATCGAAACTCGCATAAATACCGCGAGTGAGGCGAAGCTCTTCGTCTCTTTCCTTTCTCTATATCTATATAAATCGATTATAACTCTCCCCACCCCCCACCCACTGTGCCTTCACGACTCAATCTCGTCTCTCTTCTCCTCCAACTCATCGATGATTAATCACTTTTTCACTGTTGTCCATTTTTTTGCCCACTTTCCGATTGATTCCATTGAAGAATCCTTCATTCGAGGCGAGTCATATTTTCTTACGTTTATCCTACGAAACATTTCGAACGAACGAACGTTTGCTTTATTGCTCGAAAACAAATGCGATCATAAATTTGCTGCTGATACTGAATTGTTTTTCTCATATATGAAAATAAGCAAAAAACATATATTTTATGGTGAAATTCGCGGTGAAACTTGTATAAAAATACATTTATTACTAATTATAAAGTTTCATTTAGTTTTAGGACATTTAAGAATTCATGAACGCAGTACAATTTTTTATACTTGCCACTGATATAAATGCATGAAAAGTTTTATCCTGCGGCATTATAAAATTTATATGACGTTGAATTTTAATGATTAATTAAAATTTTCATTTATAACACCACATTTATTTCTTCGTATTATTCATACCGGAGAACATAACGAACGCTGCTATTTTACTTTTGAAATAATTTTCAAATTTTTATTCAATTTATATATCTTTTTTTTTTTAAATATATTTCCAACAAGAAATTAGCTTTGGGTTCTCATTGAAAAGAAATCTTGAAAATTTTGACACTTTCTTTCGTTCCTCATTAATTATGTTTTATTTTCATTTTTGAGCAATTCAGTTTAATTGATTTTCATAAATCCATATAATCTCTACACTCGTTCTCTATTGTTCGGGAATTAATCCATGTACACGTGTAACACATAAGAGAAAGAGAGAGAGAGAGAGAGAGAGAAATGTACGGTAGTCGGTCGTGAGAGAACGTGACGTTCTCGCGCCCAGGCTTGATGGACGGATGACCGGACCATTCCGCAGATTGCCTCGCTCCCGATCCGGCCGGAAGGAGATTTATACTACCGCCCGCGTCGTTATCTGTCGAGTTGTGCCGCGCCGTAGTTCGGACGTCCGCGAGATGCAACGCTCTCGTCCACGCGATCCGCCACTCGGACCATGCATTTTCCCTTTCCTGCTCTCTCTCCGACTCCCTCTTTCTCTTTATTCATACTTGAGCTCTCTTTACTCAGTCGCGGTTACATCTCGCCCTCGGGTCATTTCGACATCGCGAAACCCTTTCGGACGCGACATCGATCTATCGAATTTCCAAAAAGGCAACTAAAAAAAAAAAAAACTCGACTGGCAACAACTAAAAAAAAAAAACCAACAAAAATAGAACTCTAAGTCGAACTGAAGTGATGGCAAAATCACAAAACAGAGGATCAATGCGAAGAATCATTTTTATTTCTTTTCTTCGTTGATATGTGTTAACGAAATTGTTAGAATAAAAATATTTGAAAATATGGGAAAAAAAAATCGTCGGAGAATTCGCGATCTCTTGAAGAAACTTGAAGACCCCATCGTTTTGTTTATTTGTTTTTTATTCTTTAGTTCGAGCTCGAAATTTGAAACTTATTTCTCTTTTCACAAAAACGCTGATATGCAAAAAATTTTTTTAACTTGTCTGTAAGCATATATATATATATAAATAAATATATGCACTTGGAATTCAATATCCATGTGTAATAACGCGCGTGCCTATAATTTCGTTGCCGAAATATTTCTTTTTCCTCAACTTCCGTCCGGTATGTTGGCGTTGCAAAAAAAAAAAAAAAATTTATTTTTATGTGCGTAGGCGTTACGTTCGCACTTTATTTCAGAATCAATGGCCTTATGAACGATTATTAAATTCTTTTCGCGTTTTTTCTACGTCAGGAAAAAAAAAAAATAAGAAAAAAAAACAACAACAACAACGAAAATCCCACAATACATTCAATTGCTTTTTTCTTTTTTATAGTTTTCGCATCTTTTCAATAATAATAATAATAATAATAATAATGATAATGATAATAACAATACTAATAATAATAATAAAAAGCCAGAGGGAACGAAGTTTTAATTTTGCTCTCAGTCGAACGTTTAATGGTGGCATTAGTTGGCGTAGAAAATGCCGAGGGTTATAAAGACTCGAATCCCGCCGTCGTACATTACGTATTATCGTATATACGTATATTTATTATTATTAAGAATGAAAAAAAAAAAAAAAAAAACTTATATCCATGCACATAAGTATATTTGTACGAAGTACGTGCGTCGTCGGTGTGCTCAATTCACCTGCGCGCAGTGAGTCAAGCATACACCCACCCACACACACACACACACACACACACACATGCACATACGTCATGAACGCTGCCGCGGTGTATTAAAAAAAATTCTATAAACAATTACAGTCGGCGAGATTATACGACTCGATACGCTAAAGTGGCGTATATATGAAAGAGTACGAATGAAACTCTCGATCCAAACCTATCTCTCTCTCACTCTCACTCTCTCTCTCTCTCTCTCTCTCTGTCTTGGTGGTCCCCTCCCCCATTTCACCGCTTTTGCCCGAGCATAATAATCTCCGGACGAGAGAGGCACCCTCACTTCTGCACCCTCTATTATACGTATATATCTACGTATATTTATTACATTCTGTCTCCGTCTCTTTCTCTTGCGAATGCGAGACGAACGAAAATTAAATTATCCCGAAAAAATTAAATTCAACTCTTTCATCCGTCACTCGCTCCATTCTCGTCTTAATGAACTCATTAGAATACGAATTTCGAGCAAATGCAAAAAAAAAAATATCTGATATTTTTACGTTTCGTTATAGATTTTTTTTTTGTTTTTGGTGTTTTGTTTTTTTCGTCAACAACTTCGTCATTATCTTCGAATGATACGAAGATCCTAAAGTCACTAAATCATCGTTTAGTTTTCACGTATAATTAAGTTGTTTTTTTTTTTCTCTCTTTTTTTTTTCATTTTTATTCTTCTTTTTCTTTTTCTTCTGTATAAAAGTTTAACGATAAAAATATACGGCCATGAATTATTTTCATGGAAGCAGTGAACGAGCTAAAGTTTAAAATGTTATATTAGTGTGGATATAAGCAGTTAAACCCGCGCGCACCCTGACAACTGCTTATTCCTTTCTTGCGCAAAGTTGATTGAACGCCTCGAAGCTCGCGTCATGCATTTTATATACGGCAAAACTGTACCAAGTTGCATCGCAGTGAAAGTCCAAGTTGGCTACGTACCTGGCACGCGATTTTACTCGCGTTTTGTGCTTCTCATCGGTGCTTTTGTACGGGCGTGGCCATTTATCCATATATACTAGAGGCAAAAGGTGCATTTACAATACAACAATATATATATATACGTACAAATACATGTGGAGAATCCGAAGGGTTGTAGAATCGAAAGGGGTAGGTCGTAGGATAACGGAGTCTCGTTCAAAAACTCGGCATCGAAGAATGAAGAAGGAAAATGTGTGAATGCAATCCGCTTGAGAACAATTTCAACGAGTTTAAAGAAACAAGTTTGTCTTTTTCCAAATCTTGATTTTATTCAGAAATAATAACTTTGATAATAGAATTATAAATTTTTTTAAAAAATATTCTAATTCTCAGCGAAACTGACGATTGAAGTTGATTTTGTTGAAAGAGATTATGAGTAAATCTTAGTTAATGAAAAAAGCCTGAACAATAATTTTGTTGAAGCATTTTTTCACAGAGTTTTATTTTATTTCGAGGACACCTTCAAGACACTATTAAGAAACTACTAAAAACAATAGCTTTGTGAAAAATGTTGGTATGGTTTGACACGAGAGAGTATCGTCGAAAAAGAGGGTTTAGGCGAGACGAAGAAGAAGTGCAGGTGGACTCGTTGGAGAAGAGTTTGTTTGGTTATAAAGTGGGGTAAACGTATAAGAAGATGAAACACAATGTTACATTACGTCCGGCGTATCACGAAGTCGACGACAACGACGATGACGACGACGACGACGACGACGACAAAACGAAGGGGTGAGGAAAGAGCGGAGGTTACGGTGGGATGGGAATGGGAAAAGAGGGAATGGCGGCCCATTGTCTGGACTACAAATTAATCTGGGGATCGATACTCCGCGGGCTACACGTTCACTCCCAACGCAGTTAATATATGTATACATAAATATATATATATATATATCTTTTTTTTATATAATATGAATGTATACATATATTTATATTACAAAGTTCCCGAGGGGCAAGGGGTACAAAGCGTACGTAACAGCAGAAGAAGGAAGAAGAATTGAAACGCGTACAGGCTAAATTGTTGGAGGGTGAATGTTTGTACAGTGTGACTCGTAGAGAAATAAAACGAGAAGAACGAAAAGGTGGGAGAGGGTGAAGTGAGTTTAGGGGATGAAGGGTTGTACATTTATATTACATATATATATATAGATATATATATATATGAAACTTTTATCTGTACATGTCTGCACGACTTTTTGGAATGGATAAACAAATATAATTGGAACATTA
The DNA here is from genome assembly GCA_948107755.1 of Campoletis raptor. Taxonomy (NCBI): domain Eukaryota; kingdom Metazoa; phylum Arthropoda; class Insecta; order Hymenoptera; family Ichneumonidae; genus Campoletis; species Campoletis raptor. Next base: position 8,053,364 of record OX403631.1, read on the forward strand.
TTTGGAGGGTCGTAAAAATAGAAACAATCTAGAATATTACGAGTTTTTTTTTTTTTTTTTTTTTTTTACATGAATCGTGTATATATATATACGGGGGTTTAATGTAGTACAGCTCGTGTCTCGATGTGGTCAAATGCGTCTGGACGAGAGTCGCTCATCTTAATTCAATCTTGGCGCATCGTTAGCTCCGCCAGCATTTTTTTCTCCCCGTCCCTCTCGTCTCTTCGGCTCTTTGCTTCAATTTCCATTTAGTTGAGATTTTTTTTTCTCCTTCCTTCCAGCCGCGTGACTCTCCGTTGTCTCTCGGTGATACACTGGGAGCGGTGCAAAAGTGAGAAACGGAAGAAGACGGAAAAAAAGAAGATGGCAGTTGATAACAAAAAAAAAACAAAAAAAAAAAATAATTGAAATAAAAAAGAAAAATATACGAAAATAAAATGAAAAATGGAGCTGAAAAAAGTGATTCGAGTCGACAGGCTTCGTTAACACGATAAAATATTTAAATTAAAAATAAAAAGGGTTTTCTCGTAAAGGGCGACGCGGGCTCTGTGTGTAGGCAGGTGAAGGCAACTGGCTGCAAGGGGGTCGTAATGGGAGCGGGAAAAGTTGGAAGACCGACGACGGGGGGGAGTCTTATGGACGTTGAGAGAAGGAACGAGAAATTTTAGCTCGCGAAATGCCCAGAGAAAGAGAGAGAGAAAGAGAAAGAGAGAGATTGCATTAACCAAGATTGCTGACGATAAAATGAAAATAATTCGAAATGACGCGAGCGCTTTCTCCATTTTGACGAGCGTCAATATATTTATATCACAGCTCGAAGGGTGGAACTCCATTTTTCTTTTATTCGCTGGAGCATTTGATAATAAACGAAATAATGAAAATAGGAGCATTGAAAAAAAAAAAAAAAAAAACCAGAAATATCATCTCAATTCAAACTCGTAATACCCTCTCAATGACAAAACAAAAAAAAAACAAAGGTATAATTAATATTTATAATAAAACGCAGCTACTCCGAGCACACGTATACAAATTTTCATCAAAATTGATGAAATTCCACTCGGAACAAAGGAACAGAAAATCGTTTTGAAAATAAAAATTTTCATATCTTAGTCTCGTAATAGCTTTTGTCTTGACCGACATCAATGTTCGAGAAAAATGGAACTGGGAATGAGGAAAGCAAGGGAACGAAGGAGAAGAGCGAGGTAAAGAATAGTTTTATCGGAGAAGCCAAAGAGGGTTTGAGAGCGAGAGAGAGAGAGAGAGAAAGAGAGAGATGAAGAGAGAGAAAAAACGCGAGATAAATAGGTTGTACATAGGTAGAATGGCGCCAGGAGTCGCTCGTAATTGCATTAAAACTTCCTCAGAGCAAAAACACTTCTGAAACGTGATGTCCCTTCCCTTCATCCACCTTCTTCCTTTCTTCCTCACTTCCCAATGGTGACGACGACGATGACGACGACGACGACGACGCTGTGTTCGTGAACCCCGAGCACAGGGGATGATGCTCTGATTTAAGAGACTTTCTTCGCCGCCAGTGACTTTGTCGAAATATTGATTGTCATTTCAAAGATTCACACTCGTGCGTCTCAAATCTTTACTAGATTTAGTGTTTTATTGACCCAATTTTTTTTCACGCTGCCCTAATAATTTCTTAGCCATAATTTCATATAATTTGTAATTAACATTATTATTTTGAATTCGTCATCTTATATCATTTAAATCGTCATTACGAAAGTGCAAAACAAATGACGAAAAATCAATGAGGAACGCAAGAAGTGGTTTTAATCGATCGTCAGACGATCGATTATGTCTCAATGGCTCCGAAACCCATCTCGAATTTCCTCATCGTTATTATTCTTTTTTCTCTCGTTCTTTTTTTTTATCTTTTTTTTTTTTTTATATCTTTTATTGCGCGAATGTTTCTCATTGGCGTAACGTAAAACGTAACATTAGACATCGCGCGACGAGAAACTAAATGGAGCCATACGTAACGTGTACTTATATTTGTATCGGAGTAATCGATCGTGGCAAAAACTTAACTGGCATATTCTCCCGATGATAAAAAAGTATCTCGGTCTACATAATACACTAAGTTAATGTGGAAAATAAACAAATTATAATGCCCGCTGATGTATAATCGATCGATGGTTATTTTGTAAATTGGAGAAAAAATTATTAGATATTTTTGGAAAGAAGAAAAAATCAAAAGAAAAATAGAAAGAGACTGAAAAATGAAAAATGAAAAATGAAAAGTGAAAAAAAAAAAAAAGTAGAGAACGAGACGAGTTTGGAGTGTACTTCGTCCAGTGTCGTGATAGGAAAAAAAGAGTGAGTGAGTGGACTGAGAATAAGAGGAGGGCAACGAGGTGGAGACGAAGGGGAGGAGGAGGGATGGGTACAAAAAGAAACGGAGTAAAAGTAGCATAGATGCATAGAATGTACGAAAGCTTGAAAAGTGGTGGGGAGATACGGAAGAAGAGAGAAAGAAAGAAAGAAAAAAAGGGGTGAGAGTGCGAGAGAGGAGGAGGAGGAGAGAGAGAGAAAGAGAGAGAAGAGTAGGAGGATGGAAGAGTAAGTTGACTCTGCATTATTTAAACGGCGTCCTAGCACCCGTAACACGTGTTCTTTTGAAGTCTCGCACCCTTCAAATATTCAGGCTCACGTCACCGCCGTCATATTCCTCCCCCTCAGTCCCTCCCTCCCCCCACTACTTTTTCCCATTCTTACTGGCTTCGTTCTGTCTCTCGTTTGCTCGCTTTTCCAACTTTCTCTCTTGCTCACATACCGCCCAACAAAATAAACCTGAAAATGCACGCGACGAAAGATAACGTGTGCTTATATCTCACTTATGCATTATGTCCATATATATTTATACGTGTTACATATATTTTTATGTACATCACAATTTTTCTTTACTATTATTATTATTGTTTTTTTTTTCCATTGTATTCCTTCTCTCATCATTTTTCTCCAATTCTATCGCACTGCGGAGTCTTTCGTGCGTTAATTATTTCATTAAAATTCACGAAACTTTGATTTCTCGTTCGATCTCCAAAAAAATTTAATTTTTTTTTTTTTTTTTTTTTTTTCTTAAACTGCTTAAGCTCTCTATCCTTTCACGAAATCTGCAAAGATCAGAACCATGCAAATATCGAGATTTATTGAACTTAATAAACTTTGGTTAATCTTGAGGCAATTCGAAATACTTAAGAATGACGAATATAATAATAATAATAATAATAATAATAAATATGCTAATGTATATGAAAGACAGGCAAAAAGAGAGAGAGAGAGAGAGAGAAAGAAAGAGAGTTAAAAGCGTAAAACTTGTGTTACTTGATGGTGGTGAGGTCGGAAACGCGGATACACTATAGGCAGAGAGTCGAGGCCTCTTCTTCTTTATTATTTAACACTCGAGAGCCTCAAACGAACGTCGTCTTGAATAGACCATTCAGTGAGATCTTTCTAAGGGGAGAAAGAACGAGAGAGAGAGAGAGAGAGGTAGAGAGAGCGAGGGAGAAAGAGGCCCGTTAAGTTATTCCATGTATATAATTGACACGCGGCACTAACTGTATAAATATATATATATGAAATATATATTACGTGCTATTTCTAACGTTAAAGTTCTCCTTATCTTCGTACAATTTTCTATCGCCGTTTTGTCGTTGCGGAACACGATCGCATTTATGTACGAAGACTCTGTACTTATTATTACACACGAAGACTTTGTCCATGTGACAATGGAACTCGTTTGGTTTTCTCGATCCTCGCACTATTGCCTCGTTTTGTTACACTTTGTTTTATTTCTTATGAATATATATATGTATATATATTTTTAAATCTAAACAAAGAACCCTCGTCGTTTGTTGTCTTTTGTTTTTTTCCTCGTTTGTTGTTTTTCTTTTTTTCATATTTATTTCCGTCCATTTTTACACCGTTTATTTTACCTTTGACGTGCAGCGCGGCTAATACAAATGAGAGAAAAGCAGGATGAAGGTGGAAGAAAAAAAAAAAGAAAAAAGAAAAAAACAGGAGACACATTCTTTAAGGGGACTCTCGAAAGAGTGGACCCCTCTCGAGAAACGCCCTCTGAAGAATCCAGATGAGCGTGTGTACTCGTTTGCTCAGCCCGTTACAAACGCTCCGCGTGTTTCGCACTCTCACCCCCCCCCCCCACTTTTTTTCTTGTTGTTATATATATGTATATGATAAATGGAGTATGCATCCTTTCGTTATTTCTCTCGTTCTCTCTATCTCTCTCTCTCTCTTTTTCATCTTTTTCCTTCGTTCTCTATTTAGTTTTCTCTCACTTTTTTTTTTTCGCACACTCTTCACTCGGTTCTTTCGCATATTCGTCCATGTTTGACGAACGCAGAGACACGCGGAAACTCGGTAGGTTTTTTTTTTTTTCCTTAACATTGAGCAGCACTTCCTTGCTCTCCTACTCCGCTTCCGCACTTCCCACCTGACACATAGCTGCAATAATTTAAGAATGAAACAAGTCGTGTGTAAACTTGGCCAAAAGAATTTTCACATTTTTCTTACTATTTTTACATTTTTCGACACAAAATCTTTACCTCTGAATACGAGATTTTTGATTTATCAGACAATCCATATTTATCGCAATAATTACGATGATTTTTAATTTATGTTGACGTTAGTTTTGTCCCGTTCGTTAACGTTGTAATTTAACGAAATTCGATACATCAATATATGAATTGAAATAAAAAAAAAATTTTAATCGAAATGACGATCACGCTGAAGCGTAACTCATCGATAATAGTGTACAATAAAAAGTGTCATTGTTCAATTAATCGAGTAATTTTTTAACTTATTTATTGTTTTCATAGATTTTTTTATTTCGCTTCTCTATTTGTAGAAGAAATGTTGTTGTTGAATCTCGATGGATATATTAATATGGAATTCTTCTCAGTGTACAGTTGTGAACTTTGTTTTTATTTATTTTCTGTTTTCGACAGTTGACGTATTTTTGTTTTATTTTTTTACCGTTACGTATCACGTTTTTGTTGTCGAACAACACGACTTACACGATTCACGAGTCGTGTTCTCAATGTCTTTTGTAGAGAAACAGCAGCCATGGATAAAATGAGAGAGAGAGAGAGAGAGAGAGAGAGAGCAAGAAAAAGAGAACGAGGATATAAATCAAAACGTGCTGATTCGCAATAAATAATACAACGATCCACTGCTCGAACGTCAAAAAGTTTTAATGCTGGACGCCCTAGACACACCACTCCCGAGAGACTTTAATATTTCCCATAGACTAGCTTTTGTCACAATATATACGTATATATATATATGCTGCCATCTTGAAACGAGCAATGAGGAGTTACGGTCAGCTGCATTGACTTGGCTATAAAAATCGAATCAATAAATCAATCGAGAAATAAAAATGTATGAGAGGATCGAGGGAGGGAGGGAGGGGGGTTCAGGGTGGCGTGAAAACGCTTAAAAAAAAGTTGACGCAAGAAAAATAAATGTTTCAAGCAATGACGTTTCGTAGTTTCCAGAATATTGAATCATCGTCCTTGACAATCTAATTTTTTTTTTCTTTTTTTTTAATACCGACAAAAACAACTTTTATATCAACGTTACACGCGCATTGCAGTAATAAAATGAAAATCTGGGTTGTGCATAATGTTGATGTTTGAAAAAAAAAAAAAAAAAAAAAAAAAAACTACAAAAAAGAAGCGTGTAAACAAAGGGAAGAAACATGCGGTGATTTCGTCGTTCCGTCGCGAGTCGGAGCTTCATTACGTTATGAAAAATTAAAAATTCGCTGCTTTGCTGTTTTGTACGGACGCCGGTATATTTTAGTGATGCATTTTTTTTTTTTTCCGTGAGCAAATGAGAACCCTTTCACTGTATATGTTGGTATATGTTTTACGTTAGCATTGTTGGTTGAGGGTCGCACGTGCAATGCACCAAAAGAGGGTGCAAAAAATGTCCTAAAACAAAAATAAGGGCCCTCGTACGGAATGAGATACAGAAGGGATGAAAAATTATTTTTTCATTCAGTTTGTTTTCATGTTTTTTTTTTATTCAACAAAAGTACACCGTTGAGTTGATAAAAAAAATTTCTCATTTCGACAAAACTCGGAAACATTGATTTTCTTAAATAAATAAAACAATAAATGTCTCTCTATTTTTATGTTTGTTTGAAAAATATTTTTGACACATTTTAGTCCATACTTCGCGTCAAACAACCCATGGATCTTCATATTAATATTAAGGGCCCTCGTGTACTTGTATGTATCTACGTAGACCGGCAGGTATTATGTATGAGCCTCTAAAAAAAAAAAAAAAAAAAAAATACATATATGTATGTACACACATACATATGCACATGTAAGTGGATACACGATGTAGGGGAGGTACAGCTCGAGGCCCTTTGTCAAGGCTCACGACCGCGACGCTTAGTTCGCCGCGGCTGTGGTCCTTAAATATTAACGACTTAATTATCCGGTGGTCATTAATAATTCGGTGGTCGCGGGGCGTCGCGTTGAGGTGTGTGAGTTTCGTATAATAATATATATAGATATTTATGTACACACACACACAACCACATATACGTATATTTATATATATTTTATACTGTATATAATAATCACATACCGCGGACACCTTTGCAAATCCAACTTTTGTCGCGTTCACTGATTCTGTCCATCTCTCCTGGTCTTTAGATAAAAGAGATTGATCTTCAAGATGCTTCACAGAAACATACGTTCTTAGCTACATTTTATTTCGATTTTCAACAGTTAATTAATCAACTGAACGATTTTTTAGATCCTTTGAATTTTTTTTTTTTTTTTTTTTTTTTTAATTATTATAATGTGAGAGAATTATCGAGACATCATTAACTGTCAGGATCGTTGCAGATTTTATGTTTAGTTTAGTTTTATCATTCGATTGGAATTTTTAGAATATTCGAAAAGATCAGACTTACGATTTTATATCCATGATCGTTTTCCGATCGATTATTGATATTCATTATCTATAGGTTTCTTTTTTTTGCTATTTTAATTGCAAATTGAAAAAAAAACTGCAAATTATCATTTGTGTTGAGTGCCTTTGGAAGTGCACCATTTTTCGAAAATGACTTCCATTCATGGAACTTTTTTTTACGAATAATCGCTTTCTTAATTTCCCGGCTAACCTAAATTGAAACATTTTTAACGCTTCAATTTTTTTCACCCCCCCCCCCCCCCCCCTCCTGGCGTTCCATTTTGCCACATCATGGACTTACGAACGTAATAATATCCACCAGAAATCGGACGTTTATTGATTGTTAAAAAATGTTGACTATTGGTCAAGATAAATGGAAGAAAAGTGCCTCAATTATGTATACTTTACGAGTTTTATCTGAGACTCTTTTACACATACGTGCCAGAGAATAATCGTACAATTTAACTCTGAAATGATTTTAAAATGTCTTGCCTTGAACAAATAATGAGCGTGCATGGTTACATTGTTGCAAATACGTTGTAACGAGTCTCTTTAACTATTTTTACCTCGACGACCTCTTATCAATGAAAACAAGAAATTTTCTATGTTTATGTTATTAACTCGACCAGTTTTCGAAATGAAGTTTCACGATAAAGAACGACTCAAATGGAAGCGTAAAGAAAGCTTCTTAAAGAAAAAAAAAACATGAAGTTTGACGATAAAAAAATGACTAACATGGAAAAGTTTAAAAAAGGCTCCTAGAAAAAAAAAAACAAAAAAAAATATCAACTATCGAGAAACACGTTTTTTCACTTATTTTTTAATTTGTTACTAATTTAAGAACTATTTGGAAATCGCAATAACTTTCGTTTCATAATGTTGGCTTTAATGAATTTATTTTTGAACTCTGTATTCGTCGCATTTGGTCTTTTTCTTTTTTTTTTAATTATGATGAGATTTATATGAACCAAGCCGATGGGAGGCCATTTGTCAAATATTCTCGTTGACTTGTCATTCTTGCCAGTCGATTATCTTTTTAAAATTGGAAGATGGTTAATTTTTTTTTTCGACGTCTTTGTTACTCTTAAGTTTCGTAAACTCTTTTATTTTTTATTATTTTTCTAAAATTTCTATTCTTAAAAATTTATTTCGCAACTGGTGGCTAAATTGGTTCGTAAAATCCGTGAGTTTCGAACTGCCGCCCGTGGGGCATTTTGGTATTGGATTACCCATTATAAGGGGTAACGGCGTCACGCTCGCGCAGAGCTTTACGCTCAATATTTTATAAAGGCCAGTCGATTATCGTTCCCTTTACGGTATATGTTTTCTTATATTATAGTGTGTAAGGTGTATAAATTGGTTCAACTTTATATACGGTGCCCCATTGCACATGGCCGATACCATTAATTCAAGCTGACGATCAAATGCAGACTCGAAATCAGATTGTTACAAAATTGATCGATGCATCAACTTTATCCATGGATACTACCAAAACAATCAGAGATAGAGCAAAAACGCATAGGACAAATCTTTTAGAGCCTGAAATTTTCTACAAAAAAGTCATCAACAGTTTTTTTCCTATCTGCCGTACTTTAGGCCCGACGGCCGTTCGAAAAAAAAAACGCTCATCGGTGCTCGATAGCTTTCAAAAAGAAACTTCATTTTCGAACCGCCTTCAGGACCAAAGTATTGAAAATAATACAGTAGCCCCAGGGACTTTTTTGTAGGGAATTTTATGCTCTACAAATTTGGTCTCATGCAATTTTGCTCTATCTCCTATTGTTTTGACACCATGAGCGATAAAGTAACACCTGACTTCAAAATAACGTCCATCAAACATTGACAGTCCTTTTAATATATCTATCCACGAGTGTTGGCAAAAAAAAAAGCCCGAAACTTTGTAACCTAGTCCAATGGTTGAGACACCCGGTATATAGAAAAAAAGATCGATGCTGATACCGCGTTGTTTGAGATGGAGAATCCGGAAAAACTCGGAGCAAAAGACGCGCCGCTACAGATTCTCTTCTTTATACGTTGCACTCGCGAACTCTCTGTGATCATGCGACGAAGCCGCGATCGCGCACACGTCTTTGGCGCGTAACTACTTACGTATTGGTAAAAAAAAAAGTAATAATAATAATAATAAATAAATAAATAATTGCACACCCACAATAACACACAAAACGGTTGACTGGCAAAAAAAAAAAAAAAAATAACAGAAAGCAATTCCATTCGCTACGTTTATAAATTCATTATCATTTTATCATTTTCTGTTCACTTTTGGAATTTTGCTTTACGCGACAATATAAATGTTACGTGAATCTGTCACGTTTGGCATTGAGGTGTGCTCGACAGAAATTTGCGATTAACACACAAAATCCATTAATGATCGGCCTGAAATCTCGATTTTTAATGGTGTCGAACGTAAAGGTGTAAATTTTGGGGAGGGAAAGCTTTGATCACAATGCCGCACAGTTTCACGCCATTGTTATCGCATCAGGCGAATATCTATATATATACACATATTAATATGCATTCACGTATTTAAATATATCTATACATTTTATCTAGCGTCGCATTAATACACACCACAGAGGTGTCGACCGATCGCTTCCGCATAATTTGCGAAACGTTTATTCAATATTTTACCCCGGCGTAACCGTTGCCCTGGACCTTCCATACAAACATATATATATATATATAAACACTATGTATAAAATTGTATGTACATATAACAGGTTCGAGAGCACCCCTCATTGTCACGATTCCATATGCGCTCGCTTTCTCGCCCGAGTGGCCTTCCTATTTCGTTCGTTCCCCTTTCATTCCTGATTCCCATTTCTACAGAACGCGCATCGCGCCATCCACTACTTTGGAATATGAAACTCGAGAGGGTTAATCGGGCATTCGTGTATCGGGCCATTACATATTATAAAACGTATATAGACGAGTGTCAAAGATACACGTCGTCCGGTGAACCGAAACTTGCATAAACACAAATGTCAGAATCACAACGATCCTTATTGTTGGAGCGCCGGGAAATACAGAGACATAAAGAAATTTCTATAAATGTGCAGTACGGTTGAATAGGGAAAAAAAACGCACTTTAGTATTTTCCGCATTGAGCAGTTACGTTAAATAAGTATATTATTATACGTTTGTGTGCACGTCTGTGTGCAAGCGTTAGAAAATGCCTAGCAACGCCTCGGCACTCTCATCATCGCGGCGACTCTTTTTACCCCTATGTTATTCTCACACAGACGTAAAAAAAAAAAGTAAAAAAAAAAAACATCTCTCGGCGAGTCTATAGAATATGTATATTCGAAAATGGAAATCCAAATAATCATAGAAGCGTGCTGTCCGACTCGAAAAAGAGAGAAAGATGAGACAGATGAGAGATTCGAAACCGATTCGTTTGCACGCACGTTTCGATGCGCCCACGATGCTTCCTGGTGGTTCAGGATCAAGCCACCAGATGGCTTTCGCATCTCGGTGTTGCACGAATCCCTACACCGTGCTCTACACATATTCCTCGTACTCTCGCCCACCGTCATCGCGTGCATCCCCACGAGGGATGGATTAGCGTAATAAAAGTGGTGCAACCAGCAGCCACATGTCTATATTTCATACGTTGCTGGTTAACGAATCCTGTTGGCCGGAAAAGCTGTATTGACCAAATCCCACATTCAAATATATATATGTGTGGATAAACACACATAATTTCACTCATCGCAACATCCATGTGCTTCCGATACCTCATGTGGAAGTAAATATATATATATATATATAAATAGTACATACGTATGTCTATCGAGCCGTATAACTCCACCTGTCAGAGGGCGCGAGATAATATCCGCGGGATGACCCCATCGGGCCAAGTTATGATTCTCTAATTGAAGCCGCGCAACGCGAACTGCTGCATTCATTCGATGAGAGCCAACGGCCCAGCAAAAACCTCCCGAGTTTGCCTTTTCCTGCCTAGTTCCTATCTCCAATGCCAATCTGCTCTTTAACCTTTGCTCGCTTCTCTGCCAACGCTCTACTCTTTTCTCTATTCTTCTTTTTTTTCTTCCACTTCATTCGTTCAATAGGATTTTTACATATACGTTCGCAGCCAAATGTTTTATTCGATGAGAATTTTTATACCTGCGGTTGTTCGATGATCATGTCATAGAGTTCTGTCATCTTTGACATCATATCAATATTGATTTTACTTAATAATTAATACCAGTAGTTATTAAAAAACGATTTAGGAAATGAAAGATTGGTTGATAACTCTTTGTTTATCGCTCTTGTGCTTTTTCAACACCTTACATAAGTCAGGATTCGTCTACGTCTTTACTTTCATTCAACGACAATGTAATGTTGTACAAAACATATAACGTATTCAGTGTAAGCGCTAAGTAGCGTTAAGTGGGTCGAATTTACTCTTTGCTCGACTTAACTCGCGTTATAACTGCTTTATATTCCAGCTGGGGATGCAGTCGCGAGTTGCCTCCTGCACGTAATATATTTAGCGCCTTTTCGTTTTCATTAAACGCAGATCCTCTTTCGACGTTACCATCTTGTTTGGTCGAAGTCTTTGTGTACTTTCTGGCAATCTTTGTTTCTAAACAATTTTAATGTTATTTTACGTCACAAGAGGATTTCATTGATTTTGAGAGTTTTCTTTTGGGGCCAGAAGTCATTTTGACTCGTGGACTATGCTATAAATTATTCGATGGACCAAATTCTTTTGATTCGAAGCCGTTGATACACCGGAATGTACGTGCCCCGTGCTTTGATACCGTCGTAGGATGTGGCTTATTGTCGCAAATCTGGGTTATATTATTTATGACTGTATAGGAAGTCTGAACCATTCGAGTAGGCCGAGGCTCTATGCACCTATTCACAGGGTGTCCCATACCATATTCTCGTTATCACTTACACTTTGGATCAGAAATAAATTTCGAGTAGAACGGTGCAATGTCCTTTTGCGATCTTACGTTGCTAAACGGCTACAGATAGAGTAAAAATGCATTAGACCTTTCTTGTAGAGTATCAAATTTCCTAAAAAAAAGTCTTTGCTAACATTTTTCTAGCTTCAGCCGTTTAGTCCTGAGAGCTGTTCGAAGTAACACTTTGTTTCTGAGCGATTTTATTTTTCGATTGATAATCAGGTTTGGATTGATGTAAATAAAAAACATACGGACCAAGACTTTTTGTTGTTGGAAATTTCCCGATCTACATAAATCGTCATATGTATTTTTGTTCTATTTCTAACCGTTCCGAAAAGGTGACTGGTAGAAGTTTGAAGGCTTCAATAATTTTGATAATTAATCATTAATGAGCAGAGAATGAGGGACAAAATGATACTATTTGATTGGTATTCGGTTCTAAACTTGAGTTCACTGTCAACACGATCGACCATGAGACACCCTGTATATTGACGTATATGTATGCACCTCTGCATTTGCCTCTTTACAAATGCGTTTCTATGCTTCTGCCGGTAGAATAAGCATCGGCACAAGTAAAATTAGTACTTACGCTCGAGTGTCGAGAGTCTACGAGCATCAACGTCGATTCTCTTTCTTTCTATACATACAAACGTAAATCTGTTATGCCTTCTGGACCATCATCTACATTTCTGACATTCCGTATGAGATTCCACTATAGGAAAGAGTCTCTCACTCGATAATCCAAAGCTCGTGATCGGCGTTTGAATCATTGAAGTTCGAAGCCACTGGCTCTTCAATGCTTTGGATTCATACACTTTTTATTGTTGTTGCTATTTTATTCAGTATTTTTTTCTATTTTAAACCGCACTTATCAAACTCTTGAAAAATCTGCTCTGTTCTAATTTAATTTTCATCAGTTTGCTGCAATCAGTTTTATTTGAAGGGATCGTGCATCATCGATTAATTAAAAGAGAAAGGGGCTTTAAACAACGGCTTTTTATCATATGATTTTTTAATTTATGCTAATATCGAACACCACATCGCGTACCACCGATGACATTGAAACATTGAATTAGTCGGGTTTGATAAATATAATTAATTCTCGAACGAATTTTCGACACCTGCACCTCTCCCTTTTGCCACACATCCTATCATTGCTCCAAAATGTTCGTGTTATATATACATAACCAGTATAATTCCTATCTGTCTCTCTATGTTACCCAATGTATTTAAACGAACGTATTAATGAATGCAGCAAATCATTATAATTGTACGAGAGAAACGACTAATTCATTATCCATCCAGGCTCATCGTTCAACGCCTGTAATTGCTGTTCCATTCTCGTATCATCACCACCATGACTGATATGTACTATTTCTTTGCATAATACAACATTTCGATGGCAAACTTTTATCCCAACAGCTTTTGTATCCAATGAGCAATGGAGGTTTACTTTTACACCCTTTCGTTTTTATCTTTATGTATTTATATTCCTTTTTTCTTTCTTTCTTTTTTCACTTTAACTCACGACGATGCATTGCAAAATGGGTTCGAATTTATAAAGATTTACGAAAAAGCTCATTAACGTAAACTGTTTAATTGTTCGTTGCACATATTGAAAAACAAACTTGCAAAGTCGAAGGTGCGAAATATTTTCTCGCAAAACGGAAATTTAACTTTCTCCCCTTCTCGCACCTGTTCTTCCTTCTTTCTCTCTCTTTCTCTCTCTTTCTCTCTCGCTTTTCTTCCTTCCGTGATCTTCACGAAAGTGTATGGATCTTAAAAATTGAGAGCACAAAGAAATTCTTCATCTTGTTTGGCTAGCTCGATCTCACTTTCGCGTTGTAACGCTTTCTTTCTCAATTTTTATTTTATTTTTTTTTCCTTCCGCTACACAAATACGTCACATGCCTATGTAAAAGTATGTGCAAACAACGGGGACAAGCGATCGTACAAACGTGCGAAAAAAAAAAAAAAAAAAAAAAATAATACTTTTCTACATACATGCTATGGGCATGTACGAGTTTTATGAATATATATGTGTCAACAGACAGGGAAAGACTATTGGGGGAAGCAACGGGCAAACATACGTACGTATGGAGGCGCGTTCATTATGATTCGTGTATTTATATAAGGTCTAAAAATATGCCGCTATGCCGGCGGGCCCCACCCGGTATTTCATCTGAGAATAATATTTTAATGTATATATACACATATATATCCAAACATATATAAATACATATATATGTATAGAAAATTCTATCTTTCGTTTCCCCTCTGTTATATTTTTATTCTTTTTCCTTTTGCTTCCTCATTTATCTCTTTTTCTTTCCCTCGTTTTTCCTTTCTTCCGCACCTTAAAAACGTGCCCTTCTGCTCTTCTCCCTCTGCCTTATGATCGTCGTTCACCTAAAACTGGCGAAATAACAAAGCGAGACAGAGGAAAAAACCCTTCTACTAGGCGCAATCGTGTTGTGTCCTTTCGTCTTTTAACTTTTTTCTTTTTTTTTTTATTCCTCTCCCTCCTCCCTCCTACATTTTCTCCCTCTCCCCCCCTCTCTCTCTCTCTCTCTCTTATTCGACATGCACGTACGGCGCTTTTGTGTCAGCCACGCGTTTTTGATGTTTCGTTTGCCAGTACAGCAAAATCTAAGCGAAGAGCAGAAGGACAGCAAGGGCGGTGGGAGGGAGGCGGGGGTGTGAAGAGGAGAAAAAGAGGTTGGACAAATATATAAACATATATGCATCGTTTGTTTACTGAAAAAATTGTAGCGCGAGTGCGAGAGATGAGATCCTGGCCTCTTTTCTTGGCCCGGCAATGTTTCCCCGGCATACTAATGCATACGTGCTTCATTCGTACGTACAAGATTTTTTTGTTTTTTTTTTCTTTTTTATTCTTTTCGTTCCTTTTTCACTTTTTCAAAGCTCAGCTTTACATCCAATATATATGCAGCTAAGAAATAACCGACGAGCCTCGACAGCGTCGGACATTTTTATTCATTTTTTTTTTTTTTTTTCCCCATTAATTTATATTTTAATTTTTGTTTATCAATGTTTTGACATTTGCAAAGATTCGCATCGATCGGAAACACAAGTAAAAGCTTAAGCAAAAAAAAATTAATAACGATTAAAAATTTAATCGAACTTTAATGGTTGTCATCGCACAGCGTAGAGTCGCTTTTTTTTGGGGTTATAACGTTCCAGCCACCTTTTGTCATGATATAGTGTATTCGCAGTCTCGCAGCAAAGTGCCTGCGAGTTAAACGCGACAAGTAATGTTTTATACGAGCCTTACTCGATGTGGAAGTAAATCTCTCTCTGAGGCAGCATGGTGAGGTCCAAGGGGATGCATTCCCCTGTGTGTATTTCTTTTACATTTCATTTCTTTACTCTCTCTCTCTCTCTCTCTCTTTCTCTGATACGTCTCTCGGCATACAAAAGTCGACTTTGCTAATGCGTACAAACGTATCTCTGTATTAATATATTTATATATTCGTGTATGTATGTTTGTATATATATATACATGTAACATATGCGTAGCTTAATACATATTATATAGCTTGTAATATGTGTGTATGTATATATTATATGACTATAATATAAAACTGCTTATGCCTACGCGGCCGAAACTTAGCCGCCGGCCGACTTCGTTCAAACGTCTTTAAATAAACTTTTATTTATACGACGAAGAAAAGAGAAAGAGTAAGTAAAAGAGAAAGATAAAGAGAGAGAGAGAGAGAGAGAGAGAGAAATACTTTGCAAGAGATGGATATGTTCGCTCTCGACGAACTCGGCAGATGCTTGATGGATACGGATTGCTTCTCTATATTATATATACATTCATATATGTTTCCCATGTTTTCATCTTCTTTTCTTCCTTTCTTACCAATCCTTCTCTTATACCCTCGTATAATCTTGTATATATACCGAACGAGAGAAATAAAAAGAGAGAGAGAGAGAGAGAGAGAAAGAGTGATGGACGATGTATAGCTACAAATATAAAGAGAGGCGTGGATATGTACGAGTACACGAAGTACAATTTATTATCGTTTTTAAATCGTGGAAAATGAGAAACAAAAGTATAGACGTACGATACAGAGATGAAGGATCGAACGTTTTAAGGGTGATGCGTACTTTACGTTTGTCGTTTTTTTTTAAAACGTTCGGATTAAATCGTTATGATTTATTAAATTAATAAAGATTTATCATCGGATGATACAACTTTGAAATTTCTTGCATTCAATATTTTCTTCGTATTTTATTTAACTTGATAATGTTGATGAAAAAATGATTATTTATCGTCATTAACGAAAGGAATTGGAGACAAATTTTTGAAATTCCTTCGGCAACTTTAACCAACTGTTGAACCATTTTATTTAGAATAAATGCATTTGCAATTCGACCAACTTACGATATATGTTGGTTTCATAGTTAAGAGTAAAAAGAGGATGAAAGAAAAGGCAAAAAAAAAAAAGAAAGAAGATAAAACGTCGTGTGAGGCGAAACACGCGCAGCGAGAAAAGTGACGACGACATCGTCGTCGTTGTCGTCTCTCTCTCTCTCTCTCTCTCGACGCCATTGTATATGCCACATTGCAGAATAAATAACGTGAAAGGTAAAGAATGCCGCGGGAAGAGATATTATACTATACAACGACGTCTACAACGACTACGACTACGACGAAGAGGAACGAACGAAACCACCAAGTGAGACACACACGCCCGGCGTCACACTCGTGGAAGTAGGCCACCATTACAATATTTTATTACAAGGCACTAACGTACAATCTAACGTGCTCTCGTATGCATTCGTAATGAGCGTATATGAATCGTGTCGAATCCCTTTTTCCCTCTTTTTGCCCACCTCCCCCCCCCCCTCCCGGACCCCGAACCCCCGCCTGACTCTTCGCAACAAACTCCCCCGCTCGTTCACGGCTCTACGCCCCCTTCCGTCTTTTCGCGATACTTTCACAATTTTAACATCTTTTTCTCACCCCTCCAGCGTGTTACACAGCATCGCGATCTTATCGATACTCCGATCAATTCTCAATGTGTGTGTGTTTGTGTGTATGGGCGTGTGTTCGTTAATGTGTTTCTACTAAATTATTACTTTCGAGTCTCTCGTTCTCTTGCACTTTTCAGGTCCTTCTTGTGCAACAACGTGTGAATAAAATTTTCTCGAAAGATGAAATGATAATAATTGTACACACTATCAATCAGCAGCAGCTTCGTTTATTGGAATTTCGAACTTATTATTTTTTTTATTTACATTCTTAACTTTAAAATTCTTTCGGTCTCGTTGACATCGCGAGATAAAATATAATTCGAGTATGCAATCGTATCGTCTTATCAGTAGTCTCTCGTCACGTATATTCTGCAAATATTGATTTCATTGAGAATTCATACATAAAAAATAAAAATAAACCCTTGTTCATCAGTGACATTTGGTTTCGGAGCTTTGAGATAGAATTTCGTAACTACGTGTAAATACTTAGTTTGGAAATCGACGTTATAAACGATCTAACTTCCGAGTCAGAGGAAAACTGATTTCACTGTGTCAACTTGTTTCGTTTTTTGTGGTTTAACAAATTTTTTTTATCCAACTAGAAAAGAATCCGATATAGAAGAAAAGATTTTGTTTTTAACAGTGACATCGAAACGAAATTTTCGAATTTTTTAACAAAATTCATTTTTTCAAATGATTATTCAATGATATTATTGAATAAATGTTTAACGATTCTTTCTTGAAATGATGAAAGTTGCGAGACAACTTATTATACTGATATGCCCGACATTCGCAAGTTTTTATTACGATTTATTTATATATCATTGAATATATAAATATATATTTGTATGGAAATATATTTGCATATGCGAAATGTTTGTATATACTCGCTCGACTCTGATTTCCCCCTCCATTTTGCAAACTCATGTACCCGACTCGGTATGTCGGATGTATTTTATTTGTATATCATTACGACTGCTCTTTTTCTCTCGCTCTTGATATTTTTACGTATATATAAATTTATAAATAATATGTATTCATATATATATATATATATGTATAAATGGTCGCAGCGCGTTTTCCGTTTTCCCTCGTCGCCCGAGCATATCGCCCGACTCGCATCGCTCCTCGCTCTCTATATTTATTTTATTTTATTATTTTATCCCCTCCCCCTTGCCTCCCTCATACACCACCATCAGTACGACTGTCCCAGACTTTTGCCCCGCTCCGTCTCGTCGTTTGGTCCCTCACAAATACACTCCCACGTTTTTTTAACATTTATTTCACTCCGATCGAACAAAGTATCGCCCGAGACTCGCGACCAGCTCTCTTTTTTCTTCCTTTTTTTTCGTGTATATATTGTATTATGGAATATAATAACAATAATAAAGTGGCTGCATCAAATTGAGCATTTCAGTCGTCGAAATGGAGCAACGTCTCGTTCCTTTTTGTTTTTTTATTTTTTATTATTTGTACACTCTCTCAGAAAATATCTGTGTTTGGGAATTGGTCTATATTTTTGTTGAATTTACTCAATCTTTTTGAATTATTGGGTTTTTGAGTTTTTGTTGTTTTTCGACGTATTGAAAATTTTTAATCTTTTTTTTTTTTTTTTTTTTTTGAACAGTTCAACATTTATTTTATAGTTCAAAAATTTATTTCCGAGTCTCAAAAAGAAGCAAAAAGGAGATGAAATTTGAAGGATAGTTGGAAACGCAAAATTTTGGAGCTTCCAACACGATGGCACCTTCGAGATTGTTGTTTTTGCTGTTCTTTCGTTTCTTATTTTACTTTCTCATCTGTTTACTTTGCTGATTGCACCAACTTTTCATTTTATTTTTTATCTTTTTTTTTTTTTCATATAATTCTTTCTCCTGATGGTTTCATGTACATTTTTTGTTTGTTTATAAAGAGATCGAGAGAAGAATTGAAGGCGCGCGCGATACTTCACGCTTGCGAATGCGTGACACGCTTTTTATTCTCTCGCATCTTCGCACTGTCGTATCGCTCCTTTTTTCTTTCTTTCTTTCTCTTTCTTTCTTCTCACTCTTTTGCTCTGTCTGTTCTTCTTTTCGCATGGACTCTGTGAGAAGTTGAGGACATCGCTCTTCTCGTCGTATACTTATTAAAATACGCCATATACTATTTTATGCACACAAACACACACACAAACACACACATACATATATATTTATATTTATATATAAAAATACATGTAAATGTATTATTGTATGCTTGCGAATGAAACTAAAACTTCTCGAGTTTCTCTTACTGAAAGCTCAAGTCCAAAGGAAATTGAAGAACGTTCATAAATAAAAAGAAAATGAATAATAAAACGAAATATATATAAAATTTCATTTAGTATATTTCGTAAATCATTTCTTTCAAATAATTCATTCGTAAGGAATTCGTGAATTTCTATAAATATGGAAAACTTCAATTTACATAAAAAAACATTGGAATGTGAAATATAAAAGATCGAGTGAAATTTGAATTTGTTGCAATATATTGGCAGAATTTTTTTTTTCTTGCTTGAACAAAGATTTAACCCTCGTTGCTTGACAACGATTGAATTTGTATCGATTACAAACTATATATACATAAAACGAGAATGAAATTGCTACGACAGCGAGAAAATAATAAAAATATTTAACAAAGAAAAATCGTGCGCTAATACACGCGGTGAATTCGATTTCCCGAGGGTCTCATTATAACGTTTAATTTCGATGAGTCAACGGAGCTCCCATCATTTCTTCTCCCATTCCCTCTGTTTCTCTTCTCCTCCTGCTCATCCTCCTCTCCTTCTCCTCTCTCTCTCTCTCTCTTTCGATACTTTTCGTTTCATTGCTCCGCTCGTCCACAATCCCGGGACAACCTCAGCAACATAAAAATAATAATTCGCGATCAATCACGATTCACAATGCTCAATCACTCGTCAACTCGTAATTTCGTATTTACGTAATTGAATGCGGGCTTCGGTGAAAAAAAAAAAAAAAAAAAAAAAAAAACAAAAAAAAATTAAAAATAGAAAAATACACGAAAATAATAATCGTAAAATCGAATATTGGAAATCAGAAAATCATTCAACAAATGAACAATTATCACAACAATATTCTCTCCAAGGCTAATTTCCAATATATTCAAATTTCATTGCTACGTTTCGCGAAAATTCTCCACATACTATTCAAAATTTCTCGTCATTTTTTTAATATCAAAATTTTATTCGCATATTCTTTGTTTCCAATAGGTATTTTGCGGACTCGAATAATTCGATTTCTCTAAATAAACATTTGCTCGCATAATAATTATTCGCACTTAACCTTTTTTTTTCTTTTTTTTTCTTTCTTTCAATATGCAATGCGATATTTGAAGTGTTGAAATATATCGAGCTTAAAAGAATATTAGTAACGCATAATATTCTTTTTTTTTTCGTGTGTCCGTGCGTGCTGCATACGTTTGCAAAAATAAAAACGGTAAAAAAATGGCTGAGCGCTAGACAGATCGTCAGGAAAAAAAGGTGAGAGGAGGACGGAGATGGAAAGAGAGAGAGAGAGAGAGAGAGAGAGAGAGAGAGAGACGGAATGCGTGAGACACGGTGCGTTATGAGAAATCCTCGCGAGTGCGTTAGGCATTAAGGCCTGTTCGGTCGTCTCCGTGTTTGTATCTTTCTACACAAATATATTTATATACATATAAATATATGAATGTATATATAATTTACGTACGTTTTGTTGGGCTGGCTCTGGTTCACGTTCGGTTCGCGGCGCGGGTTAGTCTGGTCGTGGCCACGGCCCGAGAGGGCCCCCCGACGTATTTGTGAGGCCAATGCACCCTGGAATGCAACGCTGCAGCAGCCACCAGCCGCAATACGATGTAATATTATATTTTATCGCTTTATTTATTCTACCCTCCCTTATACACCCGTATCTTTGTCTCTCTTTCTCTCTCTCTGCTTCTTTTTCCTTTTCGTGCTCTTTCTCTCTCTCTCTCTCTCTTTCTCTGTCTCTGTGTCGCTCGTTCATTCTCCGTTTCTTCTTTTCCCTTTTTTTTTCATCCAAGTCCCCACTATCGACGCCGTAGCACGCGTTCATATATCCAGCGCCACTTTCGCCGTCTTTCTCTCACAGCTTCTCTTTTCATTCGTGATTTTATCCTCGTCCTATGCATGTCCCGCTCGTGTCGTCCGACTCTCACTTTCCATTTCGCCTCTACCCCGCGCTTTTTCTCTTTTCCTCCTTTTTCTTCTTCTTCTTATTCTTCTTCCTCCTCTGCGCCTTCTTCTTCTTCTTCTTCTTCTTACCTTCCTCTCTTTCGTTTAGCCATTTCTCATGGACGGGGGGGCCGCCCACGATGGTTATAAAATTCATTCATTTACGAAGATGTAACACTCTTCATAGATGTGTTACTTTTTTTTTCTCCATATATTTCATGACGTTTTTTCTTTAACTCATCGATACTTCGACCAGACGCATATTTCGTAATCGCCGAAATATTGGCATTTTAAACGAAAATCTACGGCTCTATTGTGATTTTTTGTTTTCTTTGAATTCGTGGTGCAATTATAATGCACATGCACCGAATGACTCTATTTATTACCACTACGTTGTTTTACATGCGTTTTTTTCTGTTTTTTCTTTTTTTTTCCCCTTTTGTTTTGTTACTTTGCTCGAGACAAAACACCAATCGCTCTCAACCGGTGAACGTAATGCACTTTTTATTTCTTTATACCGTACGAGACATCGAGAACTCGGAATATCAATTTTTTTTTCTTTCTTGTTTTTAATTTTTTAGTTTGGTTGTTTTTTTTTTTTCTATTTCTTGCTTCCTCACTCTCAATTCATCCCCCGTACTCCATCGAGCATATACATTCGAACCTGCTGCTGCTGCTGTTGCTGCTGCTACTGCTGCTCCTCCATTCGTACGTCCTACGCTTCCCTCCTTCGATCCTTCCAACATAATAACTATACACACATACCAAAATGGCTATATAAATATTTCAACGAATATATATATATTGTTAATATACACGTATCCATGTTTATGTACGACGTGGACGTACACATTGAAAAAAACAATTTCCTCTCTTCATTCGCTGTATACAATCTCGTCACATTTTAAGCCCAACACACGCCCGCACTGTGTATACACAAAAAATTGCCCTTCGTCATTATTTTCAGCCTTATTCTTTCATTTTCAATTTATAATAAAATATTAACAATTTAATACGGCAACATTGGCCCTTCCTTCATTTTACCTTGCATCCCTCAACCTCCGGCATAAAAATAAACATAAACTTTTGTTTCTTTATTATTTATTTTTTAATTTTACTCTGCCGTTAACGCAAGTTTTTTTTTTTTCTTTTTGTTTTTTTTTCGTTTCAAATACTTTTTCATTTGACTCCCCCGCGCCGCTTTCCCTCGATTCCCGTAACACGCGAAATAGAGGCGCGCGCCCGAGAGCGCTAAAAAGCGCCAACTGAATAAATAAACAGTTTTTAATTGCAGCCTGGTCCGCCAGTCCGGTGTATGCCAGCTGGGCAAAAACAATAATTATTGCCTCGCTACCGACTTCCCTTCTTTCCATTCGTATACATATATTTATTATATAGATTTATAAATATAAGTTGAACTGCCATTCCCAAGAATCTTTTTTTTTTTTTTTCTATCATCACTATATATTATTCTAACGTAAATCATTTTATTTTATTTTTTTCACATTATTTAATGCACTATATAATGTTGTTGCTTGGAAAAGGAAAAATATATAAAATTATAAATACAAGTTTTTTTTTTGTCTCGTTTTGCAATAGAATTTACATGCGTGCAACAAACTTATAGCTCGTGTTTTTTCGATCTACGATACACTTGAATAATTCAATTGATTGTAAAATATCGAGGAATGGAAAAAAACAATAATTTTTCATTTGATGAACCTTAGAATTTTTGTAAAAAATATTTATAAAAAATCAGTCTTGTTCAAAATAACGTACCGGATGTAAAAAAAAAAAATCACAGAAAAATATCAACAGAAAAGAGTTGGAGTTGAATTTCTTTTCTTTCAAATATGCTGTTTTATAAATTATTTTATTAACAATGACAGCAAAATGGCATGAAAAATGACTTTTTTGCAAATTTTCGTCCAAAAACTTTCTACCGGTAGTGTATGCGTAATATTTAATGGATATATAGACATGTATGTAAAGGATTTTGCGTCTTCCACATGGCTGTGACCATATTCTAATAAAAAAGATATAAAATAGTCGGAACAAGCGTCCCGAGTTCGCCTTCTCTCTTTCTCTCTCTCTTTCTAGTTCTCTTGCTTCTTCTCTTTCTCCATTTCTCAGCCTTTTCATCGTACATCAGAGACATTTTATTAGTATAAAAAAAAGTCTATGAGAATAACTCAATTTGAATGTACGCATGAATTCGAAATTACTCTGAATTCTACGACAGTGAAAATTTCGAATTTTACGACTGTCAAATGAGCTGCTTTCGCAGGATATCAAAATGAACGCGAATAAATGAGCGTAAAAATTCAATGTCTTCAGTCAATTCGAATTGGCTGCTGAAAATAATAATATATTTGATTTTTTTGTTATTTCGTAGTAACAAATATCGCCGTTTTTTTTTTTTTTTTACTAAAATAATTTGTATTCGTCAGAGCTTTGCTATATGTACGAGTTTTCCGTGTCACTTTATACTATTTTTTCATAAAATCTTGATTACGACTGGAAAAGCATGTGTACACGTGTTTTAAACGCGTTTGTATATTTATATTGCATCGGCACCCGTGCGCTATTACGAGATACAACAAGAGATAAGAGAACACCACGAGATAAGATATATTTATACGTATGGGTGAATGCTCCTTCGTGAAGTTGTAACACGCTTGCGAGAGACTTTACTAACCGCATTAACCATCGTATGTACTTGTGCTTCGCACAGCTGTGGAAAACGAGAAAGAAAGAAAGAGAGAGAGAGCAAAAGAGAGAGAGAGAGAGAGAGAGAGAAACGTCTAAAAAGAAAGTTTTTCGCATTGTTTTTAAATCGTCATGAGAAACGCAATATACAATTAAATTATTAATCAGGCAACTTTTACATTTGCATTAATAAGTAAATCGCAGCAAAAATTTTATGTCTGACATCTGGATTTAACAATTATTAAAAAAACAAAATTCAACGTAACTGAAATGCAAATTTTTACAACGGATTTCATATTTCGATCGTGATTGTTATTATTATTACCATTTTTGTTTTTTTTTTTTTTTTTTTTTCATTATACGAAAAATGTAAAAAGCACAGTTCTCTCGGCTGCTTTTTTACGGCGAAAAATATAGGGGGGGTGAGGAAAAAAATTTATTTAACCACGGGAGGGAAGGTAAAAAGGAAATTGGAAACAGCCCCCGCGAGTTTACGATTTTAAATATTGCGGTCGTTTCGAAATCGAGTCTCCTCCTCACCCTGTACCCCCTCAACGCTGCACTCCTCCGCTCTTGCCAGGCGGGGGAGTATAATAATCGTTTCAGAAATCGCCATTTCTGTGCCCTATAAAATAT
Organism: Campoletis raptor; assembly: GCA_948107755.1. Taxonomy (NCBI): domain Eukaryota; kingdom Metazoa; phylum Arthropoda; class Insecta; order Hymenoptera; family Ichneumonidae; genus Campoletis; species Campoletis raptor. The sequence goes on from OX403631.1 coordinate 8,077,823, forward strand.
AATGTTACCGAGAGAAGATTTACATGTTATTGCATCGCCACGCTTGTACCTATACCAAATGATAATATTAATATCGATTTGCCATTCAAATGGCTCGCAAGATGCTCGGGAAAAATACATTTGGAACAATGAAGCAAACAAATACGTTTATTTCTATTCCCTTTTTATCCTTAAACAAATTTTTCTTTCCTTTTTCTCTCTCTCTCTCTCTCTCTTTCTCTTTCTCTTGCTGTTCGGTGTAGAGACTATTTGGGATCGTTCCATTAGGCATTCAAGTCGGTAATTGCTACGGCATTGGAAAAATGTTTCTTCGACCTCATCCAGTATTTTTGTTAAACTATCTTTATTATTTGTTTCAACATACAAAACGATGTAATTTATATGAAAATTCAAGTTTATTGATTCATGAAAAATCGAACGTTTTGATGTTAACAGAAATATCTTTTTTTAAACTTTTGTATATGAATCACAAAATTGATAGTAAATGTGAATCATTGACGTGAGGAATGATTAATCGAAACGTTGCCACAGTTCGTAAGATCTTCATCGATGAAGCAATTCGATGAATTTCAAACTTTTTTTAATATTCAATCGTCATTTTGTTTTTTTTTTTTTTTTTTTCGCGAAAAAGATAGACATTACGAGGGACAAGCTGAGTTGTGTCGAACAAAACTCCTACTGTAGGATAAGGATTCGCGGGAAATTGATTTTTTGGGGTCGAGTAACGTCAGACGATTCTTCAATTAGTTGTTTTTACAATTTGAAAAATTATAAAATAAAAACAATTTTCCTCTTTGTTCAAGATTAAAAAAGATGTTTTTCTTTTTCGATTTGAAGTGAAAGCAAAGTTTACGGGAAGGAGAAAAAAAGATGAAGGGTAAAGGGGTTGCGCCAGGGGGTAGCTTTCTCGTGGAATTTTGTTGTGGTTCACCTCCACGGGACTGATGTCGACCGCCAACCGTGCAGAAACATATTTCTTTATTATTACTTCGTTCGAGCTTATTTTTCTTCGCTACTGTCTGCGCGCGCTGTTGGATTTTACCCGTTTGTGTTATATATATATAGATATTTGTACAACATATATATCGCCATTTCCGCCAACCCTTTCTCGTCCTCTTCTTTTTCCTTTCGTCCTTTTCCTGACCTCACTTCCCCGACAACCGCACCTATAACAGCCCAGCAACATCCCCTTGGGGGTATAGAAATTTATATGTTTGAAGTCGTTACGCTTTTTATGCACTCTACGATACGCCCAGAGGGATATTATTTCAAGAAATATATCGTCTATGTCCTCTGTGCGTGCGTGCATGTTTTTGTATTTTAGGTCCGTGATAATATAACATAAACGTTAAATTTACTCAAATTTCATTAAAGTGCAAACACGAAAATCATCGGATTTGATGATCAATTTAATAATGGGTTTGTTTGGGTTAAAGAAAGAATTTCGAATATCCATTTCAACGCAATTTTCTCGTGTACAATTCTTTTTTACACCAATATATTAATCAGTGCTTCGGTATCAGGATTTTTAAAAATATCAATGAAATGATGGATAAAAATTCGAAAGAATCGCAATATCGTGACATTCTCTCTCTCTCTCTCGCTCTCTCTCCCTTTCGTTGAATTCTTATTTTCATATCGTATTTATTTGTTGCACAGACTGTACTGGCGTCAGTCTGCCGTTGTGGCTGTTATTATTTGTATATTATAATTTAGATACAATTATATTGGTGTCCTTGTCGCTCGTGTATACGTAGGCGTGGTGGGGAAGCGAGCAACTCAGCCTCGGAACTCCTGCCACTTTTTCTCCCACTCTTCGTCATTTCTCTATATTCCTTTTTATGTTGCTTTTTCTTTTTTATTTTTTTTTCATTCTTTTTCTCTCTTATTCAACGTTTGTCGTGCAATTCTACATTTTTCATTCTCGATCTCACTCACAGTGGGGTCTGACGAAAAAGAAGGATAAAAAAAAAATGCTGCACAATACTGAGATTACTAGAGATAGAGAAACATTAAACAACACGATAGTGAATGGAGAAAAAGAGCGAAAAATTGTCAAATAAAATTCCACTCAATACGAGAGCATTGAAAATAATAAAAGAAAAAACAGCCAGAGGGCAACATTCGAAAGAACCTTTTGCCATAATACTTTTTCGTCATTCACAAAGTCATTTTTTTCATCACCTTCATTATCGAATAATAATCTCCGCTCCGTTAGCAAGTTTTCATCTTCAAACACTTTTTTTACAGCGTTCGTACGTATGAGGTCTCAATGTAATTACGAGTATTCGCTTACCGGAAGTACGAGCCACGTTCGTTGATTCTTTTCTCCCTCCATCCTCCTCCCCCCCCTCCCATGTCATTTATTTTTCTTAGTTTTTCTTCAAACTTTGTTTTCGTCTTTCATCTTCTATATCTCGCTCTTTGGCACGTTTTAGGTCGACCGTTTGTTCTCTTTATACTCTTTCTTTTTACTATTATTATTATTATTATTATTATTATTATTATTACTTTTTTTTTTCCAATGAATAACACCAGTGTCGGTAAAAGAGAGACGAAGAACGAAGGCGCGAAAGGCCAAAGGGAAAAAGGCGCACAGAGGGAAGTTTGTGGCGTTTGGCAATAGGAAAATCTCCTTCCCTCGGACATGGGAAAATGAGAAAAAGAAAAAAGTCCTCGGGTTTGATGAAACACATAACGCACAGTTGCGACTCTCGTATTCCCGCGGTGCGACTCGCTCCTGAAGGTGAGATTGAAAAATAGAAAATTAAAGGAAAAAAAAAAATGAAATAAATAAAAATAATATAAGAAGGAGAAAAAATAATAATAATAAATTAAATAAAAGAAACATCAGAACCGAATAGAGGTCCGCTCGCGTTTTATAATTCCTATAATTTAAAGTCCGCGGCAGCTGGTGGCGGCTCGTAATTACTTTAACCAGAAGACCTGAGCTGCTTTGGCTTCTCATGCTATAAAACTTTATCACATATATGTTTGTGTGTGTGTGTGCGTGTATATATATATATATATATATATATTCTTCCGCAGCTTCTTTCCTCACAATTTCTACATTCTTTCTCTCTTTCTCGTATACATCTCCCTACCTCGTTTTTTTCTCACAATGTTTACCTTTGAATTCGCGAGTTGCTGTGACTTTTCACAATTTACACGCGCACAATATCAAACGCGTTCGGTCTTTTGCTTACTCCCTCTTTCTCTCTCTCTCTTTCTCTATCACAGACCGAAAAGTCGAGCGAAATATTGTCGCAGATTTGTGAGTTGAAAAAATACGAAAAACTCACCTTTGCCTCAAAATGCATGCATGGAATTTGTTAACGATGAGTTTACAAATTATCAAGAGACGCGGCAACGGCTCGACGTTGAGAGTAAATTAAAAAGAAAAGCCATCGCAAGCCTTGCCGCACTCTTAACTCCAATTATGACAGTTTTGGACTATTTTCTTTTTTCTCTTGAATCGCTCTCACGAAAAAAAGGAATTGAGTGCAAAATCTGATTTGAAATTAATTGTTTGGAATGACTTTTGAAAAGGAAATTTAGGCTTCGGACCATGCTCGACGTTGAAGAAAAAATATAATCCGCCTTGTGTACGTTTACACGACACTCGTGTCTCTTTTTCTATGAGTCATTTTTTTTTTTTTTTGTCAATCTCAAGCAACAATGCAAACATCAGGCATAACAAAAAATTCTTTACATAGTTTGTTTCGTACGTAAGAACGGTTTCGTTCAACTACAACCACGAAGTTTCGTGGCACGCTTGATTTTTTCATGTTTTTCCTCAACTCATATATATATATATGTACGAGATACGCGTCTTTCCGCTGAGAAAAAGAGTCGTCGTAATCGAGAACAGCGTGTTTTATATTGTTCCTCCGTTGGACAATGCTCGAGAATATTATTAGAAAAGAAAAACTGAAAATTCGAATCAAAGAAAGAATAAATAATAAAAGAGGAGGAAGGAAAAAAAAAACACACTTTTCAACGGAATACATTAATGTTAACTCGTCGTTTTACCGTTAAGCAAACTTTTTAGTCTCGACGACAACTCAACTCGAGCGTCCGCTCGTCTTTCTCTCTTTTTTTTTTTCACCCCCTTATATATTCTCTCACCCTCTTTTATATATTCCCCAATCCTGTTCTCGCTTCCACGACCACAACTTTTTGTCCAACCTTTTCTGACTCTCAGCTTTCTTCGGTTCTTCTCTGTTTTTACTTGGCCCCTTCCCCCCCCCCCCTCTCTCTTTTTCTTCTTCATCCTGCTCGAGTTTTCCGCACACACTTTGCAAAGTCCGCCGAAACTTTGAACCTCTGATGTTCGGCCCTTCGTTTCATCCTTCGTTCGAAAAGCTTCGTATACACAATCTTCTGCTTTATTTTGTGATTTAAACTAAAATCGTAATCACTACGGTTTGTGGTGAAAGTATTTATTTAACTCGTCGTCTACAAAACATCGTTATCATAACAAATTATACATTTATTTATTTATTATATTATTTGTATTATTTATCATTTTTATTTCGCCAAAATAATGTCAAATTATTGATCAGTGCAGCTGAAAAAAACTACTTGAAATTCTTTCGCAATCGTTTATTTTGTATTTATTTAAATTTTGCCTCCTTCCCATTATTATTATTCTATTTTTTGTCAAGACGATGAAAAAAAAAAAATAAGTAGAAACGAAGAGACGAGCAAATAAAAGGATAATTAAAAAATATGTATAATATCTGCATATATATAGATGGTGTTATGTATATATATATATAAATACATGAGAGAAAAGTGTGCTTGGTTGCACAGAACGATAAACTTTAATGTATTCCGAAATATTAAAATATATTCCCGCTGCGGCGATATATTTTAACGAGTCGGGGGATCGCTTTTTTCTTCTCCTCCCCGCCAACGTTTCTTCTCTTCCTTCCATCGTTTTTTTTTGTTCATCTATACATTTTTTCAAACTAAATATGGCTTAACTTTTCTTTCTCTCGTTGTTCTTCGATTTTTATCTTTATTGGTTCGCCCACTTTTGTATATATATATATTATTTCGTTTGATACCGATTTTAACCAAAAATTAAGAGTCCGTAGAAAACGGTGTTGGCAAAAAATTCAATGACATATTTGCAAACTCTTTTTTTTCCCCTCTCTCGCTCCCTCTTAACTCTCTCTCTCTCTTGTCCTTTCTCTCTGACACCCTCTCACCTTGCTCTCTATTATTTTTTTCTTTCTCTCTTTCTACGATGGAACAAAACGGCAACAGGGGTAACACGATCGATTGATAAACGACAAGGTTACCGACGATTAAACTATTTAATCAATTATGTGGCATCTGGCGCGTAGGTGAAGCTCACACATGCCGTCAATGTACATACCACTTTGCCTTAGTTTACATGTACGTGCAGCGTTATGTAGTCTCGCGCGATCATCTACCAACTCGACGTTTACGTGACACGCGAATATATCTATATATCTATATATTTGTTATATTTACGTGCATAAATGTAAGTACATGGAATAAAAGAGTATTCTCGTGCACGTTTATATATCTATATATATATATATATATATATATATGGACATAGGAGAGAGGAGGCGGTGTTCCAGATAGCGTAGGAGACGCGCGTGACGAGCGAGTTACGATGATAAATTGTTTCAATACGAAGAAGAGAAAAATATAAAAATAAATTGAAGAAAAAAAAGTAACGAAGAAGAAGAAGAAGAAGGAAGGAATGAGAGAGAAGAAAAAAATTCTCGGTGAATTACAGCTAGCAATATTGGCTGCTGCTCGTTCAACAAGATATCATTTTATATGATGAATTATTATTTGTTTTCGTGGACAAATAATTTATAACGTTTTCCACGAGACCCAGCCGCTCAACGTTTATTCATAAGGAAATGTATGAATTTCTTATTATTATAAATGACATACTCATTCGAATATACAGAGAGCTACAGGAGAGAGGAGTGTCATGAAATATATATAAGACTCGAAAAAAAAAAAATAGTAAACTTTTTGGTGGATTTGAAAATGGAGTCAATTTACGAGAATCATGCGAGTTACTCGATGACTCAACTTTATATGAAGCTATTGGTAAATTGTTGAAAATTTGAGAACGTTTGTTGTTTCTGTTTTGTGCACGCGTGTGTGTGTATTAAAGTTGGGAGATTCTGATGCCGGATAAGCTATCGTGATAATTTTAGTTTCAATAATACTAAAATACTCGCAACCAACGATATGTGCAACGTTGATTGTTTGTGGCTGTGTGTGTGTATGTATTTTTGTATATACGAGTACACATGAGACAATAAAACAATAATTCTATAATTTATTCGGCCGGGGGGCAGAGAGGAAAGGGAGGCTGCTGACTGCGAGCGAGAAGAGGCGAATGGAATGAGAGTATAGAGTGCACAGTTGGCGTTAATATATCATCGGACGCATCTGCCTATCGAAAAACGAACGAATAAACGAGATGCGTTTCAATATGTTACTAGACTGTATATAATAAATATATATATATAAATATAAATATACAGACTCCGTTCACCTCTTCTCATACACAGAGGTGAGCTCCAGCCTCCTGCTCCCTCCCCATTTTCTGTATAAATATTCGTGACGGGCTAAATTCTGTCGCACTCGCCACGAAATCCCTCCTCGTCCTCGCTTTTTCCCTCTTCACTCAATTCTCTCACACCCTCTCGACCAGCAGCACGCGTTAACGCCGCCAGATATATAAACACCACGACCCCCTGATCTCCTCTTTTTCAACCCCCCCGTTTTCACCCTGGTGACGTGTTCACGTGCGAATTTTGCCTCGATGTTATACATACAAAATAATGTACAGGGTGATCCTCTGTAAATACTTCCAATTGAGTTTTCTCTCTAGTCTCATTACGACTACTTGTCAATCCAAAATTTTACGTTGTTTTAACATTCCTACGGACTTTTCACCAATGCGTCAAGCAATTAATGGTTTTTTAATTTGTTTTTTTTTTTGTGTTTTTTTTTTTACGAAACTTCAAAGTAGTAATTTTGACGAAACTTTTCGGGCACTATCACAAAATTATGAACAAAATTTGAACACCATTCACTATCACCGATTCGAATTATTTGCGTTCTTATGGAAAGCTGTAGAAAAATTCACACTTCACGGTATAACTCTCTAATTTTTCTACAGGTTTTATTCTTATTTTTTTTTTCTCAATTACAGACTAACATATGACCAAGTTTGTTTCAAAAAATCAAGAATTTTTACCATTTAGTTTCGGAGATAAAGTGACATAAATTATAAGCTCGTCGTATTAGAGAAAATTTATAGCAATTGGAAATGAACGATTTTTCTATACGTGTTTCGATTTAGAGTACGATTTTTAAGACTTTTTTTAAATTCGAGACTTCGAGAAACACTCTGTATGTGAAGTTGTATATATCGTTATATTTGAGGTTGGAGGTTTGAAAAGGGCATACGATCAGCAGAAGAAATATCGTGGCAGAGAAATTGGACGACATATTGTGCAGTATTTTGCTGCTAAAGTCTCCCGCCCCGTTTACAATGATATTTATATACGTGAACGTATATATTTCTTTATTTATATTTATGGTGTATTTGTACACAAGTCCATATGTGTAACGATAATTTGCCACAACCGTTCAACTTTACATTTTGCTCGGAAAACCGATCAGTCCTCGATTAAATGGATATTATATCTCACCAATTCGAACCCAATAAAGACCGTTTAAACGTTATTTTGTGTTACATACTATTTGTGCTTGAGCTTAAATCTTTTTTGCTCTCTCCTCCCGTCCTTACGAAGCACATGCATAATGATCTTTTTTTATTTTTTATTATTTTCCTATATATATTTCATTATCCATAATCGCTATTTTATCACACTGAATATTTCATAAAACCCAATAGAAATAACTTTATTTCAACGGATTCATATTTATTATTGATATTTCTATTTTTATTTTTTCTTCTGACGTTTTATTTTTTTTTTTTTTTTTTTATTTTTACAAAAAGTATTCATATTTATTTATTTTTTTGTCTCCTTTCGTGTTTATCGTATACGAGTCTCTCGTGGAACATGGCAATCGTAATTTCGTATCCACCATTAGCACGTCCGACTTGTGGTCTGATGTAAATTTACGACTGCCACTTGATTGGGTTCAACGTACCACGGTTTATTTCATCCTCCTCCTCCTCCTCCTCCTCCTCCTCCTTGGAGTCATCGCTTTGGTCAGTATTGCTTGAGACTGAGACGAGGGACGTACGTTTTTCTCGCGAGTTTTTTTACCCCCTCGCAACTCTATCGCGGAATTCAATATTATTATAATTTAAGATTTTTTTTTTCCATTTTTTTATACACAATGAAAGAGCTTTTGAAGAAAAATTCATAATGATTTTTACGCAAATTCATATGTAACCGAAATTAAAATTATTTCAGTCTCTACACAAAAATTTACCACTACATTTAACCCAATTGTCTGCACATTGCCAATTACGATTTTAAACTCAAATTCTGGAAATCACAAATTAATTGTGTGCTTTTTTATTTTATTTATTTTTCGAAAGTAAAATTATGAAATATTTCGAAAAAAAAAATGCTGCAAAATTATTTGGAAAATATTGAATTAGTGAAAAAATTGCCATTTCCATGTTCGTTGTAGTTTATCAGAAAATAAATGTTTTCACGAGAAAGTACGAAATTCGAGTATTCATTTGTATATATGGTGTTTGTACAATTAAAATAGAATGATTGTTTATATGTTTTTACATTTGTGAATGTCCCAGGGACCATGCAGGATAGAAAAACCCCGTATTTTTTTATTTATTGAAATAGTAATTTAATCATGAAAAAACTACGAAAAAAAAAAAATGGGTGAAATTTTATCCACTAAACTGGCGAAACTACGTGTTTTATTTTTAATGCAGTTGTGGGCGTAAATTTGAAAATTAATGGATTACCCCGTCAATATCGCAAGGTTTGGAATCGACGTGACAAAATCCTATATGCATATTATATCCGCAGACTTGCATAAATATATGTGGGTATGGAAAGAAAAAAAAATGCTCATCTGGAATGTCGATACGAGTGAGAGTTCGAAGGGTTTTTTGCACATCAGCGAGAGGCACGCAACTCTTCCTCCTCCTCCTCCTCCTCCTCCTCCTCCTCCTCCTCCTCCTCCTCCTCCGCTCCTTTCCCTCACAATCCTCCCAAACTCTTGATTCTGCCGTACACATATATATATATATAAACACAAACACGAGAGCACAAATTCTACGGTTGCAGACATTGGTGCTAATGGACTACGTTGGTTGCAAACAATTTTTGTTTTACGTTCGTGATACTCTTTAGCTCCCCTCGCAGGTCCAGTCACACACAATGCCGCATCTTTTTCGGTAGAGCTCTTTAAACCTCCCCTTTTCGATATCACCCTTATCGGAGTTGGCTAACGACAGAGGAGGCCACTTTTATAGTTATTATTTTTTCGTGTCTACGTTGCACATACGATCATTTACTTTTTTTTCCTCCATTTTCTATTTTTCTTCTTTCGTATGTGTCGCGAAAATATGATTCTCCAATGTCCTCTGGATTCCGATGCTCAAGAGCAACTTTTATTTCTGTTTCCACTGGAATAATGGAGGAAAAATAAAAATAGTATCGTATATTCGTTAATTATATGAGTCGAAAGAATTGGCCGAGTGGATATTCGATGAAAAATAGAATAAAAGCATTTTCGTCTAGCTCCAAAAGCCCTCGAATTTAATAAACAATTCAATTGTTGATTGACTCTGTATTAAAGTATGTTGAAAAATACATGTGGCATAAATATAAAAACGTGTCGAGATCGGGAGTTCGATGGGCGCGGATAAAAAGCGATGATTAAAATTCTATACGCTCTGTGTACGTGTACGTGTGTAGGTGTGTGTGTCTTTGGCCGAGAAATGTACAGTCGTCATCATCATCGTCATCGGACGAGCCCTCGGGCACCGCGAACACAGTATATGCTAAAACAACGGAACGCGGGATAAAAAAAAATGGTAAAAAAAGGAAGAAACGAACTGAAACAAAGAGACTAAGAATGTTGGATGAAGAATCCACCAGAAAAAGAGAGAGAGGGAGAGAGAGAACGACTGCACGCACAAATCCATATGGTATATCGAAGGGAAAGAATAAAAAAAAAGAATGGCAAAAAGTGTCAGTGCGTGCACTGGTACGTACGTCAACGCGTATATATGCAACGAGAATTCTGGTTAAACGAGAGAAAGATATATGTGGATATTGTGAAGAAAAAAAAGGCAGAGTGAAACGACGAGTAGAAGGAGGGGTGAAAAGCAGTGAGGGGGGGGGGGTTTGCGTGCCGTGGGGCAAGAGTGAAAAACCGGAAAAATATGTCATCGTTTCATCGACAGTCATCAACAAAGAACACGGCAACATTGAACGAGAACGAGAAATGTGAAGGCAAAAAAAAAAGACACGGTCTCGATACACGTGTATATATATATATATATATATATATATATATATGCGTGTGTGCGTGTGTGTGGCGACCAGAAAGTAAGGGAAACGGAAGAACCAGTGAAAATATACAAGCTCGAGGAATGAGAGGAGAAAAGGAATGAAAAGAAAGGAAGAGCACGAAAACGAACGAGAAAACGAGTGTGTTGACTCGTTTTCTTCGAGTCTATCTGCTCTGTAACATTGTTGAATGATTTTTATGGTCTCGTCTTTATAGGTTAGCGGGAACGGTAGCGCCATTCGGCGAGCTGCGGTGGCATCATTTAACTACGATGCGTTGCACTTTCTCCCATTTGCTTAGCGATTGGAACACACTTTACTGAGTTTAAATAGAATTGAAGTAAAAATAAATTTCTTTCCCGTCGATCTGTTCGAAGTAAACCATTACATCTTACACTTTTTTTTGTTAATTATTCGAATAGCAGTGCAAAAAAATTCATTTGATAAAATAGCTTGAAAATTATGAGAACCAACCGCGATGACGAAGGTTCCTTAAGATTTTTATTGAACTCGATTAAAATTACGATTAAAGAAACTCGTTATAAAATGTCACAGTTTCTTAATTAACAATAAATAAACTTTTCGCACTCTTTTTTACCTTCCAATGAATTCTCCATGATATTCTTTATCGCAAGAATACTCGTTTGCATAATTCTCCCGGTACGTACTGCGATATAAATTATTTTTCTTCTTCGTCCCACATTTAATCTCAGATTACGCCGATGATGAAATAAAAAATAATAATTTCCTCGTTGACTGGCTTTGTCACAGTGTCTTTTGGATAACGTTGCGTGGCCGTAAACGTACCCGCGAGCCTTCCACCCCCTCTCAGATTTTTCTCATCCCCTTGTTCAGCAACCCTCCTCCTCCTCTCTCGCTCTCTCGCTCTTCTTCCCTCGTTCCTCATATTCAGGGACGACCGTGCCGATGCACGTAACATGTGGAGTCATTGTGCGTTGCTCATCCCGGTGTATTGTCATCCGAAACAATGATTTCATAAAAATACATGATGGGGGAGGATGAGTACTTCGACTACACGTTTTTGCTCGATGCTTTCGATGACATGAAGATAGATATATATAAAAATATATAACATGTACATATAAAAAGCAAACGATGCTCCAGGCTTTTTTTCTCTGAGCTTTACGAAGCGACGCCGATGCGTTGCGACTCCGCGCGATTGGAAACGAGGCCTGAATACCCAAGTAAAAAAAAAAAAACAAAAAAAATGCACGGGAATGACGATCGAGCAGCCAGTTATCCACGAAAAAAAAGGAGATAAAAAAAAAGGAAACAGAGCAAAGAGAAGAAAAAGTAAAACGAAGAAAGCAAAAAAAAAAAAGAGAGAACTGAAAATATTCATATGTGGGTATGTGCGTCCATCGTCATTTTTTCATCCCTTTTTCTTCCGTTCTTTTACCATTTCGATTCTTTTTGTTTTTCTCTGGTTTTTCTTTTTTTTTTTTTTACCTATTCGTTGACTACGTTTTCAATGGTTGTTTTTTTTTCCTTTTCATTCTCCTTTTTTCCGACCGTTCGCTATTTTCTTTTTACCTTCTCTCCCTCTCTCTTTCTCTCTCTTCCTCACACTTTTGTTTTTTTTTTCACTTTTTTATTACCAGCGGGGGAGAGGACGATGAGGCCGATTGTTTTCTGGGAACGTATGGTTTTTTTTTTTTTTTTCTCCACGTTCGGTGTATATAGACTCGAACTTATATATAGTGAGAAGCGTTTACGGATGGATATGACGCCCGTGCAATCGGAAAATCTGGATAATCATATTCTACGACGGAATAAATGTATTCAAAATTAAATATTGCGTCTCGACTTTTATATTCACACATACGTGTGTATTGCATTCATAGAAATCATATATGAACATATATCGAAAGCTGAGTATATAATATAATTATCGAATGCTATAAGAAACAGACATTTTTATACGTATATATATATAAATATATTCATATATACACATAATTATTGCCTCTCAAGCGAGATGCTAACAGCAATTTATTTTTCTGACGTTGAAATAATAATTTTAGCTCACACAAATGTAATGTGTAAATATATATACATATTTATTAATTTGTGCGCAATATGCCCGACAAGATACGGTTCCACGAATAGAACGTATATATATTTTGCGTTTATTTGATGAAAAATTATGAATTAGATACAAGATAAGCCGTGTTAAACTTTCGCACCAACGTCACCAGTTTCTCGGAACATATCGTCCCTGTGTCTCTGTATTTGTGTCTGTCCCCGCGTGATCACGTCGCAGAATCCAAGAATGTTAAATGCGTCATTTCAATATCGAGTGAAAATTCATTCTCTTTTTTTTCTTTTTTTTTTCAATATTACTTGGATATTGTTATTTTTTCGCTTCGATATTACAGATTTTTTTCAATATGTTCGAGTTAATCAGAAAACTAATTGTCATTGTATTGCAGTTTTTTAGGCCTTCGGAGTCCAATAAAAACTAAGAATATCGAAATTTACTTCGAGACTTCGTTTTTTCGTATTACAAAAATATTATAAAATAAAAGGAACGATAAAGTCAAATATAGAAAAATATCAAAATAATCCAAAAATATAAATAGCATTTAGAAGAAAATTAAATAAATAAAATGTACGTATGGGAAAGAAAAAACCAAAGAGTATATCGTTGAAGATGATCAAATGGCTTTTTACTGCTCCCTTCAAACTACTCGCCCGAGGTGTAAGATTTTTTGCTCTATGCTTTTAATCTTGAATTCACTGGTATCGTTGGTAAAGGAAAAGAAAAAAAAAAGAAAACGCAAAGAAAATAAAACAAGGATAAAGCAGCCGGTGTGACGACGAGGACTCTAAAGGGTAGAAATAGAGAGAGGGGTAGAGGTCGCGTGGGCTAGGGGCGTTTTTCGGCGTTCCGTGAGACCCGCCACCACCGCCAAACGGGTTGAGCAACAGGTTATAGTTTTTGGCATGCACACCTCTCTCTCTCTCTCTCTCTTTCTCTCTGGTTTTGCTTCGGACCTCTTTCCAGGCACTCTCTACTCTCACGATCCCTTCACGCTATCCGCAGTTACCTCATTCTATTCAAAGGATTTTCTCCCGAGTTTCCTTTTCCCACTTTTCCCCGTGTCTCATCCCCAAATATTCACACATGTGAAAAAAAAGTACATATATATATAAAGAAGTGCTTGTAGTAATAAAACCCATCCCCGAACGATTATCAGACCGAGCGGAAAACGTCGCGAATGGAAAATGAAAGGGACCGAGACGCAAAGGGTTTGAGAATGTTTTAATCTCAGGATAACCCAGAAAACTTATATACATGGCGTGAAAAGGGGATTAACGAGATGTAATTCTCGAGTTACGTGTGTTTGTACGAATGAAAGTTTATCCAAACCTCATCTGTTTTCTCAGCATTACAACAAATGCCTTTTCATATCAACCTTCTTACGACGTTTCATCATTTAATTCAATCTGCAAGAATCTAATACCGAAATTAATCAAATAAAATTAGCTCTGAGGGCGATAAAAAATTAAAAAAAACAAACAAAATGAACCCCTTTTCTGGCACGGCCCCTGGACGAAATATTTAAAAAAACAAATCATTTTTTCAATATCAAAAAGTTACCCGTCCGAATGAACGCCACGGAGATTATAAACGAAAAAAAAAAAAAACCGTATAAAAAAAATATCCGAGTGAAAAAAACAATATTGTCGTTATTTTAATCCTGTGCGCTGATGAATTTCGTTTGATTGGCTTTGCGATGCAAAGATAACGAGAATCGTGTTTATATATATATATATATATATATATATTGACATGTATGGGGAACGGCAAATGGCAGCGGAAATAAAAATATACGAGGAAGTTGGCGCGCAGGTGGAATACAGGGATTGGGTTGAACATTTTTTTTCTCTCTCTCTTTTTTTTTTTTTTAAATCATTGTGACAAATTCTCGATGCTGGGAATAATAAAATTCCGCGTTTGTATTCAGCGGGAAAAAAAATAATTTCAATTGGCGTTTACACACGTGCACGATGGTGCATCCTCCCCCTCCCTCCCTCCCTCACAATTTTTTTGTTTATTTCTCGCCGCTGTATCGTAACAATAGCTCGTTCCCTCTCAGTGTGTGCTCGAGCAGCACAGATTTTCCAAAGCCTGTCGCTTTTCCAACCGCCTATGCTTTCCCGCGTCTATACATTTCAATGTATCGATATATTAGACAAAACTAGATTCGAGTCAATGCGATACACACACACATACGTATTTACATCAATATATATATATACACACATGTGAAATACACGTACAAAGGATCGGAGACTCGGTACGTTTGCTCTCGTAGTATATATCGCAAACTGCTCAAATATCGACGCCCATAAATCACTCATAAATCCAAGTTCGAGATTACGCAACGTGTACACACGATTTATGAAGTTGCAGAAAAAAATAAAATAAAGACAAAAGCAACTGTTGTCGAACTGTATACGATTCTACTGCGTTCTCATTCGGTCCTAGCGGTGTAAGAAAAAAAAAAAAAAACATCATCAAAATATCTTACAAAAGGGACGAAATTTTTTTTTTTTTTTTTTTTCTTTCAAAAGACTCAGTAGGATGAGAATTCACTGACTCGTAAGATGATCATTTCATAGAATGAATTATTGACACGAAAATTTCTTTTGGACCTGTCAACGTCGTTAACAATAATAATAATATTATTAATAATAATAATGATAATGAAAAAGAAAGGAAAAAGAGAACAAAGCCGTCGTCGTTAAGCATTATGTACAGTGGATGCTAATTAACAAAATTTTATCTGGCGCATTTCGACTCCCCGAGCACAACCACACCGAGAAAAGCGCAATTATTTCTTTCTCCGATATGTGAAGGAGAGTACCTTGTGAAAGAACTGAGACAGAGAGAAAGAGAATAATAAAAAAGGGCATGTTAAAAAAAAAAAAAAAAAAAAAACGAACGGTGATGATAAAGTGACACAACTTTTGTGTTCGGAGCGCGAGTGTGTCGGTAATAGACATTTTTCAATTTATGTATGAACGAATCCACATTTTCAATGATTTCCACTCCATTCTGATAATATTTCCGAAAAAAGTCTAAGGACGATGGGTACCAAATTTCAACTCGATCGAATGACTGATGATTGCAGATATCGTGGTTGCCAACTAAAAAAGCATATTTTTAAAAAACCTCTCTGAAGTTTTAAACCATTTTTTTCTTTTTATCGAAAAAATTCGTTAGTCTTTTAACAGAGTTAATAATTTTGTGTAGAAAATTTCAGAAAAAAAAACCTCGAACAGTTTCAAATTGATTTTTGATCCTGAAAATGTTCTTGGAAAACAGAATATTCTGAACAACAATCTGACCTTAAAATAATGAAATGATATTCAAGTAAAAATGTCCAGATATGTTATTATTAATAATAAACAAAAAATTTCCAACTTATTTTAATCGCCGAGGAAACTAGGCTACCGTTTTCTTAAAATGGGAACACGAAAGAGTATTTAAAACCATATATTTATATTACAATTTATGGGATCTGTGAAAAGATAAAAGAAAAAATACTGTGGCAGACTGCTGTTCAAACGTTGCGATAGACCAGGCGAGTTCTCGAAGTCTGTACGCGATACGAATAAGCGTTTTTGGCAAGCCTTCCAGTCTAAATGCTCGTTTGGCCTGGTTATTTCCGGTTTTTTTTTCTCTATCGTTATTATTACTATTACGACTATTATTATTATCATTATTATTATACTTTTGGCTGGTGTTACGGAGTGTGGAGTGGAACAGACAAAGAGAAGGTTCATTATCAAAAGGGATTTAAATAGGGGATGCGACTGCACAGACTAGGCCTTCTCTTTCTCTCGTGGCTGAAGTGTCGCGTCGTTTTCGAGAGCGAGAAACGTGCGAAAAAAAAATATTTGTACTGCTGCGCGAGAGGGGCTGAGGAAGAAACGAAAAAATAAAAATAAAACGAGAGAGACGAAAAAAATGAGACGATGGGAGCAAATGTTGATGGACGAAAAAATAAAAAATAAAAAAATAAAAACAAACAAGTGCATCGCGAGAGTAGGAAAAAAAAACATATGGAAAAAGAAAGAAAAACGCGAAAATGGAAAGCGTCGCGGGGTAGCGACGGGTGAATTCGGAGAATTCTTCATACTCTTTGCTTTTTTTCTTCCTCTACCTCCCTCTCTCTCTTTCTCTCTCTCTGTACTTTGTTTCTTTTTTTTTCTCGTTACACTTCTGTGTTATTTGCTTTATGGAACGCCTGTTACAGATAAATATAATAGGCATTCATCGTCGCGTATTGTCCCACGGACGAAAGCGCCGCAGCTCTCGGCGAGCTGAGGCTTTTACATTTTTTTCCAACCCCTTTCCATCCCTATGGTTTTCTCTCTCTCTCGCTCGCTTTTTTTCTATTTCTATCTCTATCTTTATCTCTCTCTCTCTCTCTGGCAGCAATCCCCCCGCATCGTTGCAACTCCGAAGGTTTTTTTTTGTCCCACCATATCCAGAAACGCGCCACACCGGCGAACAGCAAAACCACCACGACGAAACATTTCTACCCCCCCGCGAAACACCGAAGCGCATGAACGACGTCGTCACTCGCTCTCGTTTTTTTTTCCATCCTTCCTTTTTTTATCTTTCTCTCTCCTTTTCTACCCCCTTCACCCTTTTTTATTCCACATTTTTTGGAATTTTTCCAGTGGCGCCCAGCATTGTTTCACGGTTTGTCATTGTTGTACCACCACTGGGTGAAAGAGGGTCGCAAAAGAGAAGACACTAGAGAGAGAGAAAGAGATAGAATCGCGGATGAGAAGTGAGGGATACGGTGAAACGTGCCGGGTAGAAATATTGATGAAAGGGTTAGGCACGATAAACAAAGATTACAAGCTGCAAGACGTAAAAAAAAAGAAAAGAAAAGAAAACCCATGTATTTCGCTAAAAAGGTTGAGTTACTTTGGACGAGAGTAGAATATTGTTCGAGAAGGAATAGAAAAGAAAATCTGTGATTGTCGCAAGATTTCATCGAAGATTTTTCAAATCCAGCGAAAAGAAATGGAGAAGATTAACTGAAATAATGAATCTTTTAGTGAGAAATAAATCTACGAAAAAGATAAGCTTTTAATTGCAGTTTTCCTACTTTTTCATCGAGACTCGAAAACATCGTAGAAATTTGAAACTCAAATATATACGCTACAAAACATTAAAGAAACAAACAAAAAAACAGATGAAAATTTGCATGCACCGATGTCAGTGAGAGAAAGAATGGTCGCGGGCATATTTGCTGGAATGAAAAGAAACCTGATGACTGTCGAATGACTGCGGGCGTTATTGATTCTCTTGGCATCGTTTTACGGTAAACGAGAGAGAAAATGAAAGAGGTTTCGTATCTTCTCGCTCCCTCGCTCTCTTCTCGACCTTCGCACTTTCTCGTGTGTCCTATTCTCAAACAGAGTCGTACGACTTCCTCGTGATTTCCGATTTATTACTATTCCCACACGGGCTCGCATGCAGAACAGATTCGTTAAGGGGGAAATGCAACTTTTCTAGAATCGTTGCTGCCCGAGAATTCTATAGCATTAGATTTATCCGCTAGCGTGTCATTTTCACGAGACAGAGGCAAGGACTACGTAACAAGAAAAAAAAAAAAAATACGATGAAAATAGCGATATATCAAAAAATTCACAATTTAAGATACTTTTAGAACTCTCGACTGTCCACACGAGGAAAAGCCAGGAGTTGTGTCAGTTAACGCGATCAGCTGATTTTCATGTATTTTTTTTGTGCAGAATTTTTGTGAAAACAACAAAGATGACTTGCCAAGTTCGAAACATATATTTTTCACTACCGATAAACATGATTTTTAGCCAAAATTAATTGGAACGACCATGCAAACATTTATTGAACTACTATCACAAGAAAATCGTCAAAATACTATTTTTTCAAACTTCCAGAACTTTTTTGGGGAACACTTTACATTAATGATCATAATCGACATAAATCATCACCAATCATCAGTGAAAAAAACACATATCAACTAATTATGACTTATAGGACTCATGAATACCTGAAATAATAGTGTTAATTATTGCTCATTAGAATTTTTCCATAAGAGATATCTCTTGACACTCCTAAACCTGATTATAATAATAATATTCTATTCAATCTGAAATTATTTAGCTTTACGTTGTTTACATGAATATTTTTTGATCGTTACGTGAAACATACAGTCTATGATTTTAATAGCAGAGTGAGTTCGAATTCCATATATTTCAGTGCAAATTTGCTGGTTCTCGATAGCTTCTCTTTCCGTCGTTATCTGTTTATGTGTTCGATAGATTTACGAGTTGAGATATCGCAGATAGTTTTCTGAAATAATCGTCATCGATGGTAGTATAGGCGCAGCGGAGGAACAAAGTTAGGGATCATCGATATGAGAGTAACAAACGAAAAATGAAAAAGAGTGAGTGAGAGAGAAGGACGAGGAGGAGGGGGGGGGGGGGGGGGTAGAGTTTGTGTCCGAGGTTGATGGCGTGTACCGGAGGACCAACCGGTTCATCCGCGTCGCTCTCGGCGGCGGGCAGTAACCGTTAAACGTAAACATATAAAGCCGAAATGATAAACGCAACGGGGATATTTAATGGCAGGGCCATTTCGGGCGCAATCGGGAATACAATGAGAGAGACTCTGGGAAATCGCGAGCCGCCGTTGAAATCCGCCGTTGATCTAAAGGGAAAAAGGGAGGTAGAGACATATACGAAAGGTCTGTTTGTTTATGCGCGTGTGTTGGTTCGTCAGGTAAAACGATTTTTGTAACACACATAGCCGCACTTTTCCGAATATCCGATCGTATGAAATTCTACAAGTGCATTGTTCGTATAAACACATATAGATAATGGGGTAATACGCGAGATATTGTTGTCGTTGGTTAATCCGTAAATAAAAATGGTCATAATATCCTTCCATATCGTGTGTGATGAACACGTCGCGAAGCATTTTTTCGTGTCGACAATTACTACTCGCTCTTAGACAGGTGCGTTAAACTCTTGTCCTTGTATGATTCGATTGAATCGTTTCACTATCGAGTACAAATCACCTGTATATCGATACACGCGTATATACAGAGAGACACGTAGACATAAATGCGCGTGTAACGATATTCTGGATGAATGGATAGATAGATTCGATAGGGAAAAGATTTATCGGTCGGCAAGTGTCGGGGGGAGGAGATGTGAGTTGGACGAAGAGAAACACATTTTCCTCCGTTTCCCCACATACATAACTTCTACGTTTATATATAAATATACATGTATATCGTGTATAAATATATATATATTCAAGTTTAGCGGATGAGGAAGAGGAGATTTTAAAGCCTCGTCACCGCGAGTCGTAGTACGAATTCGATAGCGCCGCTTACGCCGTTCAAATTTACGAATTCCACGGGAATATCTGCTCCTATGAATACAATACTGCCGGTCATCGCGGTGGTCCTCTCTCGAACATTGGGCCGCGAGGATGCGGAGGGGTGTGTTTTGAACCCCCCTCGTTCTCACTCGCCACCAAACCGCACGTTGGGAAGCATTCTCCACGCGTGAAAGAGCGTTCTGGCAACGTGGCAGCGTGCCACCCCCTTCGATCCACCCTTTCCTTCCGATTTCATCCCTTTTTCAACCACCCTCTGATGCCACCCGGACCCGCTTCCCATCTCCCCGAAACCTCACTCTTTACTTCCTATCTCTTTCTCTCTCTTTCTCTCTCTCGGTGCTCGTAAAACGAAACGGACGAGCCGGAGAATCGGACATTTCCTATATATATATATATATATTCATACACCCACGCACAATTCACAAAGTTTTCGGCACTAACACCGAACGATATGTTTTTTATCTCTCGCCGATCGAACGATGAACGAATAACAAAAAATATACGAGAAAAAAAGAAACTGATAGAGGAGAAAAAAGTACACAAAGAAATCTCCGAAGCATCTATATTTTACTAGCACGTGCTCGCTTTTTCGTCTAGGTCTTTTCATTCTTTTAGTGATTTTTTTTTCAACCTCGAATTGCTGGATTGTCGAAAAAACGACGATTTTTTGTTGTTCCCAATGTCCTCGATTTGGCTTTTCTGACAGCAGTTTTTTTCATCACCAGCACGTATGAAAATTTTAACTATCATCACAATATTTGTATACATCAATCAATGATATTTTTTCGTTCTGTCATTGTTGCGAAATGAATAGCAAATATTGGACATATACTGGAATACATTTCTGCCGCAAGATCGTATCAGTATTTAACGTGCAAATTTACACGTGACATAGAAACGTGGACTAGGGGTTCCCGTAACTCTTTTTCAAAGTATCATCAACAACCGAGTTCCAAAGAGCTTTTATAGAGAAAAATGTACTGCTCCTACATATGAGGTCGTTCTTGTGTATGTTTTTAGATTATCATATATGCGTATGAATGTTTTGAGCTCGTTGTGGTGAATTCCTAAGTGCGTTAGGGACTGCGTAGCGAATTGATTGCCTCGCATTACAGTCTGAGTTATATTTGCATTCCACTCGCACTAGTGATCGATATTTCTATATATCGAAGCTCCAAGGGAGAAAAAGAGTTTGTTGACTACTTAGAAATTGAGAACAACGAAGGGCATTGCAATTTCCTTATTTTTCAACTTTTGCCTAACTGTTTTCTATCATTTTTGTTTTTTTTTTTTTTTTTTTTGGTGCTTTCCCGGATAATGGCTAATAAAAGTTTGACACATTTTGGAAAATTATAAAAAATTAATTAATTTTATTTGCTAACTTCTCTCTCTGTCTCTCTTTCGCCCTCTTCCGGAGCTTCGATAATCTCGAGTTTCTCTCCCGATGTTGTTCGAATTCGAGAACCCGTACTTGGATCCTGTGCCTCGTCCATTTGCATTCTTCTTCGTGGTCGACGATCCCAGAGTCCCAAGCAAATTCTCATTTCCCGCAAATACGTCGAGAAGTCATCAGCGGTAAACTTGACGGACAAGGATACACACAATGTCTGTACAATTTCTGATTGCCCGAAGAGAGCAAGAGCAAATTCTCGAACCTCTGCTCGTGGCTACTCGAAAACTCTCGCGGTTACCAATGAAGCTCTTACATCTGGTAATCTTCGAGGGCACAAAACGGAAGTCATGTTTGAAGGATAGAGCTTTTGCAATTGAACTAGCGAGATTATAATTTTTTTAAATCATTTTTATAACAATTTTGTTTAATTTGTCGCTGATTTTTCGTTCCCTAAGGTCTCTTATACCATTTTTTAATGGCTTTTAATTAAAATTGAAAGAAAAATGATAATTCAGTAATTAAATAAAAGCAAAAACCGAATAATTACAACAAAAAACCGAAGGAGCCTCTTGGTTGAACGAAAAATTAATCGTCAAAAAAGTTGCGGGAGTTCATTCATTGTAAGTTGCTTATGAAGAGATCGGGAGTACTTTTTAGAATTTTTTCCCGGTTATTTTTTTTTCTTTTTTTTTTTTCAAACGTCGACAAAAGTCTCGACATTCGCCCGAACGCAATTTTCATTTCGTAGTTCCTGCGAGTCCATTTGTACGCATTTATCCTCGTAATACACGAGCTCATCGGATCTCGACAACTGCCGTCATCATCATCATCATCATCATCATTATTATTATTATTATTATTATCGTTCTGAACATCAGGGCGAGTGAAAGAGGAGCAGAAAGAAAGAAAAAAAAAACACGATGAGGGGTTC
The DNA here is from genome assembly GCA_948107755.1 of Campoletis raptor. Taxonomy (NCBI): domain Eukaryota; kingdom Metazoa; phylum Arthropoda; class Insecta; order Hymenoptera; family Ichneumonidae; genus Campoletis; species Campoletis raptor. The sequence goes on from OX403631.1 coordinate 8,100,124, forward strand.
TATATAAATGGAGGATAAATATGAGAGAACGTGGCATTGAGAAATAAAAGAAGTTAGGGGTTGGTATGAAAACTTTGCAGCTTTTATATTTATACATGTATATAAATGCTTGAGACGAAAGAGCCAAACACGTGGAGAAGCCGAGTGGCTAATATGATCTTTTTCTTTCTTTCTGTTAACGACTATACGTTAACAGAAAATAAAAAGAAAGAAAGAAAAAAAAAAATTATACAGGCACTTACAATGTGAAACATACGATGAACTTGCAACGCAAGCCTCTGGATAATATTCCATATTCGAATGATATTTTCACCCATATTTATATATATATATGAATATAAATAATACATATATATTTATATATATGTACTTATGTCATGAATCACATACAGCATATTACTAACATCCCATACATAGAAGTTTACATCGTACATGCTTTCTCCCTTGTCACTTATACGCCCATTTGTGTGCACGCGTGTGTTACGCATGGTTGCACATATTCTACGATGCCTCGAGTACGTTATACGTCATACACATACGGGTAATTTCTATTAAAAAATAAAGATTTTTAAGCAGTTAATGTTTTCAACCAATTTTCCAATCTTTTGTTGATTGATTTGAGGGGAAAAAATAATGGGAAAAAAGTTTTTAAACATTTATCGTATTTTCTTGAATTGCAATTTAAAGTGCAGTATTGGAGAAAAAAAAATGTCTTGATCTAATGAATACTTTGCTACGTTGAGCAGTGCGTATAAAATTTAACGTTGTATACGCGCATACAGTCCGTCTCTAAAACTGTGGGTCTCGTGGGTTATTCAAATGAATGGTAAAAATCATCCGTGGCACCCCTTGAGGGTGGAAACCACCCCTTCACTAACCCCCCCCCCCCACCTATATTGGTTATATTTAAATGGATTTAAAACCCCCGTTGAGATATACGAACACACACTCGCATATCCCCTTTTTTTTTTACTCTTCTATCCAACAGTGAGAGCACCCGAAGAGAGTGGGAGGGAGAGAGAGAGAGGGAGGGAGAGGTCTATCCTGCTCTAAGCCACTCGACCCTTTTTTCCTTTTTTTTTTTTATTATTCCATCCTCCGCGGCCATAGAGACAAGGGAAAAAGTAATATTGTTCATTGCGAACAGAGAGAAATGGGGAGGACGAGGATAATGCAATTTGTTGAAATTCTATATTTTTATTATATTTCGGGGCCGTCGGGCGAACGATATAAAAATGCGATTTTTACTTCTTTTTTTTTTTAAGCTTTTTTTTTTTGACGTGCCAGACTTCTAGCAATTTTCTTTTTCAATCTATTCAAATGAATTCTCGACCTCAATACTCGCAATTTTTCTTTTACTTGTGCCTTCATATTTTTTTATTTATTTCATTATTCTTATTTATTTACCTCCATTCACCTTCAGCGCATGTACTTTTATTGGCAATATGAAATTTATGATATTTCTTTTTTCTCTTCTATTCCGTATATTACGCTGCATAAAAGATGTTTGTCAGTTTATTATGATGATTTTCATGATAAAGTTTTTGCGATCTCACGTAGACGCGCTCTCGCTCACTCCACTCGCTCACTCACTCGCTCGCTCCAATCTTACGATGTACAATTTATATATATATTCACCCGACGCTTCTTGTCCCATATACTTATTATTTATATGTATTTGTAATTTATATACATATATAAAAGTCGTATTATACCACGCGCCACGTGGCATTTGTCCTTCGACAATTGAGACAATTGCTGTGTCCCCAGCGTACACTTAATCTCGTCTGTTAGGTATAATTCCGCTTTCCGTACTTCGCATACTACGTAACTCTACGTGTGTGGCGTGCATCTTTCCGCTTCTTCCTCTCTCCCCCCCCCCCCCTCCCTCTGTGCCGTCAGTAATATAATTTTATTAAGAAAAAAAAATGAAAAAAAAAAAAAGAAAAAAAATTTACCGAGAAAAACTCGATGACACGTTGCATCTCGAGTTCGCTCGTATTACATTCAATTTCTAACTTTGTCGTTTGCCTTTTTTTCTGTTACAGGTGAGTACTGCACATTGACCAAAGTACAACTATTCCGTAAGTCTAAATTCATGTCTTTTGTTTTTTCTCCTTTTTTCAATTGATTTATTCGACTTTTTTTGTTTTTGAAAACAAAATAAATGAGTTTTTTCTGCGTAATTAGTAATTACATTTCGTGCGCCTCGCGATATGATTTTCTATAAACAATTAAGTACCAGTTTAAATATAATGAACTATACTATAAATGCATACATCTGGCATAGCAATGTTGGACTATGACGTTAATGGAAAAACCAATCAAGATAATTATCATCTCATATACTTGAACTGCAATGAAAAAATAATAAAAAATAGGGAGATGAAAAAAAAAATATATATATATATATATATGTAGAAACGGAAGAAAAAAAATACATAAACTAGCAAATGTAAGCATTCAGTTTATTTATGTAGCATGATTAATAAGATATTGCAATAGTAGGAAAAATAAAGTAATTATTCTGCAACGCAATCGCGATGCCAAAAGTAGGAAATACTGTATCATAATGTCTGAATAAAAAGGAGAGAAAAAAAAAACGAACGAGGCTATAATCGTGTCGGGATAAAATATACCTTTCGAAATAAGATTTGTTAATTATTTTTGATTCTTTTTTCTTTTTTTTAACTTCATCTATTCAGGAAGGAGGTGAGGCGAGAATAATAATATTTAAAAACTTCATATTACCGATCGGGATACAAGCGATGTTACGATCGAAGAATGTTGCGCAATCTCATTTTCGTTTTATTTTTTTATTTTTTTATTGTTTTTTTTTTTTTTTTTAACTCACATATGCATCCATATATTTTGTTCTCCTCTCACTCCTCCACCTCGTTTTCTAGATTCGTCGGTGTCTAGAATTTTTCACTTCCCGTTTTCCTCACAATTCTTCTTATACTTTACCACCATTTTTCTCCACCACGACCCGCACCCGTATCGCTCAGAGACGCAATAAAACTTTTATGTATTTATTATTAGAAGATAACAAATGACATTACGGGCTTTACGCGATGTTGCGTCACAGCTACGCGAGTATAGAGTCGAGTGCAGGGAGTACGTCGACGTTTTTTTCTTTTTTTCTCTCTTCTCGACTACCCGAATTATCCTGCTCGGCGATACGATGACTCGCGAATTAAAAATCAATTCGATTGCATGGAAAAACAGATAAATTCTTTTTCACCATATAATCAACGTTACAAATTATTCAACACGATTGTCAAATGACATTTTTGAAGAGAAAGAAAAAAATACTCGGCAGAACGATATTTCTACAGTTGAAATAAGTGTTCAATTTTTACACTAAATATTAGTTTTTATTTTGCTGATTAAACAATCGGCTGCAACGTTGAAACGATGAAGCATAAATAAAATCAAGTTCGTGACTTCGTTGAGAATTTCTTCAGGAACAAAATAAAAGCGGTCGTACATAAAAATTGCCTTAAAATGATTTACGGATCAGACTTTTAAAGATGTCAAATGAAAATATGACATCGTGGAATTTTGCATTTATCAGTTAATGGTTATTGATATTTTTCAAGGTTATTAAGACTCGCTGTAATAAGCGCCGACCAGAAATATATTTAATTATTGTATTAAACTTTGCAGAGAAAAATTTTGAACATTAAATACTCATTTGACTAACGTCAAATAGCTATTTAACGTTAACGTAGTTTTTTTGTAGTCAAAAATAGTTTTGTATAATAAAATAGAATTCGACCAAGGCTGCAAAGATAAAAGAACTGAGGAAAAAATAAAGATCAATACTCGTTTATTTGCTTAACATACTTGATTCTCAATGTATGCACGCGTTTGTGTGTATTAATAAATACAAATATATGTATATTTATCCTCATAGATATAAATATATAAGAGTATACATGATAGTGTAATTATGTCATTAACGTCGACACGTGAAACGAAGCGAACCGACGTCGTATAACGATTAGTGAGAAATAGGAGGCTTTATAACATTATTATTGTTATTATTATACTTTGCATCGTTACTCGTAACGAATTAAATAATGTACGAAGAAGTGTCTGTCGCTTGTATAATTCATTGTGTCAAGCTTGCATTGGAGCCCTTGAATTTTTTACGCCAACAAAAAACAAACGAATGAAGCAAATTATTTGATCGAGACGCAGCGAGACAAGACTGCGTTAGTGTGTGTCTAGGAAATTTCAATAATAACCAGTACAGGAGCTTGCTGCGGGGTCTGGGACTGTCTAATGAGGCTTTTTATCGAAGTTTATATAGTTTAGAAATTTTATTTCCACCTGATTATTACTGGGAAACAAGTTTTTTTTCTTTTTTTCCTTTTTTGTTTTTTTTTTCTATTTTTCGACGTCATCGTATTTTTTTAATCACACAAACTAAACAATTTTATTTATCTCCTTTTTATTATTCCAGACGTGAAATAATAAAAAATTGATTGATTCGATATTGGAGGATTGGGGAGAGGGAGCGAAAAAGATAAAGTTTTTCTTTCGAGATCGGTTATATTTTCATTATTTTTTTGCTCACATGTGTTTCGCTCGCGATCTCGTTCGAAGGGTCTGCTGTTTTGTAATATATTACCATTTTTCTCATCCTTGACGTTTGGTTTCACCGAACATTGCCCGAGGCCTCTGTTTTTCGTTGCCCGAGGATTCTCGGACACGCGTATTTTTTCGCACGTGTCGTCCCTGCACTTCGATCGCCCGCTATATCACTCGAAAAACAGTACGTCTACACCCCCGTGCAGTAAACTTCTCTTTTTTTCTTCTCGATCGCTGTCGCTTGCTGCTACTTGCCTCCGGAGTTTCGAGACTCTGTGGTCCGACGAGAAAAAAAAAAGCAATCAAGCGGTCTATCAATTTCTCATTCAAATTGCAAACGGCAATATATACATATATTTATTATTAGTTTAAAATATAAAATTGAAAAATAATTCTCATTTAGTACGTTTTTTAATGACAAAAAGTGAAGTCTGGATAAAAATATAATTTCAATTATTATGTTTGTTTCAAAAATTTTTCGAAATATGAATTGAAAAAAATATCTTGAAATTTCATTGATTGAAATACACTTTTTACACACGTTCCCACGTCTCTCGCATATTTTGCGGTAAATTTAACGAAGAATTTTGACATGAAATATATGCTTCATAATTCTTTCCGCGTGTTAAATTGACGTCAATTTATTCGTCATAATTATTTAATTCGTGAAGAATATTATTTTTAAACGTCTGCGTCAAAATAAGTGACATTATTCGTTGATGTGGATTGATAATTGTGAATAAAACACTTGGGAGTGATAGAAAGCAGTTCTTCTTGCACAAAATTCGTGTGTGAGTTACTTTAATATTAGAGTTACTCCGCAAGCAACTCGGGTCTCCGGATAATTTTGTCTCTGACGATGTCTAGATTCGATTGTATGCAGTTGGAAATATATCTTGACGCGCCCTCACCAGACGTTATTATTACTGGGGATTCTCTGAGAATTGTTACTTCACGAATTCACACTTTTGTGCATGATTCGCGAGTCTTTTAAAATTTTATCTTTATATATATATATATGTGTAGAATAGCGTTGATTGGGATAAAAAGAGGTTAAGAAATAACGTGTGTGTAGACCAAAATCGATAATGAACTCGCGAATAATAAAACAAATCTGTCGCCTTGCAACCACATTGAAAATTCGATTATTATTATTGTTTTATTCTACTGTCAGATGACGTTTCAATTTTTTCCCTTGCAGTTAATCCTTTTTTTATATTCACTCACGAGACTTTTAAGAATTGAATTTTTTTTTTTCGTTCATCTAATGCTATTGAAAAATATTTTAAAAAAACGTTATTATATGATTGTTGTTCTGACAATTCGAACTTGATACATTGGAGCATTCGATTTTATAGTCGAATTCCAAATCAGCCGAGTCTAATTAGTTTACTGTTCGCAGTAATGATTCATCGAGACGTTTAAAAATGGCATTGAAACAATTCTGCTCAATTTGTGTCGATAAAACGATGTCAAAATATATAAAAAAAAGAAAAAACAAATTAAATTATGTCTCAAGAAAATTCGACGAGAAGACTTTACTGTTCGTCGCATCGACTTTGCAGAAAGATTCAATTTACTTCGATTCTCGATAAATGATCAGAGCGTACGAATAGGTGGAAAAACTATAATGCATCATATGTGATATGCATTTATTAGGCGGGCATGTTTGTTGGTTGTAAAAGTCCGTCGCCGATCGTTATCGTGCGAGTTTGAAAAATTCAACTTCTTTCCTCCCTCTCTCTCTTTCTCTCTCTCTTTTTCTCTCATGCTCTCTCCACGACATTTTTCAACGTTAGAACAGAACGCAGTGTCGCAATATTATTTTTAATAATGCCCCACGTGCCTCTCGACGGTACAGAGAGGAGAGAGAGAGCTCAAAAGAGAGGAGAGAGAGAGAGAGAGAATAAGGAGGAGAGTTACAAGCGAGGACCCCCTCTGCCTCCGTCACCGCGCCCTGCCGTTACATTACGCGGTAAATAATAAACGTTTGCAAGGCCTTGGAAGTTATTATACAATATATACGTTCGTATACGCCCGATGCCATTACGGGTATCGTATATTATTAATGCAGTGACGCTCAGCCGGTAGTTTACACTCCCAAGGCAATGGCGGATGCTCATCGTTCATTTCGCCTTCTATAACACTATTATATATTATTGCATCAACTTCTCAAAGTCAAAACATTCGTGACTTATTCAGCAGAGCAGAAGAAAACTAAAAAATTCCTAAACATCTATCTACAACATAAATAAATTGTCTGTTAAGACTGCCCACGATTATTTTATCCTCTTGACATTTGCATCGTTCAGGTGCACGCAATGACTATTATTTTTATTTCTATTTTCTCTCATATTCCTTTTATCCGATAGACAACATAGATGTTTTTTTTTTTTGGAATTCATTTTTACCGTGGTTTAGACCAACACTTTATGCGCTTATTGCCAAAATTTAAACAATTTTCTCCGTTTCGATTTTGTCTAATAAAATTGAGATATTTAGGATTTTATCCAGCAGGAGAAAGTCGCGAGCGGAAGTTCAATAATCACAGACTTGCTACTTAAGTAACCAACTAAGGTCTAAAAAAAAAAAGTGGAATTTAGTAGATCAGACATGATAAAAATCGAAAAAATTGAACTTTCGAAGTTCACCGTGTAGATCGAACCGTGTTTGTTACGCAGAAGTTTGAATTTCCGGTAAAAATGGAATATCGTACTCACCATTTTTACAAACTTATTATTTTTTATGATTGTCGCACATTTACGAGGAATTACAATGAAAAATGTGAATATTCGGGACAAATCAGAATAGCAGAGAGAAATTTTTCTTTTAAGCTCTCTCCCTCTTGATCCCGAGGAATCACGCGATCCTACTTGAGGCAAAATAGCGGGTTTGACACTAGTCAAATGTGTGTTTTATTTGCACAATAGTTTTTGCAATGTTTGATAGAAGAATTAAATGAATTAACAGTGGATTCGTATCATAGCATTTTTCCTGAACTTAGAAAAATGTCAAAAACAATAGATCTTCCGAACCATCGGTTGATAGATGCAAAAAAATCCACAATGTCATATTTTCATCGAAATTTTAGCATTCAGCTACCGTGACGATAAATTTTGCATATAAATTGTTAATAATACCGATAAGTTTCAATTTCGAATAATAATCGAATTCAAAAATCCAATTTCATTGGGAATTGAGCTGCTCCAGTGTATGTGAAAAAGTGTCAAAACTGCATGAAATTTTGCCTAATTTTGTTGTTACCTGTCACGATTTATAAATCTTAATAGTCATAGCTCGTTGCATCTTCTGATAAACATATAGAAAAGCGCAATTCACGCGTTAAATTAAAAGCAATGATAATTTTTAGTTTGGTCGAGATTGGCAGGGAAGGGGAACGTCATACTAGCTTAATTGCGCAGTTATTTTGTTGAGATAAGCTCGCTGTACCGTATGCATTATTATTGTACATACATATAGTAGATATTATGAGCGCACTTACGTATATTTATATTCATATATATATATATATATATATATATATGCATAAAAAAAAGTATATATATGAATATGCATATATAGTATGAATGCATAAGATCGTTTAACGCGTTGAGTTCAACGAGTCTCTCTCTCTCTCTCTCTCTCTCTTTCTCTTTCTGGACGGGCAGTAAAGAGATTAGGTCAATTATTATACATGTTACAGTCGCAAGAACGAAGAGATAGAACAACTTAACTTTTATATCAATATTTATTATATACGATAAGATTAAAGTGAGCGAGTCTCGAGCAAAGAGACGCGCGCGCGTGAGCGCGAGCGAACAAACTGGGGGAAATTTGTTAATGCTCGACTTTCTGTATTTATATTGTTACGTCATCGTCACGACGAGCAATAAGGCGCGACTGAGAGTCGCGCGGGGCCGGGACGTGGCGCTTTGTATGGAATAAAACGGTGCGGTTCTCATTCGCCAGAATCCTGCGATATGTATAGGAGACAATTAAACATAATAATAATAATAATAATAATAATAATAATAATAATAATGAAATACGAAAACGTCAAAATGTGCTATTGATTCATCCGGCTCGTCATTCAAACTGCCAAGAGATTATTACTTCCGGTATTTCTTTTTTTTTTCTATCCAATGAAAAACGCGAATTTAATGACCGATCGATGATTATTTTTTATTCGAATCGTAATATTTTGATAAAAAAAATAATAGCGCGGTTAATAATTTTGTAAATTATTTAATTTAGTCGTGATAAATAATATTAGAGCCACACATTGAGAACCCACGACGAAGGATGTGTTTCTTTTTTTTTCCCCTCGTTTTGTTTCCTTCTCATTTCTTTATTATGAAAATAAAATTATTGCGCAAGAAAATGACTCGGTGTGCTCATGATACGAGCGCATGCGAGAGACGTCGTGCCGTGCCATTATTATTAATAAACTCTACGCTCGGTATTATTGCGAGAAAACTATATTCACTGTCACCGAAAGCGATTCCACACCCGGTGACAATTTTTCTTTTTTTTTTCCTTTCGTCCTTTTATCTCGTTCGGCTCCTTTTGCTCGGGGCTCTCTATGTCTAAGACAATAATTGCCGTTTTTACTTACGGATATCCAAGTGGAAATGGGCCTTTGTGATCAGACCGCGTTTTGTCGATTGAATCGCGAGCGGATGGAACGAACACGGTACACCAACTGCGTTTCATTCTAAATACTTCCTACAAGTATATGAATTACGATAATAATAATAATAATTATTATTATTATTATTATGGTTCCTAAAAATGAAAAAATTCTTATATATTATAAAAAATTGTCTTTAACGATTAAATTTTCTTCTTTGCTGATGTATTTCGAAGATAAATAAAAAAAAATACACACTTTTTTTTTATCTTTTAGTTTATTCCTCTTATATCTACACAATGTTTTAACATATGTTGTGGTTCTAATGAACATTTCAATTTATGTATACAAACGTTTGCCGAGTGTCACACTTATTTATTTGTATATATTAGAAAATGCCTGCACTGCCCGATCGGAACGTTACTCAAAAGAGACAAATCTCGAGTGCAGATACGTAAAGTGACTTACATTCGCCGTTTAAACCCTTTTTTCTTATTGGTTGGAGTCAAGACGCCGGATCCTTTCTGGAAGGATCGCATTAAGAATTATATCGAAGTATTTCTACGAACATTCTTTAATTTCAATTAATCGTTAGATCAGAAACTTTTCGCATTAAATTGCCATGAATTCAACTGCGAAATCCAACATTTTCGTTTTCGTAATAATTCGAGAAAAAACTTACGTCGAATTGAACCCTAACATTTGTTTTTTTTTGAATTTTCTTTATTCGCTCTTTCATAATTCAGTAAATTTACAATATTTTAGATAGTTAATTGATTCTTTTATATTTTCTTATGTTTTCCGATTCCTTTACAAGTGAATTCATTGGAAATGATAGAATTGTTATAACTCTTGAACGACTTGGTGAAACCTCCTGAAATTTTGTCATCATCGTCGAGAGACACTTGTACAAATAATGAATAAAAATTTCACTGGATTAGCGTTTTCCATATATCGTTAAAATGTCCTTAAATTGAATGAAATTTGAATAAAAAGATTTTGATTGAAATTTTTGTTGGGAAAATGATACTATCAGGTGTTTGAAGATGAGAGTTAGATGAGTTTCGATTGATTTGGTAACTCTTGAATTTTATTAAATATAACACTGTTGCACTATAATCAATGAATCGAGTAATAAAAATGGTGATTTAATGATAGTCGATTAGAACGATCGGTCACATGCTCGGGACGTCGCCACGTGAGGCTGACAATGTTAAATGCAATTTTCCCAGATATTCATCATCAAAACATATAATTGAGATAATACATCATTACTGTTTTCGCAAATATCAACGTTGTCATATTGACGACGGACTATCTCTCTTAGCACACAAACACAAACACGCACACACGCACACACAAGTGTTTGTATAAATTGACCTCGAGCATTTTTTTATTCGAATTTTTTGTAAAATATAAATAAAATATAAACACGCGGTCATTATTCAACGTCTTATCATTACAACTTTCGACATTGCGGTACATGGGAAAAAAAAAAAGAAAAAGAAAAAGAGAATAATTTAAAAAGAAACGCGCCATATATATCTCTCTCAAAATATTATACTCATATAAAACATATTTATCGTCATAAAATATGGATAAAAAAGAGCATATATATATATTCATAATCATAAATAAATATATATATACATATATAGATATATATATATAAATATATACAAACGACGCTAGAAAGTCGGTTCGATACCGACCTCCTTGCGCGAAAAAATATGCTACCTCATTCACTACCACCAAGAAGGAAAAGTCCAAGAGAGAAAGAGATGGATGTAGAAATAAAGAAAAAAGGAAGAAAAAAAAAAGGAACAAGCTCGTGGTATATAATATTCACAGGAGTAAAAGAGCAAGAGAGAGAGAGAGAGAGAGAGAAAGAGATGAATGAAAAAAGTTAAAGGAAGCGAGAGAGGATATTTTTACATATATATATTTATTATACTAAACATATATATATATCGAATTAAATATACGATACATTATTCATTTAAAGTTCTTTCTACTTGCTTGCACGGTAGATTGTGTGTACGTACTGTATTCATGTCCTAGGTATAATACTCTATAGCATAATATCTCCTGTGTATAATGTAATGTCTGCTGTGAATGTATATATACATAAATATATAAATATATATATGTAGATATCACGAAAGTCATATAAATTTTATTATATATAGATATACATTGGGTGTATATAAGAGATTCGACGTGGATCGAGGTAGCTTTTGTTCAGGGGTCAAATCTTTTCATGAGCTCCTAAAAAATTCACTTTTCCCTTGAACGACTGAAAAATTCGAAAATTTCATTAGCCGTAAGTCATTTTTCACATAAACTTGACCACGAAATATAGAACTCTGTGAAAATAACGAAAGAACATTGAGCTGTCGACAAATTGAATTGAAAAGAAAAAAAAAAACAATATTCATTACGGAATATATGAAATTTTGCTTTTTATCGTAATTTTTGAACAAACATTTTTGCAACGTTTTACTTTTCATGAAACGTGGCGTATATGTTCGTCGTGCTGAGTACATGAATAACATATTTTTCAGAAAAAAGGGCGTAACTCTCATTAATCTGTGCATCGAATATTTTATCCTACGCCGTTTTATATATTTTTATTTTTTATTTTTATATTTTATTTTTTTAACTGTGTACGATCCACACGTGTTTATACTCCGAGGATATAACTATATCGAGAACTTGGATGTAGACACAACGTATTATGTCCTGGGCTCAGTCGACACACGATGTACACTGATGCAAACGTACAACGAGACAAAAATGAGAGATGAAAGAGGCACGATGTATCCAAGAGGATTTCATCGACTCGGACGTACAGACGGACACTTCATGAGACTTGCACGTTGACTCGAATACACATATACGTGTATATAGATGTATGCAAAATTTTTTTTTCTTCCTTTTTTTCTTCGTCTCCTTTCTTCTTCGCCCTTACTCTCTTCTTTCTTTTTTATTCATTTAAAAGATGGCGCCGGTAGCTCATTTACAATTCTATGGCGTACGTCGATACTTTTGATTTATCGTTACTATATCCTCATTTCGAATATTGCATTCTATATTTATACATTACCATATTTTCCGAATGAATTTTTCTACGAAACGTTTATTAATTATTTTATTTCATTGTTTTTTTTTTTTTTTGTTTAATGATTATGAAAAATATGAATATTTATGGCTGAGGTTTCTTACGACTGTGATTTTGGTGCTGAGGATTTGGAAAACGTTTTTTCCCGGAGTGTAGCTCGTTCCGGTGAAAATTCTTTGGCAATGCCTCAGTCGTGCGTATCACTTTTCGACATTACACTGCGCCAATATGTGTAGTTATTTGTTCATATGGGAATACACGAATCGGCGAAATAAGCTGTACTCCGAAATCGAGTCGGCAAAACAAGCCCTTTTTGTCTCTCTCTCACACTCCCGAGAGAGAGAGAGAGAGAGAGAGAAAGATAGAAAGTGCGGTGGCGCTTGGCTCTGGTTTCATTGTTTGACTTATCGGCCGTTGCCACGTGCTTTACATAATGGCGGTGTTGAAAACGCGGTTTAACGATATCTAAACACGAGTGTCCGGGCGAGGAAGAGAGTAAGCGATTTCGCTGGTGTACAAACGAGAGAAAGAGAGAGAGAGAGAGAGAACGTGAAGAGGGCACGAACGAGCGGGGGGAGACTCGAATTCCGGCGAATGAATCGGCGGAAAGGCACGTGCGGGAGGAGAGTGAAATGAATCGAATCAGCCGTTTCAACGGGAAATGCGAAGCTGGTCCAGCGATATAAACCAGAGAGAGAGAGAGAGAGAGAGATCAGAGCGAGTAACAGCCGGTAGAGTATCGAAAACTGTACAGTTCGAATACGTCGTGGATGAACAAGAATATAGCGAGGAAGTGAGAGAGGATATATCCCTCTCCTGCCTTCTCTTCCTGCCCCTTCCTCCAGTAGTTCGATTCTTGACGCGGTGAGGTTCGGGAGTTGGAAAAACGGTATGAGGAAAGCACGCGTGGTCACCAAACGCCAAAGTGCGGAGTGAGAATGCGAGAGAGTAAACCACGAATCCGGAGCTGCGAATAGCAGATACGGGAATGCTTAATACGTTATGCACTGATCAATTATACATCGCATCGTATGCGTTTTAATGTCACGTGGTTAACGCGTATATTCTGTAAATACACACACATATATATATATATATATATATATATAGATTTTTAATATTGAAGCTCGTTCGTTTTGCACTCGCATTTTCGTCAATCTTTTGAATTTTAAAATTTCTTCATTTTCTAGAAATTCTTAGAAACATTACGATTCATCAATTATTTTTCGAACGTGTTCATTTTCCGGTTTATTTTCGAAAACTTGAATATTGCCTATGGAATAATCTAATGATGGTACACTTGTTGTATCCTCATAAAAACAAACTTTTGAGACAAGTGTCAACTATGACGTTTAAATGTTGAAAAATAATCACTTTTCCCAGATTTTATAGAAAAAAAAAGCTTATACTTCATATCGCTGTATTTCCTAAATTAAACAATTAAAATTCTTCATTTTTCAAATACAAACTTCGCTATAATTGTGAAAAAAAAAAGATTGAAAAATTTTTAGTAAAGTTGTCGAAATTATTCGGTGAAATATGAATTTTTCAACAGTTGCCCATATAAGAACGCGTGTGTAAAACAGAACAATCTTTGATTGCTAATACCTTAAATACGGGACGATAAATTGTTTTGAAATATTGCACGATAGTGTCATAACAGTGATTCAAAATTGTCCTCAGAATGATTTAAAAAAACGAAAAGAAAATCGATAGAAAACGTTTCGACGAGACTACTACCTTAATTATTTATTGCAAATTTTTGCGTGTGTACTCGATTCACGAAATTGTTTTGCCGTTTTTGCACATGAAATATTAATCGTAAAGATCTCCAATATTAAAGCAATGACGTTTAAAATAAAAATAAAATGCCGAAATGAACAATGTAGCATTATGAAAATATATATTTTATGTACATAAATAAGTAGTATGTATGTATATTACATGTGTAATATATTGTATGAGGATCATTGGCAATTTGTTGGACGTCCCGACGTGAATTATACCGATTTCTGCCGACCAATCAAGCAATTATTCCTAATTACCCATGGCACGAAATATTATATATTGTTTTATATGGGTGTTCACGCCCATTCCACTCGATCGTGTATTCTCTCTTTTCGCTTCTCTCTTTCTCTCAAATTCAGCCAGGACCTTCATCTATATCCGAGGCCGCCGACGTCGAATGGACTCGAGTTATTACCGCTAATCTCGTAATTACCAACCGAATGGAGAGAAACCCAATGTCTGGTCAGACAATATATATATAAATACAAACTTTGAGCACTCCCTGTTTCTACTGCTGCTAATACTAACAGAGAACATCCTTTCTGTATATGGTTCTATATATATATATATATATATATAGATATATGTGATTGAACAAAATCGCGGGGGTGCAGACTTTCTTCCAATAAATTCCCATTAGAAAGTCCGCTAACGATTCGGCTGCTCTTACTCCCTTAATCCCATCTCATTTTCCTTCCTCGTTCTCCATCTATTTATAAACTTAATTTTCATTCACATTTTTTCTCATCATCTTATTATTACTATTACTAGTGTTTTTTCGTTTTTTTTTCTTTCGATTTTTGTTTTCTTTTTTTCAACTCATTTTTATGGCTCGTAAATTAAATTAGAAAGTGTATTTTCAAGGATTAACTTACACATGGGTAATTAGAAATAATCATTATACACCGACTGCTTTTTTTTTTTTTTACGAAACGAATCATTTTATTTCAAATTCTCACAAACTGCTGATTCCCAAACAAGGTACGAAACTGAAGTCTAAAAGTGCCGTTTTCATTAGTTTTTTCATTCCAATCCGTGGTTTGGCCACAAGAGAGTGATTTTTTCTTTCAGATTTGCAAATCACACAACACGAAAATAAGTTACCGGACGAATTCTTTTGAAAAATATTTTAAGAAATCTGGAACGATGAGAGGGTAGAATAAATTTAATGACTTGGCATTCAGAATAGAAGCGAGGATTTATATTTTATTTTTCGAAATTCCTTCAACGTATTATTGTGATTAGAATAATAACAATGATAATAATCGTAATGAAAATAATAATAATAATAATAATAATAAAAGTGGAGCGTTATTGCAAGTAATAATTTACAGGAATGTAATCGTTGAGAAAAGACCATGGTTTCCGGGATCTTGCTGAAGAGTTAGAGTGCGAAAGGAAGAAAGAGAGAAAGAGAGAGAGGGAGAGAGAGAGAGATGGGTAACTGCGTCCATAATCGTTATCGTTACGGTTTACGTCAGCAACTCTGCGCTACTTTTCTCTCTTTCGAATCCCTTTTTACTTCACCGCTTTTCCTTCAAGCGATCCCTTCATCCCTTACCATGCCTTGTTCGCATCAACGGAATCATCTACTTTTTAGGACAAACATTTCCCATGACGAAACGTCCATTTGATATTCACGCATTCAACAATTGTGAAACACGAATGATTTCTTTATGCTACAAAATGTCTTTTTTTTTTTTCTTTTTTTTTTTTCTTTTTTTTTTACTCTTATTTTTACAAATATAAATACAAGGCCATAAGAGTTTAAAGATAATATTATGTGAGGGAGAATTTTTTTTATCGAACTCCCCCGAGCAAAACTGTGTCTGTTTCTGCGTCTACTATAAACCAGACCTGGCTGTTGTAAAGGGCCGAGAAAGGAACATTAGTTTCAACGATTATTAGAGTTGGTTCTGCCTGAACGGGTTACATAAATGCGCGGGAGGAAAGTCGTCCTGAACATACCCCCCCCCCCCCCGCCCCGCGTGCTTCTCTTCACCGCTTTTGTAAGGGTTAGAAAAAGTTTGTTAAAGCAGGAGGAGGGAAAGTTGCAGGAGTGTGAGTGTTTGAAACAGGATACCGGCATCGTCGACCAGTATTTACAGAAGGGGCAAAAAAAACTTACGCTGCTTCTCGAAAATAGCTCTTGAGGGCGCTCTCGGCCATTTGACGCTTCGCTCATTGTTATTATTATTATTATTATTATTATTATTATTATTATTATTATTATTATATCTAGTATCATTATTGTTATTAATATATCTACTATCACTATAACTGTGACTATTACTATTATTATTAATATTACTATTACTTTTATTATTATTAAAGGCATTATTTGCCTCCTTCTCATTCTGTTTTATGTTGATGACCGAACCAGTGAACGTTAGTCTTCTCTCGTTACGTTTTACTGTATCTTGCACTGTCGTCATTACTGCCTGGTGAAAATAAATTCGATTAAAATGATTTTTTGTTTTGTTTTTCTGTTTTTTTTTGTTTTTTTTTTGTTTTCATGTATTGAATTTTGAGTTTTATTTGAGCTTTTTTCTCTAGCATTGAATCACCTTGGGAGATTCTCGAGATCACTGATTTTTCGATACGAAATTTTCTTTTTTTTTTTTTGATCTGTTTCTTTTTACGTCAGTAGTTTGGAGGGAAACGCAATGTTTCATGTAATGTAGAAATGTGTTTTATAGTGCAGTGTATTTTCAATGCCCCATAGTTGCACTGTATATTTATACTTTTTTATTTATATTTATTACTTGTCGAATTTGAAGAAACAGAAGGATGTAAGTTGCGCTTAGTATCGATGGTAAATCGCACGAGTTACGCCGTTTTGTTTGCCATTCGCGCACAGTTGTACACACCGACTGGACCCTTTCGTTTCGCTACCGAAATCCATAATTTAAGAATTTTTCCCAGAGTGGAAAACTTTCGGATAAAATAGTATTGCGAGCACAAGGGAGAGGTTGGGCCGTGCGAAAGTTTCGTAATACATTGCTAGGGGTTTCTCCGTCTCCTACGGTTCCACGAACACGACGACTACCACGCTGGAGCAAACCTTGTGCAATCTCCAGTGCATATAAATATGTGGTTCCATGTGTACGATACAAATCGGATTTTCTAAGTTTCACATCAGAATTTCTACGTTTGAAAAACAAACGAAAAAAACATGTTTTGCTGAAACTTTAAGTTTAGATTTTCGTAAGATTTTTTTCCCTCTATACACTTAATACGATTGATCCGTCAACGATCATTGCATCGTACAGGATCATTTTCTACCTTGCCATTTTCTCATCCTTATACCTTCTGCTTGATTAAAATTTAACCTGACCATATGTCAGGTCCCGACCACGTTAATCTATAAGGTATACCCAAGGAACGAACCCTCTTCAGGATCCGGTCTCCACTGGGTTAGTGTAACCAGAGATATAAAGTGTATTAAAGTGAATCGTATAAGGGTCACCAGATCACGATTCATTCAGGAGCTGATCACGATGCCCAGGGATAGAAATTATTGAAGTATTGCAACTTTCACCGGATCAGGATTCATTTAGTTTGACAAACTTTACCTGATATTAATTTAGGAACAAACCATGGTAGCCAGAGATAAACATTATTGAAGTCCAGGAAGATTTTCCTGGTCAGTATCACATCGAGACTTGATCTGAATGACCAAGTGTCGTAAATATTTGAATACCACAAGGATTTCGTCATCTGAGTGATGGAAGAAGCAAATAAAGAATACCAACGATGAAAAATATTCAAGTCTGACAAAATCGAACCTGGTCTGGATCATACGAGGACCAGCTTTTGCAACTTGATTAGAATATCCTCATTGGAACCTGAGAAGGAAATCCTGATCTGGACTACAGAGAGGAGTTTTTTGCCTCACTGTCCAGATCAGGTCTCGATAAGATGACCGAGCGAGGTCCTCGTTTGAATCCGATTGAATTCTGCTTCTGATCTGCTTCCGATGTGGAATTTTGGTCAGAAGTAAAAGTGTCAACCTTTCTCGTAACTTGTGACCAGCTTCTACAGCCCGAAAAACTTGCGAACCTTTCCCCCTCTCATCCACGTTCTGTACTCACGTTACGAGATGTGGATATAATTTTATCCACATTTTTTATTGCGTACATGTTGAACTGGCAAGAGAGTGAGAGGGATGGTGAGTAAAAGGAAAAGGGAGGACTTCGATAGCGCCAGCTGGATCGGAAATATTGCCCATAAATATTGGAGATATAACTGGCAATCGTACGGAGTGTATATTTATATACTGTCACGTATAAATACATACGAATCCTTTGCCTTCGAGGACGTACATATTTATACACACGTAGTGTGTGTAGTACGCATGTTTTCTTTTACTTTTTTCCAAACTCGTTCAATCATCCTATCGAATGGTTTTTTACAATAAAAAAGACTGTACTCGAGAATGGTTTTTACAAGTTCTCGGCAAATCATTTTTCATTTACTCCACATGGCCTCCCCTCCCCCCGCTTCAGAACAATGACAGAATGAAATATTTTCTTTTTCCTCGTTCCAGAATAATTTCCAATTCCATTAAACCAAATCTTAAGACTCTTTGGCGAATTCATTAACGGAACAAAAGCCTCGTTCGCTCAACTCGAGCCTCCATACGCGAATAAATCAATTTAATTAATTGGAATCCCGTTTAAAATAATGAAACGCGTTAATAATTTGGAGAGAAAGAGAAAGAGGCAGAAAAAAATGTACAGCCTTATTAATCGCTGCGTATACGAATATCGTAGCATATATCGGAGAGAGGGAGAGTGAACCAAAGAAAAGGAAAGATGTGGAGAGATTGGAGTTAAGTGGAAGGGAAAAGGGGGAGGATAAACGCGTTGAACGAGTATACGATAATATATAGTATAGGTTATTCGTATGAAGATAAAGGGGAAAAAGTGACTGAGGAACCTTGTGGATTCAATGATGCAGCAATATGTGTATATATATATATATATATACACATATTTACGGATATAAAATGAAATAAAAGAAAAAAAAATTAAAAAATTCTGTGTAGTACTTATATTAGGGACATGCGTGTAATTTAACGTATGTGTACGTGAAACCGGCTGTGGAACCGATTCGCGACGCCCGTTGATTATAGCAATTAGCCGATCGGTAGTTGTAGTTTGTCGGTAGGTTGAGAGAAGCTTGAGAATGGAACGAGAAGGAAAGGGGAGAGAGGGTGGGAGAAGCGTAGAAGAATCGAGAGAGGAGAGAGAACGTGTCAATGTTTCGTGAAAAGCCCGAGGCCACTTCTAAATTACAGGCTTACCGCGAACGGCCAATGCGGAATGCCTCATCCTGATGTTAAATTTTATATAAATAAAAAATTAAAACGAGAGAAAAATTAAATAGAAACGATTTCCCATCTATGTTATTGTTTATTCGGTTGATTTTACACAAAAATACAAAGTCCTTTGGAGCCTTTTCTCAAAGTACATTAAAATTTTCCGATTTATAGTGTTTTGGATAAATAATTTCGGAATATTCGATCTCCACGTGGATTTTTATCGATTTTAATTGATTAGAAATTGTTTATTTAAATGATGAGCAGAGAAAGAATTGAAAAAAAGAAAAAATTTGATGCTCTGGCTCTTTGTGTGATTTCGTCTCGTCTCGTTTGCCATCGTCTTGTCACACCAAAAGAAGTGACTAAAGGTGAACCAATGCGAGAAAAGGGAAAGGACAAGTACCTCGATTCCGACGCCTCCACTCTGTAAAGCACGGTGTGACGGAAAGAGGAAGAGATGGTGAAATAAAGAAAAAAAATAAAAAAGGTAGCGAAAAGTTGAGCGGCCAAGTGTATGCGCCAGAGAAAGGAAAAGAGAGAGAGAAAAAAAGGGAAAAAAAATAAAAAGAAAAAAAGATTTCCGCGACGAGCTCGTCTTCTCTCGTTCCTCATTCCTCTCGACGCTCTCTCGTGCTCTGCTCTACGCGCGACAAAAGCTTCGAAGTGGCTCTTTCATTGGCCGTGCACGGCGCGTAAAGCGCGAAATAAAAAATAAAGGGGACCCGCGAGGTATTATTTCAAATGGTCTATATATAGCTTCGCGATATGTATCTTTCTCTTTCTCACACTCTCGACGGATTCTGCATACAATATCCTCGCTTACTCTTATCCATCTTTTTATCCTCATCTTTTTATATATGTATATAAACATATAGATTTTTTTTCCAACTCTCGTCACGTCGTATATCTTCAACTTTTCATTTCTCATGTTTTTTTTTCTCTTTTTCTCCCTCTCGCTTTCTGCTCAATTTGCACAAAACTTTTATCGCCTTCTTAACACTTGCACTTTATCCTGATTATTCTCACGATTTTAATTGTTATTCTTTCGCTAGAGATACAAAAAATATCTTAAAGTATAAAGCAAGAATTATGCAGTATGATTTACGATAAAATTCACGATGGAAATTGCCATGATACACGCGGGAGCCTGGAAAATTAAAATTTTGTAGCTCGAACGAAAAAAAAAATTGTCTCAAAAATCAAGAATTTATTATTTAATTTACATCAAAGTTCAAATTTGATTCAACAATAAGTTCGACGACTCGTCCTTCTAAGAATGCACTTTTAAGTGCAATTTTCCATTTGACTATAAAAAGATTTTGGTCTTGAAGCGAAATTGATTTAACGAGGGTGAAAAAATGACATAAGAAGCAATAAACTCGAGATTCGACGAAACGGACACGAGAGTCTCGATTCTGACCAGCAATTTTCTTCACCCTATAAAACACGGATCTCGAGTGATTAGTAAAAAAATAATGATTTCCCCACTGGCATTTCTTACGCTCAGTGATTCCTCTCGACTGGTGAGAATTCTTGCTGGAAACAACCCTCCAACCCCTTGCGATGGTGTCGAGTATATTGCGCTTGGGAGACGTCTACAAGTCGCTCGCTCGTGTCCCGACGTAATCCGACCAGTAATTAGTCAATTAATTAAGGTTTGCATAATTATTAGCGAGGAGTAGAGACGAAGAAAAAATTTCAAAAAAAAAAAAAAAAAAAAAAATAATAACAGCAAAATTGAAGGAGAGAGCGAGATGGTAAAAATCAAAAGTGGAATCCGTGGTCGAAAGCGTTCCTTTAATTTTCCCTTTTTCGTCTTTATACATATACACACTCATACATAAACATCGACACGATTGGGAATTATTGAAAAAATTAATTGTGCGTGAAGTCTACGAGGCCTCTCTACACGTGGTTCCCATGCACCCCTTCATTGCTTCTTTCTTTTTATTTCTTTCTTTACCGTTGATTTTTCCACCGATTCTTCCGCTTGGCTTATTCCTTCCTTCCGGCATAAATATTTCTTTTTTTTTTTTCACTTTTTCGCTACCGGTATCACATACAAAAGTAATGCATCCAAGCGACATACAAATTTCACGTCTGTGTGTACACGTTTTCACCAATGTTTATGCTTGTGCAATAAAAATTTACCATAGGGTGTGAGATGAAGAAATAAAAAGACAATCTCGCCTGCCACCGACAAACGAAAAAATGAACGATGATTGGGAAAGTAAAGGGATGACAAAAAAAAAGTTTCTAATGTGGGTAGAGAGGGACGCAAGGATTTTTTTTCTCAATGAATAAAATTCTTCATTCATTTATATTAACCTCATTCCAAATGTAAGATATTTTTATTTTGTTTAGTTAATTTTAATGAGTCCAAGAGAGATTATTGAAACGTATGATACACATTGTAGTCGCACATTCTTGATACTTCGAGAAAAACAAAAGAACCATATTGTTCTCTGACGATAAGAAATCAACGTGACAATGATATTTTTCTTGAAATATCAAAGATGTCCGAGAATACCGTTTATTTACTTCTTTTACTGACCACGAGACTGCTTTATAGAATCTGCGATGAAAAAAAAAAAAAAAATTACCAAAATAATTTTACTGATAAATTTTCGAGTTAAAATTTGTGAGAAGACGAAGAAGAATGCATAATTCTTGTAGTCGTAGAGAAGGATAATATTTCATGGAGAGTTCTCAATGTTGAACACAGACAAACAGATGGTTAAGGGTAGGTTCATACAACTGGAGCGTGGAACACGTTAAACGTACGATCGTCATAATCAGCTCTCTGTTTTATCATGAATTATAATTAGCTGCATAAATATGCATTGGTGCGTAACGTAATTTGACCAATAACATTAAATTACTCACACTGGCCTACAAAATAAGAGGAAGAGAATAGAGTTGAAACTGTACACGGAGGTTTGAATCTGTTGGATGATTCGTTCAAGTCCGCGAGTGTGTGGCAGAGTTGGACACGATAATACGATTAATTCGAGCTGCTAATTGACGATCATTAATATAAATAAATGATCGGGTATTGGCAGCGATTCGATCACGTGACTCGAGTTAAAAATTGCCTTTATCCGTATATTATAATTCCCTCTGTGCGAGTAGGATAAAATTCACTTAAATCTCGACAATATATTTATGAATTATGTTACATCCAATTCAATCATAACGATTTTTTTTAAATTGTTTAAATTACGATTTATCGTGATATATTATAGATTTTCATTACTTCTAGTATTTAAATATTCCATCATAATGCTATTATTTAATCGATTATAAAACCACACAATATTATTCAAGAATAATTCCTTTGATTATGAATCTATCCAGCGCTACATGCTTGACCAAATATCAATTATTGTTTATTTTTTTTTGTCGCTTCGTATACAATAATGAAAATTGAAGAAAAAATCTTGGTTACGAGAGATTTGAAAACAAATGTACAACACGTAGGTGAGTCATTAATTCCACTCGACATAATCGATTTGGCAGGGTTACGTCGAGGGGGTAGAACCGAGTTGAACGCGAGCTGTCGTTCATGTCGTCGCCTCTTTATACTCTATATATACTATGCCCTGTTATAGATATATATATAAACTGCGCTATATATGTACAACCTATCACACTTCTATTTATACGAGTCAGCGAAGCGCGAGCCCACGCACGCCAAATATATGCGGTTATACAGCATTCGCGTAATGCACCCTTACATATATAAATTTATATATATATGTATTATATATATATTTATATATGCATCCGCATTTATATTGTTATACATCGATCCTTTATTATATTCTCCGTACTCGTATACATAATTACAGATTTCGTAACTCAGACTGTTTACATTTTGTCTTGTTGCCGTTATCTAATGCACTTGATGCATTTATATCGAGTTACATATTTTCGTAGCCCTACCCTACAATCGATGTTTATTCATTTTCGTCTACTAGAAGAAAGTCCATTCAATCGTTGATCCGCGAGCATTGATTGCTGAAAATTCCTTCGAAATTCTTGCGTCATTGCGTTTGTGAGATATCGGACGTGTTTTTAATTAATAAATTTACTCCTGAAGTCATAATGGATTTTAAACTCGTATTGTTCTCTGGAATGCAGTTTCCAGTGGCGATTTTCTGCATAGAACTTAAGTTTTATTTTATTCTTGATATTTTCTACGCATGTTTGTTTTTTGTTTAAAAACTTTCATAAAAGTTCGAATAAAATAAAATAAAATAAAACAAAACATGTTCGTTATCCGGATCAAGGTTGCTAGCAATCGTTACTACAATCAGACTGAACGTATAAAGTATTTGTGTTTGAGGCAAAAAAGCAGTTTTGTCAGCTTAAAAGAAAAACTGAAGTTCATCATTAAGTTTGAACAAAAGGTAATAATTATAAAAAAGAAATAGCACCCGGTGCAGAGGTAAAAACGAAAAATGATGAAAAGAATCGTCTTCTGGATGGACGATCACGTTATATTTTAGCTAGTAGAATAAGCCAGTGTCTGAACCGACAATGTACAGTTACAAATTTTGAATCGTGACACTCAAGAAACTGAGAGATCCTTGACTGAAATTAATTTTCAACGTAGTTTTTTGTTCGTTGTGAAATGGCCGAAAGGAGGGAAGGGACTCGTTAATCATGCATGTTCCTCCTCGTCATTCTTTCTCCTTTTTTTCCCCATTGGTTCATGTCGAGGTGAGCGCGGAACTTCCGTCTCGTTGATCACGAATATCCGGCAATGCCACTCAGACGTAATAATTTTAATTGCTATTTTATTCATTCTGAAATTGTGCAAGATGCCAATGAAAGCCCACTATCAAGATTTTACATGCTTTGGTTTTTTTTTTTACTCTTTTTGCTAAATAAACAAAACAGAAATATTGAAAGAAATACAAAGAATTCTGTACTCCCCTTAAACAGTATTTAACGTCACTTTTTTGATTGACTTCACTTAATTAATAAAATATCTTTTCATATTGTATTTATTAATTCGTCTACAGGCGAAACTTAGTAACGTGGATGTAAAATTAAAAACTGTGAACATATACGTGTATCTTCGAATCAATCCAATGACGTTGCAAGCCAGACAAAATCTCAATTCGTACGGAGTGCCGGTCGACAAGTCTGTCGAGAAAAATCTGAGAACTTCAGACATTAATAAATATCCGCAAATATCTATCAGTGAATACGAAACGAAAGATAAATCGTGGATAGTGAGAAAACGCGGGGATGATCAATTCTATATTGAGATTTACAAAAAAAAAAAAAAAAAAATTTAATTAACCCACTCGTACGAGAGACTGCTCGTCAATCGTTGAATGTTCGATCTCGTCTCGTTTCTCCGATAAAATTCGTGAAATTATTGAGCATGTCATACGAATATAAATCACCGACGTGACGAGGGAAGATCGAGATACGTATGTGCAAATGAGTATAGATATATTTTATGTGATTTTAGTGACTACTATATAGTCACTCTCTGTGGCAGTTATCAGTAGAGTTAAAAAATTTATTACGAATAAATATATAGATATATATAAACGGACCTGATATGATATGGGAATCGAATCAGACGTGTTTCGAGGCGACGATTGATTATCTCCGATTTAACGAGCTTCATCATTTAACAGTGGCGTCATCACAGTGAAAAAACGTGAATTTACCAGTGGATAAGACAGAGAGAGAAAGAGAAAGAGAGAGAGAGAGAGAGAGAGAGAGAGAGAGAGAGACCCAAAGAGATAGTGATTACGATGATAAGAAAAAATGAAAAATGGACGTACGATTTTGCTCAAAAACCCGTTACTTCGAGCTAATTAATTATTTCTTGAATTCAAAATTCTTCATCGCAAGTAAATGACATTTTTCTGTTTTTTTCTTTTTTTTTTCATCTAAATGCAGCTATTCTTATTGTTTTATTTACTGTTGCCGTTAAATACGAAAAAAAATGATTAGTCGTTGATAAAAATTGACATTTGGCAATGCCCATCTGATCATGACGCTCGAAAAGAGAATAAATTAAATGAAGAACACTAAATGAGTGGCATAAAGTTTGCAGGAGAATTATCGAAGAACAAAAGGGTCGAAAGAATCCGACGAAGCAGAGTTTTCTCGACACTATATGCGTTTTCCTTCCTCCAGTACATTTTGTTCTTACTTCTTTTTTTCCCTCTTGCGGCATAAATATTCATATGTAAGATACCAACTTTTTCTTTTGCTATTTCCTCGTTACTTCGAGCCCCTTAACGTTTTCATATTTCTTTCTTTTTCTCATTCGTGTGTATATCGAATGATAGTGAAGGGAAAGGCGGAACGTTGAAATTTCGCTTTGTAAAATGATGTTGATACGTCCTTCTGATTTGCACTTTTGATTTATTTACGTATATAAATACAAATATTGGTCCGTGCGAGCTCGACTAAAAAACTTGAGGCTAAAGAGAGAAGCAAGCAAACATCGTAAGAAAAAAAAAAATGAAAGATGGACGACGACTTTTCTCTTCGTTCTTAAACTCTTGGAACGTTGCAAACGTTCCACCTCCCGCCCCCGCGCGTCCACTTTTTTCAGCTGCTTTCTCGCCGCTTCGATGACGGTCATTTGCATGCGGAATCCTTGCGTAATTAAGACACCATTAAGTAGACTCCTCACTCATGCGTGCCACGCGATGTACCTCGAGATCTTTTTTTGCCTTGTCATTTTTTTTTTGATCCTACGAGCAAATACACTCGTTAGCCTCTTTTCCTGGCTCTTATACTGAATCAAAAGAAAAAATAGCGAGGTGTACGCGGCAAGGGATCTCTTGAGGTTGTTACCAATCAGTTTTTTTCTCTGCTGTTTTTTTTTTTTGAATACTGCGGTACAGTAGTTGAAAAAGAAGAATCTGATAAAGTGCGCTATTTGAAGCACTCCTCACTCGGCACAATGACGGTAAGCTGAGAGCTTTTTATTCGACGCTCACGGAATTGAGAACCCACCTGTACATATCCTTTGCCTGTCAAGAGTTTTTTTTTTTTGATTCTCTATCTACGTAAGAAATGATACGAAAAATGTTTCCAACCACAATCGTTTATCTCAAAAGGTAATAAATTTTTTTCATATGTTTATTGCTCATTATTATATAATTTATTATCGATGGATTTATATTTAAATTTGTTTTTTGTGTGGTCGTATGAGTTTGCAAGGAAAATTATAATGAAAAGTGACGTTGCTTCGTTCATTACGATTTTTTTCACACACCAAGTAAAATCAGTGATACGAAGGATGGAAATTTGTTTTTTTTTTTTTTTTCCTATCGTCAAGTATGATTTGCATTCTCGTTGTATCAGTGACACGTGTGAATATGCAACACGTCGTGTATATCATCCCCTTACAGCTTTTTGTTGTTGTTTCAATTCTTTGTTTGCTTATATGCGTCAGAAGCTCGTATAATTTCTGCTTAATTGCATTTTCGTATTCCACCTTGTTATTCTCACGACTCATGTCCTTTCATCGAGCTGTCAACCGCAAGTTTTTTAACCACGTATTCTTGTTTTTTTTTTCGTTGTTGTTCGATTTTAATGTGATTTTTTTATTATTCCAACGACTGAACACCCCCTCGTGCCAAATCCTTTATCGGGAGCAAGGGAAACAAAATTCATATGTCGATTTATGGAAGACGATTAACATTCACGTACGTGGGAAACTTAACGAAGAAGTGAGAATAAGAGAAAGTGTAAGAGAGACAAAGAGTAAGAACTCTTCAGACATTTAAATTTTAAAATGCAAACGAATATGCACCCCCATTCTCATTCAAGACTTTATCATCCCTTAATCAACTTTCTCGATTCATCTGTAGCAGTGACTAAACTTGTAAATATCACGGGTGAGATATTTTCTCTCTAAATGAGTTCTTTTTTTTTTTTGATTATCAAAGAAGAATTGATTTTAAAAAGAAATCAAAGACACATAATAAACGATAAATTTGTATTTTTCGTGACATTGTAAACTCGAGTAGCCATGATCGTATCGTATCTCGCCATCAACTTCACCGTCTACGCTCACCCTTACAATCCCAAGCGGCTAATTGCCTCCGGTGGCACAAGGGAGGGGTCGAATAAAAGCTCCCTAAGAAGTCAAGATGGCGGAGCTATTACGCCTTCAATCTGGATGAGTTCGCTCATCGTCGTTACTCCCCCATTTCGCACCAACCCCAATCATGATTTATCGAAAATATTTTATTTAAAATAGCTTTTTAAAAGCACCCTTTTTTGTACATTTGTCATTGACCGATCATTCGAAATCAGTCTTTTCCAAAAGTCGACAAATTAATTCAACAAATATTTTTATTTATAAACAGCTCTCTAGAAAAAAATAGAACAAAGATTCTGAAAAATAAAATTAAAATAAAGGGATTAATTGGGCAAATATTTCGTAAATGATTTTTTTCACCCCTTTCACCCTTTTCGTACAAATTGCATTCTAATATTTCGATTATTCAGTTGAGCTTCATGCACGCGATATTTTTTAAGTAATGGTATAAATACATATCTATGTTTGGTCGTTGCCCATTCCATGGAGCTTTTCACCTGTGATACCGTACACTCATTTTACTTCGTAATAATACCACGTTTCTCGTTCACCCTTGTAAATTACTCGGGTCGCGGAAACACGAGTAAAAGTACAAGATGGGAAAAGCGACGGGGATTGGTTTTACAGGAGGGGGGTTGTTGGATGTATCGTACGTCGCACGTCACGCCACTCGGGCTTTGACTGCATATTCATCCCTAACGACGAGACCCACGCGTCTGTTATTCAAAGTAGTCGCATGCATCCTCGTTTACATAAAATAAAATACATATGTTCGTATATAGACAAGAGGATGATGAGTTTCGTTGTTCGATATGCGACTTAAACTGATCTACTCGATCGTGGAAAAGAAAATTAAACAAATTGTCGAATAACTAAGTAGTGTACTGGATTTTAGAAGAAAAGAAAAATTCACAATTTTACTTTTATCCTTTATGCAATTTATCCCGATCTCCAGCATTTATTCGTCCCACCCCTTAACGAATTGGGAATGAAAATTTGAAATGTTAACTTGACAAAACTCCTCGAAAAGTCTTGATCCGTGATGATCGCCAAATGGTGCGAGATTCTACGATCGTTCGTTATAGGTTAGAGCTCTCGTAGTCGAATCCATTGGAGAGAGTTGTAACCCCTATTTTTCGTTCACTGTGAAAATGTGATCGTAGTCTTGACGAGAAACGAGCTCTTATTTGGCGAGATTCGAGGGTTCGATTTAGAAAAGCGAATGAAAGTGCGTTCTCGGTTGATCCACGCACCCCTAAATCCACCTCTTTTCGTGTCACCCCTCCGCGAACCGATTTGCGACAATTTCGCACTTCGCCAATGACAGCAGACGCTTCAAAATGAAAGAAGAGAGAGAGAGAGAGGGAGAGAATTGGTGCGAAATCCGTCTACGGCGTCGAACATCCCCTCCGGCAGTGACTTATTTCCTATTTACGCAAACCCTCTTCCGTAAAAGCGCCTTCTGCAAGTTCCCGCTCCCACTTGCCCCTCGTTTCCACCCTCGTCTCTTTTCTGTGCAGACTTTTCATTCACCGCCTCCATCGAATCTCTCCGGAACCGTGAAAATCTATCTATTCCACTGCTTCTTCGCTTAAGCAACGCGCAAACTTCTTCTAACCCCCCATTTTATCCAGACAAAATGGCGTTTCGAAAATGGCGCGGTTTATTCGATTCTCATCGCCCTTTCCATCTGCATGAAAATATCAAGTACCATCGCGGTACCATAACACTTCTTTACCTCCTTCATTCAACATGAACTCTCTTCCGTCAAATATTATTATACTGTCATGTATTCGCGATCTTTATTTTATCTAAAGTTTATTAAAAGCACGTCCTCGAGTGTGACGAGCATAAAAATTGCCAATATCTATTATATTCTTTGCAGAGTTAATGAAATCCAATGTTTTACTCTTATTTCATTATAATTAATTAAATAATAAACCTTACATCATTTTCGAAAAATGCATATTTCTTGGCGTTGGAATCTGAATTGAATAAAAATGTGAAAATCACCAACGGCGTTTTGTGCTCTAGAATTTTATTATTTCGTTGATGTATCGGTAAATCGATGGTAAAAGGTATTGTAAAAGTAATTACTGTAGTCTGGCAGGTAGAGTTTTGTTTCTCGTCAGCAGCGATTTTATTTTTCCATTATTTCGGTTCTCCATTGTCCTTCTATGATTCCGCCGGTCGTGCATTTTTTTCTTGTGCTCACTTCCTTTCAATCTCTCATAGTGACTAACTGTTTTACCGGCAAAATCTTTGCCCAGCATCCCTCAATATTATATTATCTCGGTTCTGCATCCTCATTCCTAAATTGACTGTTCGAATTCTTCTGTTTATGGCTTGAATTTCTTTCGCGATGAACTGACAGCGAGGAAGGGGTGAAGGGGGCATAAATGCCGGGAGTTTTCTCAATCAGATTTTTATCGCGTTATAATTCGCAACGCTAAATTCGTTAAACGATCGAGCGCGGAGAGAGGAGTTTCTAGGCTGCGGTAACCCGCCGTGGGGTTCGTGACCACGAAATATACCAGCATGAGGGAGTATCAGTCGAGCAACCCTCCAACGTCCAATCGCATGCACGGAGCAACGACTATACATATACGATCAGATGGACTCGGTGCGATAGTCGAATTAACGATACGATGAAACCTTGAAACTTCAAAACACATTCGTACGCGGAATATTTATGAAAATCCGAGTATTGTTTTATCCGTGCAATCAATCTTCAATAACTAATACAAAAACAATTTACTTTCATTATAGTTTCATCGATTGGCACAATTAATGTCCAAATATTGACTATATTTGGTCGAGTTTCTATTAAATCTTTCCACTCTCATTTTATTCGTTAGTACAAAAAGAAATCTCACAGTTTTTCGCAATATTCGAAACCTGACGTAAAGTTGTACATAGATCGAGCGAGGTAGTTGAACAACCCGGAAGAACGAGCATCAGGGAACATGCTCGATGTTTGGTTGGAAAGAGGATTTAGCGGATGCGAGGTTCCCGAGGTTGACGAAGAGGAGAGGAACGTAGAGAGCGAGGAAGGGTGGGAAGGAGAGAGAACGTTGTGCTTCCGGTGACCGTGGGCCATTTCCAATATTCTTCTCGTGGACGATGCCGCGAGAGCAGGTTCGCGACGATTGAATTGTCCATTAATTGAAATGATTAATTGTCTCACCTACAGTTTCGTTCTCGCGCCTCTCTACCGTTGATGGGCTACATCGTATATTTTCTGTATATCAAGTTCCTCTCCTCCCCCCCCCCTGGTCCCCTATAACATTTCTCGTACTCACCGGATGTTAAACGCTCGTCCATCCACCCTCCCTCGATGCTTGATTGCTTATTTACAAATAGGAAATTTGAAAATGTGCGGATTCGCGCTTTCCCTCTTTCGTCCACATCTTTCTCTCCAACCTTTCCGTTTACCTCATCCAGTGCCCCCAACCCCTTCACTTCCCCCTCTTCTCGTTTATTCTCTTTTCGGTAAAATACCAACGAATGAATCGCGACGAGTGAGAGACAGCCACCATGAAAACGGAAGCTCAAAAGCTTCGATAGTAACTCGTTCGAGAATCCGGCCTTCGGATTCGAGTATCCAACTCTCGCGAGAACGCCATTGCGCGACACCAATATTGTAGGATATTACGAATTTGCTATTTTCCGCGAAGCACCTCCTTCCCCTCCCACCTTTCTGCACCAGCCCTTCTTCCACTCCCGGCATACTGAATTGAAACTAGATTGTTAATTACTCGTTGGTGATTATCACCTCGTGTCTCTGCTGTACAAGTCTATACATTCGGTTCTGCACCGATCGAAATCGCTTTTAAAATTACATTCCCAAGCTTCCATGTTATTAATGATAACTTTATTGCACGTTTTTCAATGTGCAAAAAAAAGATATTCACTTGATGAAGTTTTAGTTATTCAAAAATATGTTTGATGCTCGGGTCCACTTTGTGAAATTTCTGCTTCTGGAATATTTTCTCTGATGATTCAGGGAATGATATATTCGTTGGAAAGTCATTCGTCAGCGTATCACATTAAGTCGTACAACTGTGTAAATAAAATGAAGAAAATGAGAGTTGGAGGGTTAGGTGGTGAACATTCAGGTGGAGATGGAGAGGACAGGAAGAAACGTAATTCGCCGCAAGCACGAGGTTCGTGTGAATGATCGCATCTCGCCGCATCGTCAGGACAACGATCCAGTCACGTCGCCCTCTCGATACGAAGCGAATCGAAGAGAAACCGCAACGACGTGGCTTGTTATATCTCTTGGTAATCTCTCTGTCTCTCGCCTTGCTGTACAACACGTAGAATAGGAGAGAGTAGAGTTATAAGGTATATACATATGTATAGAGGTGTGTAGGCTCTGCCAAAGACCCGAACCGCGGTAACGTTCACGACCGAATTGAATTCGTCGACGACCATCCTACCACCCATTTACGTATCCATCCAGTAGGATGAACAGAACAGGAGAGAAGGATGGTGTACAGGGACAGTTGATGCCCGGTACGCCCGTTACGAGCCTGCCAATTGGAATGCAGAATCATACCGGAAATACCGAGTAATGCACCAATCAGAGTCTGGGAATAGTTAGAGGCCTCGGATGATTAGGAATGCACGCAATAACCTCTGATTAATGTGATCGGTGTGTAGCCCGCGCTTTCTCGCTCAATAGCTCTCTCTCTCTCTCTCTCTCTCTTGGTCTCTCTCTTTATGGTTATATTCTGTTGGTCGCCACCGCTGGTTACCAGAATACATGGTTGCTGTGTGTACCATCCAAACTGGTACGCATGCAGCATCCCCGGGTCTTCTTCTCCTTTTGGCGGCAAGAGGATGAGAAGGGCGAGGGGCGATAGGGGGCGGGGGGGAGGGCACGCTTCATCCACGTTCTCCATCCTTTGGCTCATGAAAACCCACTCCAAGTCATTTCGTTCTGGGTTCCGAGCCGGCCAACCCCTCAACGAACAGCGACCCTCTTTCCGCATCGTCCGCTTTCTCTACCTCATCCGCCATAACCACAAATGTACGAGGACGTATGGAGAATGATAGAAATGGAGCAAATAGTTTGGTATACGAATGTATGAAGGATTCAACTGATTCTCAGAATCTGCACTTCTCAAGTTTCGTAAAAACTCATCATTAACAGCAACAAACCATCATCGGTATTCGTTGATTATCGATGACGTACATTTGCCTGATGATCTTTCACGTTGTTCTCTCCTCTTCGTGCCCCTTGCTTGTTCTCTCATCCTGATGCTCTAATAGAACGAATGGAGAATCGAAGGAATACGGAGGCGAGAGTGCAACGCTGCATATGTTGGTACGTGTGTGTCCAAAGAGAAGTACGGTCGGCTCAGAGGCTAGCCATACATATATATGATATTTCCAGCGTCAGAAGCAGCATGCATTTACATAAATACATAACGCGAACGCATACAATGTTGGTGCTATGCTGTCAATTCTACCCTTGCGGGCGAGGCAATTCTGAGTTATGCCAGGACGCCGTGCCCTATGGCGCTCTCTACCTCATTTCTCTACCTCTGACTTCGATGTCTAACACACACACACACACACACACATACATATCTATAGACACCTTTATACATATATTACACATACATATACATATTATTCTCAACCCTCTCTTCCAACAGTCTAACCACCCTTCTACTCCACCAAAACTACCCTTGCCCGTTATTCTCGTTCACGATACGTGTGTGCCCCCATAATATCTCTGTCTTGCTTTCGCCCATCATATACACTTGTCCGAAGCTGATGTTTCTCTCTCTTTCTACTGCCTGCGCATCCGTAGACCTATTTCCCTCGTATGTGTCGCAGCTACTTGCATTTCTCAACCCTTCCCGTAAAGCATTGCGGCCCAACGACGCTCGCCTACTACTCCCTACGTTATTTCCATCACACATATTCAAACCTCGTAAGTACGTGGACGAATACTACTCCCAATGCTCACAGATACACGCATAACTTTTGTATACGTAGTATTATGCTTCGTATATATATATATATACATGTGTACGCGAATGATTGTATAATGCAACCCTCTCGTTACACGGGTATATATCACCGCGCATTGTCTGAATAACTTGTACAGAGAAAGAGCGAGAGAGAGACTGAGATCGAGCGCGAGTGAGAAGGGAACGAGAACCGTATTAATGCGGATGCCGAACCGAGGCCACCCTCTCGGACCTAACCTCGGCTTTATCATACCCATCGAAACACTTTTTTTCAATGATTCTCTCCCTTCGATCGCCTATAAACATTATTAGACCGAATGGAATTCAACCTCATTCTCTCCGGTGCGGCTTCAACAATTTAATTACTCACACGTTCCATGTAATCTAAGAATAATGTGTTTAATGTTAAACATTTACACAGTTGTAACATTATATTTGAAATACCATTCGTCATTGTCATTTTTTATTCTTTTCCGATTACATTTTGGTGAAAAATTTCAACACAAAATGAAATTCATTGCGACTGTCACAAAATATTTTGACGCACTGACCAATAAATTTTAATTTATAGTTTAATATTTGGAACACGTTGAAATTGGATGGTAAAGTCAATTTTTTTTTTTTTTTAATTTCATTCTGTCGATATTTCCAATTTTATTTTTCATTGTGCTGTTCTCCATGTTAATAGTTTGCCAACAGACATTTGTGTTAAAACTGTGAAAGTTTTACCATTCTGTCGAATTTTTATATGTTTGAACTGAAAAGGATTACAAATTTTTGCTAATTTTATAAGTCACCGTAAAATTGACTTAACAATTATTTCGTTGTAGACAAATGTTTGTTTTTGTTGTTGTTGCTAGAATCAGTTATTGGACAAATTATAGTTGTCGAAATGTTTTTATTTGAATTTTCATTTTCTTGAGGCTCGTATACATTTTGCCAAATGTACTAGATTACTGATACTCGTATATTTAATATTATCCACGTAATTTTCAATTCTTACGTGCCTGATGCTACCCCCAATCGATAACATTAAAATTCCCGAGAAAATTGAATTATTTCACAGGCGAGAGTTTCTCTCCGACTGTGCAGCCCCTGCTTCTCTCTCTCTCTCTCTTCCCCTCTTTCCTTCCTTCTCCTCTTTATTTCTCTCTCACTCTGTCTACTTGGTGCTGCTGCTGGCTATCGCTACATTATAGATTTACATTCAGCAATGGTAGCTGCTGAAGCACCAGCGGAAGGAGAAGGGCTGCTATATATCCTGGGACCATAAGCATGTACCTTTGACGAGTCATTAAGAATTGATTCCCTCAGGCGAGTCCGGCAAGGTTGCTGCTAGTGCTCTCTCTTTCTTTCTCTCTCATCTGCTCCTCCCTCGATCTATCTTTTACTCTCTAGAGTGCTTAGAACTCAATCGCGAATCCAATCGAACAAATCTTCAACCCTTTACTTCGCTTTGGAATAATGTGTAATTAATAAAAATGATTATTCCACCTTTGACATCTAAATAATCAAAACGCTATAAATTACTCGCTTTATAATCAAATTTCTTCATCTTCGAAAATAAAAAAGAAATAATTGTCGATACATGTGCAAGTCCTTGAAATAAATCTTATTAAATATTGTTTTTATTAGATATCGAAAATTTAATGTTTACAGATTGTATATTATTGATGGGATGTTACATTTTTTAAGAACAATAATATTACAAACGGTCAAGTTGTAATAAATAATTGAAATTTGTATGTTTCTATCTCTCTCTCGTGGTCCGTCGCGCGTTTAATATTTCAAGGATCGGGACACAGCACGCGAAATGGTCTCGTGATTGCAATATTTAAGGCATGACGAAGAAACTCGTACGCGGAGAAAGATCGAGGGAGAAAGATAACACTCGCTTTTGTGACTATGTGCGAGTGTCTCCGTGTACGGAGTAACATCACACAAGTCGTCGAGCATTTACGAGCAGAGAGAGGCCTCGTGGTCCATTGGGAAATCTTAAAATATATTTTATTCCTTTCCGACTGTTGCTCGAGGCTTATGCCGAGTCTGTACTCGGATATGTTGGAATATTAAAAATAATAAAAATCGATTGATCCTATTTTAATAATATTAAAGAATTTTTTATCAGTTTCTATATTTTTCTTCTCTTTGAAGAGATTAAAATAGTAAAATTCATTATATTTTAGACGTAAACTTTCATTATATTTTGTTCATTTGAAAAAATATTACAATTTGGTTTTTTTATTCGTTGAATCACTTTTATGGATATTAAATTTTGTTTATGTTATCTCACTTTTTTATTATTATGAAAACGAATAAGAAAACGCTTCGCTACTGACAAATCGATACGAGCTTCTTTCGAGAATGAGAAAAAGTCTCGAGAACTTTTCAGACTGGTATGAAATATCTTTATGGAAATAAATGTAAAACGTAAAATATAGCTCACGTGGCTCTCTTCCATCGATGTAAATATATTTATATATATATTTTTCATATGTATTTATATGTATGTAATATACATATAAAAATAGCAAGGGAATCTAGTATGCATGTATATTTGTGTGCTGGATATATTAGTGTTTTTCAGTTTCTTTGGTAGTTCGCGAGGCAGCGCCCTCGTTCGTTGTGCCCGGGAATATGAATCATTTATCAGTCTGCTTCTCCTCCCCCTGCTTCTATCTTTCTCACCATAAATATATAAATATATATATTCCAGTTTCATCGAATGTTTCGTTGCGAAGGTTAGGAGATAAAAAATAATAAATATGCAAAATAAACAAAATATTTTATATTGCAATGGTAAAGGTATGCATGGAAAACGAAGAAATACCAACAACGATCATCATTTTTCCTATTCGCTATTATTTTTCTTCAAAAATAAAACAAAAATACTATAAATTCAAAATTACTCGAATCTTTACGAGTTTGTGCATTTTTCTTATAGTTTCATTTCTCGCCAGCATTTTAACGCAATCGCACCCTATTAAAGACGTTATTTTTATATCGTTGCGAAGGCGAGAGTTTAAAATCAAAACTTTGTGCGCTCGTTCCGCGCGCTTTTTGCCGAGTCGCTACTTCCAAGGGCGTCGCGTCACTTTATTGCAATTTTTATATTTCATTTGGAAACCTCCAGAATATCATAAGGATCCGCGACAGATGTATTACTGAAAAAAAAACAACAGGAACATAGTGAACAAGAACAAAAAAATTAAAACGAATCGTAAAGAGATTAAAAGCTATGTCCAGACATATCCGTTAATTCGTACGTTTGAAGCTTAAAGGTTTCCGAAGAAATATCAAAAAATGAACAATTTTGTTTCAATTAATAAAAGAGAAGTAGTCAAAAAAACGATAATATAGAAGGGTTCGTGCGGCTCGGAGGGGTATCGATGAGGCTATTCAATAGCCGAACGTGATGACGGGGGGGATGATGAAAAAAAAAAAAAAGAGCGAAAAAAAGGTTTGAATTTTTCGCTCTCGAATAAAATTATTATTGACAAATGAGTAAGCGAGATGGTCGGTTCGCGTCCTGGTGCATCGTTTCATATATTTTCACTGTTTTTTCTCACTCAAATACACACAGTCACAGACCAACAGAACCCCCGCATCAACTCGTACCCCTTTACCCTGACTCGAAGCTGGAAAAAAAAGGCTGGTACATCCCCTCCGCGGAGCTGGTCCGCGTATTTTTAATATTTAAAATTTAATTTACAAAATGCCACTGCCTACTCGACTCTGCTACTGTCTGTGAATATACATGCATCGGGGCGGGGGCGAACGGGATATGAGGCTGAAAAACCTGGCAGTGTCGGCGGCTACACCTGCACTCACGCATCCTTTTTTTTTGGCAAGCTCGTTTTTTAATATTTTTTTTTGGTTTTTTTATTCATATTCTTCATCTTTGTCCATTTCAGTCTTTTTTTCGATCGGCGCGTTTGTTCATTCTCCATTGCGCTCTCTCTTTTTCATTCGCACTTTGCTTCCAGCACGTGGAAATGAAGTATAGATAGAGAGAGAGAGAGAGAAAGAGAGAGGCTGGAATTGGGCTCGATGGAACGGATCACGCGTATAGTAACGGATTATTATCGATGCGCCTCTACCAGTTTTTCGATGATACCGAAGCTTTTAACCCCTTTACCATATATACACGAGTGTTTGATGCGTTTCCACATTCTCCACATATTTTTTCCTCTCCCGCTCCAATTTCTCCTTCTCCCTTTTGTTTAAGACTCATCCTTTTAGTTATTGAATATGCACGGGTGAGCTTTGTACTTGCCAAAGCCTTTTTTTTCTTCTTCTAG
Source organism: Campoletis raptor (assembly GCA_948107755.1). Classification (NCBI taxonomy): domain Eukaryota; kingdom Metazoa; phylum Arthropoda; class Insecta; order Hymenoptera; family Ichneumonidae; genus Campoletis; species Campoletis raptor. The sequence continues at coordinate 8,137,968 of OX403631.1, forward strand.
CCATTCGATACGTTAGTCGAAATTTCGCGAGTTCGCTAATGATTAATCACTGATTCAATCGCCATTCGGTGCAACTCGACAATGAACTTTATAACATTTCTTGTCAAGCACAGCCGACAAATCACATCGAATTGGCACTTGACATGGCAACATTGTGTTTCATAATTTTCACCAAAGTGAATGTCAGCGTTGAAGGGTGCTTTTGTGAATTGTTTTCCAAACATGAGTTAATTAACCGAATTGTCGAAATCCTGTACAGACCATAGAGTTAGTGAAGAGGGAAGGAAAGAGAGAGAGAGAGAGAGGGACGAATGATTAAGCACACCTGCAAAATTAACCACATCAGATGATCGAAGCTTTTGTCCTCGTGTGTTCTAATCGCCATCATCAAAGTACCTACCAGCAAGCATGGCCATGTTTCCTGTTACTTTGAGTCCATCTACGACCGGTGTACGGAGTGTTGAATTAAGCTATATATACATATGCATATATGAAGTAACCTGGTCCATCGGTCTGTGTAACACAGCGAGTAAGAAAGAGAGAGAGAATAGATTTGGCAAGTGAGTTGGCGCGAAGCGTACAAACACACTCTCGATATCGTGAATCAGATTCGCGAAAATCGATTGACCCGTCATCCTGTCAGGACCCATTGGAGTGAACCACCGTTAGACTGGTCGCCGTGTGTATATGTATGTATAGGAGAGTGGAGAAGGCTGCTCCAGGGGGTGAAATTGCAAGAGCGGAGCTTTTGGGTGTTCTACATGAGAGAAGGTACCGAATCCCAGAGTCGGAGGGTCAGGATTTTCGGGTAGTCAGGTAATTCGAACCCTCGATAAGGGAGAAAGAGGAAGAGAGGAAACTCCACCATCGTGCTCTTGATGCCTATGAGGTTTGCTACAATCGCACATGTGTATCTTGCTGTCGTTGGAACTAGAAACAGGATAGAGAAAATAAGAGAGAGAGAGGGAGGGAGTGACGGAGAGGAAGCTTAGCCGAGGTGAAAAGCGGGTTTGGCACGCTTCAAACGACCTACGTAATTCTGATCCAACACCATGGCGTACCAACCATTGCTATTTAGCCTCCAGTTGTATCAAGTGAAGGAGGGTATATAGATAGAAAAGTTTCTAACTTTCTATCTCTCGATATACAACTATACAGAAATAAACGTACTTCAAACTCAAGTGATGGACCGTGAACTGACAGTTTCTACCTTCCATGAAGATAGTCTTGCTGCACGTCTTCTTTTTTGACCATTGGACAACCCGAAACTTATCCAACCACAAAAAAACCCTCGGATCTTTGATCTAAGAATATTTCTGCTTAAAAGGTGAACTTTTTTTCAGACATTGAAATGTTTCCTGGGGTCGAGTACGAAGCAAAATTTCGTAGAGGTCAGAACGCAAGATTAATGGAAACAAAATCTATTTTGGACTGAGATTATTTATATTTTTGTTTGTTTTTTGCTTCCTCCTACGGGTCATTCGTCATCACTCTTTCCTTCTTAGCAATTCATCTGCCCTTATACTTGTTTCCTCCTCTCGTTCGGTTTGCGATGCCATGACCACCCCTTGCACAAGAGCCTCCTCATCCTTCTGGAATCAATTGTGGTTGTCATGGTTACCGTAATGGAGATCCAGCAGGAACTCTCTCGCACTCCTCGTATATATGCAAGAGCATGGTGGTCAATATATGCATGTGGAATATATGCCTTTTCTACGGGAGATTGACCAAAGCATGCGTGAGTTAGGGCGTGGACGAGAGGGAAGTAAACCGATGCAGTACGTGGCTCGATTTGTACGTCAGGCTACATGGAATCAAAGACCGTCCAAGTGGTAACAATGTCCTAACGGGGAATGTATCTCTCTATAGATATAGATTCATACATGTTCGTCGTTCGGTATGGGAAAATACTAGTGAGGGTCGTTGCCACCCTCCAACGTAATATACAAATGAATGCAACATATATCTGCCACGGTAAAAGCAATCACTAGCCCTTCAGCGTCATTAATTATTTTTTTCTACATATTCCTCTTTTTTTTCTTTCTCATCTACATCAGTGTCACTCATTTTTTTTTCTTTTTCCTTGAAAACCCATTGATTTAAAAATTAATTCAACATTTTTACATACACAGCTGTAAATGTTGCAGTTTCTAGCCTTTCGATTTCTTTCTTTCATTCTCGGACAAACTCTCGTCTCTTCTCAATTCAAATCATATCAGCAAATACATATTTTTTTTTTTTAACTGTTAAAAATGTATAGTCCATTTTTATGCGCTTCGAAATACTCGGGGGTCGGTCAAACTACACTTTTTCGTTATTTCATTGAGACTAGTCTAATTGGAGTTATTCGCCCTTCAATCACCACCGTTCATCCATCTAATCCATCTATCGAAAATACCGTTTCCAATACGATGTCGATAAAAAAGTTGGGATTTGTCTGGAAGAAAAGTATTTTAAAATGGGTTCTATATATTTGTTGGCTGGTGAGAAGGACGAAGCGTCGAAATCACACGAGGCCAGTATTGATATCGTATTTTCGTTTGTAGATTCTCCTTTATATGCCAATGTGTGTCTGTCTGTGTGTGTATATTTTCATGAGGGTAGAAACGTGGTATAGTGACTCGTAAGCGAAAGAGAGCGGGTTGTCTCGTATCACGCGATCCTAACGCTCGCACTGGGTTGGGAATTCCCGTAACTCTATCAACCCTTTTCTCTGAAATCAAATTTGAAACAGTGACGTTGCTCGACGCAAGCACACACCCCTCTCCTCGTGGCTTTTCACCTTTTTCTCAATTTTTTCATGTTTTCGGGCTCTCGGCTGAAAAAAAAAAAAATCCCTTTATCGTTTACCAGTGCTTGGTGAGTTTGAATTTTGATTCATTTCATTTCAATTTGAGGAAATAAAAATAAATCATAGTTTGCACGTTTTTTCTGATTCGACCTTACTCTGACTGAATAAAACATGCGTTTTTTTTTTTTTCTTCAAATTCTTTTCGATGTTTTCGACCGTAAAAATGTTTGGCTTCAGAAAAAAATGATGATCGATAGTATTAAGTTTTTCTAATCGTTGTTTCAAAGAATTTAATATTCATTCAAAATCCCGGATGATCCTAAAATTGTCATGTTTAGGTCAGAAAATTTATAAAAATTTGTTTAATTATATGAGATTTTACTATTTTTAACGCAAACTGGTGGCGAAAAAAAAAAACAATAAAGTTTAAAACCTTATTCGCGGTTTCGCGTGCGGTAAAAAGTTGATCAATGAGAAAGCATCGATTACCTCAAAACAGTATAAAGCAACTTTGAAGTAAATAATGCGATATAGAAAAGAGATATTTGCTGTACTGTAAAATTGCACATAAGATATGGAGTAAAAAGTATTGGTCAGGCATCGCGTGGTCAATAAACAATAGTCAGATGGCAAGTTACGAGTTGCACGCTTTTGCTAGGTGGTTTGGATTAAAAAGAAAGAAAATAAGATTAAAAAAAGTGGATCGTTCGAGCGGATGGTCGAAACGAAAAGACCATCTCGCTCTTTTTTCTCTTGCGTGTCGACCTTTATTAATTGGGGCGGCGTTAATTTTAATCAGGCGCCTTCCCACCCCCTCCCCCCTTCCACCCCTTTACCACGGCCGTCGTCGCCTTCCTATCCTCCTTTTCCTCCCTCATATTCTCTCCCGCGTCCCCGAGATTTGATTTACGAATGCGAAATATTTTCCCTTCCTCGAATTGATTTACCAGAGTGACCGAGACGAATAGCCCGCCACTAGAATTCATGCAAACTTCACATAAATTTAAAGTTTAATTAATCCGCGTTCTTGCCATATTTTACTTGCTCTCTTTCCTCGCGCCCTCTTTTTACTTTAATACTTTGACATTTCGTGTGTGTGTTTTTTTTTTCTTTTTTTTTTACACAAGATTTTCAATGTGTCTGGATTTTTGTGCTTCGGGAGGAATATGTTTTTCGTAGCTATAATTTTTCATTTTAATATCAGAAAATATGGGTCTGAGACTAGCGCAAATTCTTCGAATTGCTTTTAAATCCATTTTCTCGTTAATAATCATTCCACATTTATTTTCTCTGGTTATTGATCTTTTTTTCTTCTTCTTCTTCTTCTTCTTCTTCTTCTTCTTCTTTCGTTACGTGCTAATATTTTCAATAAATCTTTGCGATTTTCATTAGCGACTCGCGTGTCATCCGGACTATTATCCGGCCATTTTCCTCTTCCGTATATTAACGCCTTAAGGGACGAGAATCAGTTGATACTCGGCCTGGGTTTAATATATACATACATCAAAGAACATGTTGGTCAATGTGGAAGGAACATAACTCCTGGACTTCCTCGCTAACCCGATGAGAAAACTAGATAAGATATGTTTATGTAGCATTAGAGAAGGGATGGGGGTTGAACGGTATAATATTGAAGCGGGGACACCCTTTCGCGTGCTCTATTAATCCGACTTTAGTTAATTATAATCAACGGTCCGCCAAGTAGCCGAGGCTAACGCGTGTGCCATCTCTGCTGCTTGATTTACGGCCTGGAAATGGCTGTACTCTGATTTACAGAAATGGCTCTCGATACTATCGTACAAACTAACCCCTCCTCATCCTCCCTCTCTCGGAACATCCCTTTCAACATTTCTCGTACGCCGGACACTCGTCCGCAGAAATTACATCGTAAAGTTCGTATAAATAAAGCATTGCTACGTGTTTCGTGGTTTACCCCAAATTTCAATTTGTTATTTAGATGTCCATTTAATTACCTTAACAAATTGTACGAATTGAGGAAAAATACAGGAATTTGTAAGTTTAATTTATTGCCAAATTAAATTGTTATAGATATATTTTCATTGAAATAAAAACAAAAGTTTCCGTACAGGCAAAATTTTCACGAAATCATTATTTAAGGATTCGCTGAAGTATTTTTGTACAGAACTTTTTTTATTAATCTCACAACAGTGTTCGGGGTCTGGTATTCGAGATATTGTCAATTAAAAGTTGCATCGGTGCGAAAATTTTATATGTTTTCCCAAATCTCTCTAAGATACGTTTTTAAAAATTGATAGAAATGCGATGATTATCAATAACTATGAATTTTAGTATGAAATTCAATTAACATTATTTTTTCCTGTACAAAAAAAAAGGTTTGTAAGCAAATATGCCATAGTTCAAGTTTTTGTTTCAATATCTTGATGACATTGACGATATAGACGATAAAATTTGATATGTGTTTGGAGGATGTAGGGGTTCGTGCAAAAGCGTACTTGAGCCGCACCCACGTTACAATATTCTGCTCGATTTTATCCCCATTCGCCATTTTAATGTCATATATGCTTAAAATAAATATAACTAACTGCGGTGGGTGCGGGGTCGGTGTCTGGCTTCGGCAATCAACAGAGTTAAGCAGCCTCGGGCAAGGTCAATACTTGGTTGGGTGACTTGTTAGCGAGCGATTCGCGTATTAATCGTCCAGCGAAGAAAAACACAAAAAACACACGTACAAAGAATTGCAGTCCTCGCAATTGAAGGTTCCATCAATGTGAAAATAGGCGTGAGGAGAAATCAAGAAGGAAATCAGTTTTAAAGTTTAACAAAAAGAAGCAGCTGTCAATTAGCATTTGGACGTAACATGTTGACCTCACAAACTAGCTTTTACTGTTCTTAAAACATATTTCTTCGGTTGTGTGTTCCAGACGCTTTTTTCTGGTGATTTTTTATGGCATTAGGTAGGACGAAGAGTAGGAAAGCTTGTTGGGAGAAGGGAACATGACCATTGCCGTGTCTACGACGTGGAATTTCTTGGAGCAGATATTTTATCATTAAGTCAAAATTCACAGCAGCCTGCAATAGAGAGAGACAGAGAGAGGAGAGGGAAGGGAAAGAGTAAAAACTTGAAAAAGTGAAGAAAACAAGGTTTTTTATGGTAGTACAAGAAAACGGACGTTACGGTCAGTTTACTCTGGGGTGTTGTGAGCAAGACGAGAAACAACCCCCGAGCGCCGTGTTAATTTTTCTTTGACATTTTTTTCAATCATACCTTTGTACTTGTTGTTTTATATGTTTGTTGTTTGTTGTTGTTTTATTTTCGTTACGAAATGACGACAACGAAGAGTAGGAAACCCTGTCGAAAGATTAGAACATGGCCGTTCTCGTGTTCAAAGTAATGCAGGAGGTTTCTGGGTTGTAATATCTCACCATTAGGCATAATCATCCCTTACACATCCGCGGTGCTCGCCTCGCTGTATCCGGCCTCGGTATAGTCAGAAGCCGTGCCTCTAATGCCTTATAATTTATAACGTCGTTCTACGTCCTTTCAACCCTCCTCTCTCTCTCTCTCTCCCTCACCCCTTTCATCCCTTCTCCATGAAAATATATCAGAATTAAAGTTAAAGGCTGCTGGTGGTAATTTTTTGCCAGCATGGGAAAGAAAAAGAAGACGTTAGAGGGGTCAAATTTATAAATATGGCATGTTCAATGAAAGGCATCTCCGTTTTTTCTCAATGTTTTTAAATAAACATTCTGATTACACTTCGACATCGATTAACATGAGATTTTTCCCTGCTTCAAATGAATCATACCTTCTGATCGAAATATAAAATCAATTGTTTCAATATTGACAATAAGAACCATCATTATTCATAAAATAAATAATTCAAAGTTATTTCATACTCCAAATCAATACAATCTTGACTTTCTCATCAAGCGATTTTGTTGAACAAAAAAACACACACACAGACACAACGCTCTCTTCTTCCGCCATCTTTAATAATATTGTCAAATCCGTATGACAAAATTGCCATTCGCTCATACGTTTCTCGGCCAAATAACTCTTTCATCCCTCCTCGTTGCAGCAGGGGGTTGGTGCCTCTTCTCCAGTGTATCTGTGGCGATCAGCACTTTTTCAAAATGGAGCACAATTTTTAATTATACCAGCTTGGGGGGGAAAAAATAGCTCGGATCGTATGCGAATACCCTGCTGCTCCAACTTCACAGTGGCGTTTCCGCTTGGACGTTTTAATCGTTTTCCCTCATATACGAAACCTAAAGTCTCTATCATATATTATATACACTCATACTCATAAATATACACGTGTATGAAGCAACTGTACAACGATTTAACAGTACACACAGAAAAAGCAGACTATCAGATACGTAGCCTCCCACGACATATTAAAAATCCGCGAATTCCAGAGGGGAGGAGGCAGGAGAGAGGAGGAGAAGAGTTTCGCGGAGTAGAAATCGAGTCGCGAATGTTTCCTGTCGCGTTTCGAAACACCCAACCGAGAAAAGCGAAACGGTACTGCGGAAAGCGAAGGAATATAGGCTCAGGGCTTGAAACGCCAGGGGAATGCTAGGAGTCGAAACAGCGTTGCAAACAACATATACACACACGCGCTCCGCCAAATCTTTTCCGCAAACACCGAAGGAATTATATGTAAGCCGTAAGACATAGACAAAGGGCTGCTCTGTACCGACGAGCAACGATTCTTCGCTCTCTCTTTTCCACCCCCCCCCCCCCTTCGTTCTCCACTTATTTTACCTTGGCAGATGGATGCATATTCCGCCAGAGGGTGCTTTCCACCATTTCAACTTGCTCTTCGATTTTCTCCAATCTTTTCGACTTTTCTCTTTCTCTCTCTCTCTCTCTCCTGTCGTTCTGTAAAGAAATTCCACAAAACGCTGGAAATCTTGAAGAAAAAAACAATCAACTCTCGAATGTGTTTCATTTCTATATTTTTCTTTCTATGTGAGGAAATCCGAAAAGGAAGATTCCGAAAATTACGTAATAATTAACTAACTAAACCGTTTCCTTTATTTTGATCAGAACTTTTTGACTCGCTTTATCGTCGGTATTCTTCCAACCATAAATACATTCGAGGTGAACTGCTATAACCTTAGAACTGGGAGGAAAGTACTTGTGGCTACGAAGAAGCGCCTAATACGGTTGGCAAACATGACGACTCGGAGCCCTTGCTCTTTGCCTATATATCCACCCCCTCGATATGCCATTATTTAAACTACGGATTCGCCACTTTTCCATATAACCCTCGCTCGTTGTTCCCTTCTTTCGTGAACTTTCGTCTTATTCCCCGATTTCTTCGTGTACATAATTTTTTTTCTTTCTCTCCTTTCGCAATTCTTCATAATATTCAATTCTCATTATTTATTAATATATATTTACCAAAATAGTTATCCGGATTCTAGGAAAGAAATAAAAAAACGAAGGCAGACTGTCATTTAGACTTTTTTCATGATCCTTCGGACAAGAGCAGTAAAAAAAAAAAGGTTCCTGATTCAAATATAGATTGTAAGATTCTACGATTTGTTTTCTTATCTTTGCAAGAATAAGTGAAGAAAAAAAAAATCGAATAGACAAAAGGGTAACACGAATATCTTTGTAGTCCTGAAACAACAGGACACAGAAAGCCATATGAATAGGAATATTGGTAAATTTAACAATGAGTCAAATAGCCATTGGGATTTTAAGATCTTATGAAATTTATGACGAGAAATTATTCCAACCGATGAAGTTTCATGGGAGCCCGATGCCCCTGAATGGTTCTCCTCCATCGTCGCGTTATGTCCACAATACTCGAACGCGCGGGAGTCCTTTGCGAATGGAGGTCTGGCAAACTGTGACAACACAAATGTCCATACATCCTTACAACATAACCCTCGTGCTTCGTTGCGTATAAGGACTTTGGGTGGATTCTCCCGCGAGCACTGTGTGCTCAAGTCTGTCCACACACCCTGCAAACCCTGAGTTTACATATGGAGAAATGCCACGAGCCTAAACAGTGTATACGCCGCGTTTACATGTAGGGAGACCGCGCTTTATGCGTGTTGTAGATTTTGCCTGTACATATGCGCTTGCACACGAGATTCTGCAATCCAAGAAGGACTCTCTCGCCCAACGTCGATGTTTCGCGACACACAAAGACCCTGATGTATGGAAGCTGCACGTAACCGTGTACAGCAACGAGTGATGGTTATGTCCATGTAATGTCACTATAAATATATACCTTCTAAACATATATATGCGTCTAGCACGTGTATGCACAATTTATCCTATGTATGAATACCCGGAGACGATTCGATGCAATCCGAATCAAGCAAACTCCCTTAGTCGCGTTGATTGGCTACGGGTTATGTTAGTAATTCTCAACTGTCCTTGTTATCGCCGTTCGAACTATACGGTAACTCAACATCTTGCGAGGAAGAATCAAATGTCAACATCCCAGTTTCTATTCCCGACGACCCCTCTCATCAACATATAAATTTAAAAAATCAACTTTTTCTTCAAATTTTTCACAGATATTGCAAAACTCAATTATACACTGTGAAATTTCACTTCGACTATTGCATTTTTCATACCGGTGTTCGGATTTTTTCAATTTAATTTGAATTAATTAAAAATAGAATAAACAAGGAATTCCATGGGTTTTCTCAATTGTTAAATTTTTATGTTGACTGTTCGTTGCCATGGATCGCAGGGTGTTTTTTAGCGAATATTTTTCAGTGTAAATTATTTCGTGATTACTTTTTATTGGGACGTTTTTATTTTTTATCCAGTTTTATTTTTGATCCGGAATTCAACATAGTTGAAACCATCTCTTTTCATTGTGAAATAATGAAAGTAAAAATTTCACGTTGTAACGCAATCGAGGCAGATATACGTATATTTATATGGTAAAAAATAGCGATGTGAATCAGAGAAGCGCGAAAGCAAGGGAGTGGTTGGTACACACAGTACGTACTGCTTAATAGCTGCAAATTACACTCTCTCCCCTTCTTGTCTTTTATTTTATTTTTTTCCACGTCTGTTTTCTTCTACCCTTTCCAACCTGGTAACATGAAAACTTTTCATTTTTATATTCCTCTCTCTGCTCCTTCGTCTCTCGTTTTTTTGTCCATGTCTCTTCTCTCTCTCTCTCAGTTGCTTTCTTTTCTTTCTGTTCGCCAAAACGCCCTTCTAAAGTATTCCTACCCAAGAAAAACAGCCATTAGCGAGAGTTTTCGCTTTTCGCGCGAAACTTTTGTCCTCCTCTCCCGCTTCCCCGTTCCCTTCCGTTCTAACCCTCCGCTCTGACCTCAACCCCGACATTCCTTTCCGTAAATCCTTGGCGTTTGTGTTCTCCTTCTACTTCTCCTCCTCGTCTTCTTCTTCTTCTTCTTTTTCGTGAGAGAAAGAGAGAGAGAGAAAGGATATGCGGAGAGACCACACGCGAAAAAGAGAAGTAGAGGGTCCGTCAAAAAGTGGTGGGGCGATAGGGGGATGTAAGGGATGAAAGAAAAAAGTGTAGGAAAGAAAGAAAGAGACGCTGAATGGCATAAACCACAAGACGCAAGCTAGACGCTTGAGATCAACGAAAGGAGAAAAGGGAGCAGGGGGTGGACGTTTGAGGAGTGAATATAGCTCTCGCCTCCAACCCCTCGCATATATTCTCCCTCGCGAGAATTCAAACTTTTCTTCCGCGGCGCATTTTTCATCGCCTATAAATTCTTATTTATATGCGACTTCGTGTTTCTTTTCGATTAGGAGACGCCGCGACGTACGTTATAGTCTCTTACTCTCGACAAAACCTCCTGTATTTCAAATTTTTCTCTATCTCGGACCTTTCCTCGAGACTGCAGTCCTGTGATATCGCTTGTTAAAAATAAAATGTCGATTTTTACGCACATAAATACATTTTTCGTATTTGCAGCCTCCGTTAATTATATCGGATATTAAAAATATTAATAAAAATGTCTTTTCGTCAAGAAAATTCAACGTAGAACGTAACACAAAAACTTTTCGAATAATTTTGACAATATATTTGACTCTTAACCCGATAAAAAATAAGGCCAAAACCTTAACGAGCTTGTCAAAAATAATTACATGCACTTGCACCTTCATTGTGTAATTTCTCTTACGAAAATAATGAAATATGTAGAACATCAGGTTCTTCGCTAATTTACTGTAAATACTTAGCTTTACATGCCTTTGTACATATGTCTGAATAATGTATATATAAATATATCGTGTCGAGTAACACCATAGGGCATTTTGGACTTGAATCTGATGAGTTTCGCGGTCTCGTTGCAACAGCAGTAGCGTTGTCGAGCGAGCCAACAATCCGTTGCCACGTCTCTAATATGAAATATGGCGATGCATCACGAAACACCGGAACATATATATATTTCGTTGAGTCGATGAATCATCTCGGTGATACTCAGCTGAATTCACGGGGCTCTCAGAGACCACGAATGTTCGTCCATTCGTTAGACGTCTGTCTGACGTTTCTCTCTCTCTCTTTCTCTCTCTTCCTCCTCGTTGTGTGTTCTACATCGGTTCGAAATGACGACGTCGTTGTAGTATTAACACGGAGATTCCATAATTTTCAAGCTGTTCTGCATACATATGCGGAGAATCAAAATTTCCATTTCACATTCGGAATGCAATGCTTTATTATTTATTTCTCTTTCCTCAATTCATCATCATATGCGTTATATTTATATTTTCAAAATTGATAACACTACGGATAAGAAAATAAAAGCTTAATTATTCAACTCCCCAAATATTGAATATATATTTACCTACTTGGAAATATGTGTTTACAAAAGTTTTTTTAAATTCTTGAATATATTTTAAACAATATTGTGAAACGGATGAACTTATCGCGTGCAGATGTACAGCGGAATATATTTACGTTGAATTCGATACTGTGTGGCGCCGCAGCACAGAGCATCCTCATCCCTTCCTGGACAACTGGTAAAGGGGAGATCGAACAGGTCATTAATCAAACCGCACCCTCGCGGACGGACACCGTTATAACGGGTGTTCGCCTTTCCCCAAACTCTCTCACATCACACCTTCTCAACTTTGCATACACTCTTGTTCTTTCGCACTTTCTACCTCTCGACATATCTTTATCTCAATGCGATACACGATTATTAGATTTTTTTAAATGTTGCAGTTTGATCATTTTGATTATTTCTTGCAAGTGTATACTAATTTTTTTTTTAATTCCACCCATGCAGACTTCGGAAAAAAAAATATTCTTTTTTGGTGTCATTATTTTATTTCCAATTTATTTATTTAGAATACAAAATCTTTCTACCTTACTCGACAATATTAAAAAAAAAAAAAGAAAAAAATCTCTCTTTTGAAAATCAAAAAAAAAAGTGGCTCATTGAAAACTCGGGTGCAAATTAGTCGTCGACACTACTTGCTATTGGACACGACGAGCTCTTTCCTCGTGTTGTGTACAACTCCTCGTAGCTCCTGCACTTTCATTCCGCAGTTATTTTCTCCAGTGCAACACACTTGAGCAAAGTATAAATTCAGCATGCGTTCACCTCGTCCGGAGAGTGTTGAGCGTTGTGTCGGCAACAGGGTTGGTTGCAATTTTATGTAGCGACCCTCGCGCATGGGTTCAAGACTTTTGAAACACCAGACATCAGCGTTTCAACGAAAATACATGGTTCCCAGTTTCTCGGTGTTTAGAGAAGTCGTAAAAATAAAAAAAGGAGTCTTTGTACCTTGAGATTGTTGCATGTGAAGGGCATTTTCATTGGCAAACCCTTTTGAGGTCACTCGTCATGTAAAAAAAAAAAAAAATCAAACTTGAAACATGATTTTTTATACAATAAATTTTATAACGAGAGAAACGCTGGTTAATTGAATAATTAAATTTTATAGCAAGTTTGTAATTTTACCAGAGACGATGCAATATTCTCAAATTAGTAGCTTCGATACTTGACGATGTATATATATGTATGTGTGTATGAAAATATATATATGGGGGCAGCAACTCGATGGTACTCGAGAAACAGTAGCAGCAAAAGCCTCCACAGTTGCCAAGTGACGTATTATAATATTTCATCCTCCCTTGGCACCCCCTCCTTGCAGAGAGCACATTTGCAACCCTCCTTCGCGATCTACCCCCGCAAAACTACCCCCTCTTCGTACCTTGGGCATCCCCCGCGCTTGTGTCTCCCCTAACCTCCTTCTCATACATTGCAGGCGGTGAGTATAGAATCGCGAGTGAGGACGAGTAATATTATTAATTCGCGTGTGTTTGAGTTCCAAAGGGGAGCTGAACTACCCTAATATATTCGCGTGCGCGAATACTCGGTGTACAGTCTCAACAAAAGACTCGTTGCTTATTGAAATCTTGATAAACCCTAGAGTCCAGATTCCAAAACCATAAAAATCGGCGAACCTTATTTTCTTATTATTATTTCGAACTTAATTAAAGTGTTAATTATTTTATTCGCTGTCTTCGACGGATTTCTTAATCGCCACAAGCACCCGGAACTGTAATTGTAAAGATTTTTCAAGTTTTGGCTTCTCAGCTCTCGCATTTAGTACCGTGAACTTATGGCACAAAGAACCGTTTATACACGAGGTTTCACTCTCGGACAAAGGTGGCGAGAAGTTTGACTGAACGTGCGCATGAGAGAAACCGAAACACACGCGGCGTGACTGCACGAATTAAACGAGAAAGAGAGGGAAATGAAAGAAAGTGTATACGCGGCTATAGGGAGACTAGGATTTGGAAGGGCTGGTGCGCACCCCTCTGTGAACTTTTACTGTCCTCGACGCACACATCCCCATCGAGAATAGCCTTCCTTCAAAAAAAAAGGGTTATTCGCCCCCGCGTCGTCACGGATTGTGCTCGTGGCGTATAATTTGGCGCTCTTTCTCTCTCTGGCTCTCTGATGGTTTTTCATACACAACGCCTGCCAAATATCCAACGGATATTTTCATGGACAAAACCTTCGCACAATTTTAAACACACAAATATCGATTTCAGCCTATTACTAGAATATTTGGAAGATTTATATTGTTAAATTGACTTTACTAACTCTCAACTAAACTTGCGGCCCAGATTGACCTAAATTCATGCCCTGAATCTGTGGGAGAAAAAAAATAGTTGTGAAAAACGAAAATTTCGTTGCATTCCAAGCAGAAAGTAAACTCCAACCGCACAAAACATCGTGTATGTGTCTAAAAAATGACAAATACAATGACGAAAAGCCCCCACGAAATCTCAGCTGGCTATACTTTGCGAGCTTTCATAAGTAGAAGTGTGGGCTCGGTTATACACGATGTAACGTTTCTGGGGGTGGATTTTAGTGGGTGGTATAGAGAATGGCATATAAGGCCAGAGAAAGAGCGAGGAAGAGAGGAGATCGAGGGAGAAACAAGAATGAGAGTAAGGGGATGAGATGTGTGCGGGGGTGGTTGGTTAAAGAGAGAGACGTGGATATCGAGGCAAGAGGAGCTTGTGGCGCTGCAGTAGAGACTCGGAGTTTGAGGGTGGGTGTAACAAACACTGCTATGCTCACTAGCCTCACATACTATTGTGTATACTATTGTTCTGGTTGGCTAATATCCAAGATGGCTGACTAGTTATACTCAAATGTATACGATATATATATATAAAACATATTATATGTGTATGTGTGCAGATCCATGTCGTATATGGTGTGCAAGAGTGCTATACATATAAATATATATATAAAGAGGTATTGGAGGCTCGCTTGCTGCGTCTTCGTAGCTCGCTCGTGTCACGAACCAACCAAAACTCACTTTATCGCTCTCTCTTGCTCTTCCTCTTCCGACGAAAGCGCCACCACGCTATAGTTTATGAACCCATGTGTACCGAACAAGAAATTTACGGTACTGGACGAAAGCAGCGCCCAGCAAATCTCAGTGGACTGTTTATGCATTTCGAGCTTGAACCAATGAAACCCAATGCTCGTAGCCCTCTGGCGGTATTCATGTGTACCAGGGTGCTAGATAATAGCCAGCAAAGACCGCGATAATAACCAACGGGACTTTGATTACATGCGGTTTACACATGAGTCTCTAACATCGATAAAAAGATTTTCAGATCAGGAAGTTAAGCTTCGCAGTGTCAAAGGGCAGGTTTTTCCATTTTTCACTATGGGGTCGAATATTTTTGTTTGTCTTAATCGTCTTGGCAGATGTTGAACATGAAATTCAAGCTATTTTTATTTATTTTTTCTCGTTTTTTCCATTTAAGTATTTCGGAATATTCGAAACTTTTGGTGAATAAATTTGGGGCACTAGTTCATCCAAATTCGTTCATATATTTAAACACTTTTTTCATTGTTACGAATTTATACGTTTATGGATAATATCGATTCATGAATGCACGTATTCAACCGTTTATTTTGTCTACATTCTAACTTTTACATGTGTGTGTGTGGTTTTATGTATGTGCAAGTTTATGAGTAGTCGTTTCCGCGTCTACGAACAACGAAGAAGACTTCTTGTCTGCACTGTAAAATTCTCCCTTCCCGATGAGAACAGCTCTCTTGATACTTTTTCCATAGCCGCCTCGACCTTTTTCTCGTCTCGCGACCCCTTTCTCTAGATCGCGAGTGCAAATCGCGATGTGGAGGCGAGCGGAAGGAAGTGGGCTTGGCATTTTTGAGGCTACTTAGCCAACCCCTTACCCCCTTTTTTTTTTTTACTGCTTACAATATCTTTTCTTTTGTACGTTATTGTTTTTTGTTTATTTTTTTTTTTCGTTTTCCTCTGTTCAGTGATACCGGACTTTTTATGATTGCGGACGCTTCTTTTAGTCTCGTCTATTTTCTTCGTATTTTGAACCTCTTGTTTCTTCGTGTATTTTTTTGCCAAGCATAAAATATAAGGGAAGAAACATTCGTGAAAGGAGAAATTAAACGAGAGAATGAAAATCGCGGAAACTCGTATGGGTTTTTCGTATTTGCATATCTCTTATTAATCGTGATCGGGCAAATTTGCTGTAGCTGCTTCCTTCAATTCCGAAACAATGAGTACACGATATCAAAAGGGAAAATGACGATGGAAACATTTCGCTAATGTTCGAAATGATCAATCAACACAGAATGGGTTTTTTTTATTTTTTATTTTTCGCTACTCTCTTTTTTCTTTTTCTTTTATCGCTGATTGCTCCTTTGAACTTTATATCATGTTTTTTATTGCTTCGAAGAGACGTGCCTCTCCTTTCGTGTCTCGCTCAAATTTTTACATCTCCGAGTCTTCGGTGTGAAAAAGTAGTCTCGTCTGTATATAATTATGTATACTTTCGTCATGCCAGACTCGAGGCACATTTTGTTGCCCTCTCCATTTTCCTTCATCTCCTTCCGAACCCCCCCCCCCCCTCCCCGCCTTTTCTTCCCCGTCAACGCCGGCATGAAATGTAGATTAATATAAATATTCATAAACACCATAAAGTTTATGTCGCGAGTGACGCCCTCGGTTGAGCACTGTAGAGAAAAAGGAAAAAGTGGTGGAAGAAGAAAAGCGACGAGGAAGAGACGAGTCGCATTCTCGCTCATCGTAAAACCACCCCCGACCTTCTCTTTCCTTTTTTGACTTCATTTTCTCGTTTATCAGTGGCAAGACATTCCAAGATCGAGACTTTAAGGCACTTTTATACCAAATGCTATTTTATTCAAAACTCAATGAAATTTTGAACTCTTTAATATGAAAAATATCTAACCGCTCACGAAATTTCAAAATACTACTTTATTTGCAACTTGAAATGTTTCAAATTTAACTTCGCAACGTTTTGGCATCGGCTATAAAAGTTTAATGCCATATTTTTCGATACATATCAAAATAACTCTTATATACAATCTCGAAGAAGAAATAGACATTTTTTAATTCTTATTTACGACACACAGCTGTAAAAAAAATTTTAAGGTGTAACATGATTTTTTTAAATGAGAAAAGATTGAAGGTTTACAATTTATAAATAAAAGTAAAATTATACCCAATATTTTTTATTCAAGATTTTATCATTTAAGTGGAAATCTTAAATGTGCTATTCGTCGATGGCATTAGAACACGAAAACTACCCTAAAGTTTATTTATAAACCATGTTTACATGAGAAAACAAAACGATTTGTCACTGGCTCGGGTAATTAATTGATTTCATTTGATAAAAATTATTATCTCACAATTGATCGAGGTGAAAAAATACCTGATTAATTAATGAAATTCTGTCAATTTAATAAAAGCCTTTTTTCTTTTCAATTTAATTTCTGGCTTTCTTCATGAAATTGATTTTGTCCTGTCGATCAATTCGTAGATCGTGCGTCGTTGCGTTCATCCGTACAAGGTACACAACGCTTTGCTGTCTCGCGTTATTTTTAATTTTACGATCGACGCGACGTGCCTGGCGTGTTGGCGATTTTTATCGGGCGATTAACGCGACGGTTACACGTGTCGCGCCGGCGTTTACGCCTCGTTGAACGAGTGAGCGCTCGCGCGAGCTCATTCAACCCTCCTCCTCCCGTACCTCACCCGGTTTACGTTTAAAGGCGAGGAATATCTCGTGACCCTTGGCTCGTGCGAGCCCTCTGGCTCTTTTAATACCACGCGAGCGAGTTCTCTGGCCGATGGCAATCGTGACCGATTCTCTATGAACAAATTACGCCAAATCTTTCTCATTTACAGAGACATTTGAAAATAACATTAAACTGTATCCCATTGACGGGCATTTTTATTTTCTCACTTATAGAAACATGTAAAACACGGTTAATAAACCTAATTAAACTCTCGGGTAATTAGCGATGTTTCAATTTGCCTTTTTAACGAAGAGAAAACATTTCATCCGTTGTCTTTTATTTTTATTTTTGTAAAATATAAAGTAAAAGTTGTTTGAAGGATCCTTGAAAGTCGGTTTAGTCGCGAAATTTCACGAGTATTCTCATTAGCGCGAAACCGGAAGTGGGGCACTAGAGGAAACGAGGATGAGAGTAAATGTGGCCGAAAAGCTCGACCGTCAGGCCAGTGGTTTTTACTCGTTTCCTGTGGCCGCAATCATCGCCCGTTGCATGGTTTTTCATTCTCTCACCCTGTGTTTTTTTTCTCTCTCTCTCTCTCTCTGTCTCTCGTTCATTCGCCGGATAACCGACGCCACAAAGTCGGTACGGTGGTCAGCAGGGTGCATTTGTTCTCACGTTTATCAAACAATTTTAACGCTTTGCGTTCAAACATTTTGCGGATCTGCAACAATTGCCAATAATGTGACAAAAATGTACAATGCCAATATGTGTTTCACGTTTTTCACGTGGAATTATTAATACTCACGTTATTTTGACTACAAAATCACATTTTTTTTACATTTTTTATTTAAATAAAAGGATTATTTAAACGTTAAAGATTAAGTAGAAAACGCTGGAATAACAAAATTTCCTAAACATAAATTTAAAAAATAAAAAAAAATAGTTTTTGCTTCTAAACTTATGAAATTCGAATAAAAAGAAACTGATAATAAGTATAATGAACATGCACATTAAAGAATAAATAAAAAATAATAATTAGCCGACATTTTTTTCTCTTTTTATTATCCCTGAGATCGATAACAACAGAAAAAATGTTGTATCTGATTTGGAATGGTTAAGAAAAAGCGGAAATTTCGAAGAGACAGAGCGAAGTTGGATTGGAAAATTTATAGAGCGTGGGGGAGAGGTGGCAGGGAGTAAATCCGGCCACAAAATCCGGAAGCGTTTAACATAATTAGGTATCGGGTGTCGAAGCGGCGGGCCAGTCGTGGCCAGCCGGACTGTCGTTCACGGGTGTTGGAGTGGCGGCGAGTACGAGAGCACATTCGCTCTGGGGAGTCCCCTCACTTTATACAACATACCACAGCTACAAGCTCGTGCAGTGAAGTGTAGCCTTGCAACCACTCGATATACATGCACAAATAAATATAGGTATAGAGGTGTAGATATATGTCAAAGAGGAGTTAAGTAACAAAAGAGCGTAACTTGCGATCAGATTCAATATGGAGTCTAATAAAAAGCCGCCTTTTTGAACCGCAACGTCAAACATACGAATGGACGTCAATGTTAGTGAGGTCTGTTTCTACTCTTCTCGTGCAAAATTCGCAGTTTCTATATCCACTTGTCGCTGCTGTTGCACTCGTTTGGTTGCAAACGTGTTTTACCCTTTTGACGATAAAAGCTCGTCGCATCAGTCAATAATACGATTAAGTGAAGTAAATACGTAATAGGATTGAAAAAACTTAGTCATTTTCATATGAAAATAATGTATTGTTTTTAGATCCGTCGTATAAATAATAATTAAAAATTAATTAATATCATTTTTGAGGTGTAAAATCGTTTATCCATGAAACTTTGTATTTTTTCAACGGTTCAGGATGGAATTGCTTTTTAAAGAGAAAAAACAGACACAACTCGAATGTTTAATCCAGCATAGACAATAAAACTCGTGACTACGTCATATCCCTATCTGTTGTCCACACGCATTCTCTTTTCGACTTTATCATTATTATTTTGAGTATTATTTTTTGTTTCACCATCGAGTGGGTTAACCACAAAAAAAATGGTCTATGTATATTTGTACGAGAGTCTGCCGAGGCGAGACTCGATACGGTTAACGCTATCGAATCGATCGTGTTGCGTTCCACCCTCGAAACACCCTTTAGTGGTTCAAGAGAGAGAAAGCGATAGAAAGAGAGGGCGTTGAAATAAATAAATACGGCAAAAATGACCAACGCTTTCCATCGTCCATCCTCTCCCTCTCTACTCCTCCAACGTTACGACCCCTCGAAAAACGTTGCACGGAATAACGATGCTCGTTCGCTTCACTTTTGGGGGTATACAATTTTTTACCCCTCTCCCCACCGACGTCCTTGCATCCTTGTTCTCATTTCATCCCTTTAGCGCCAACGCACTTTCTCACTTGGCACAAGCGTAATTCTCTCTTACTCTCTCTCTCTCTCTCTCTCTTTCTCACTTTTTTCATAAAGCGTAGAATAAAATAAAAAGTTTATCGTCCAGCTTTAATCCGGCCGTTTTAGCGGATGCATCGTTCGAAACGATGAAATACGACGGCACGGCTGGTTTTGGTGCACTGCGAAAAAAAAACACTAACTCGCCATACTCAATGGGTGGTGGCAAGAGGAGGAGGAGAAGGAGGAGGAGGAGGAAGGGGGGATGGTCCGCTACGGGGATGAAAATAAGGGTGAGAGGCTCGCAAAACTCTGCCGCGTGTCCACAAAGTAAAAGGGAGAGGGTGAAAGAGGATCGACCGTTTCATATATGGATTCATCTCGATTTCGATAGGCTCCCATGGGAATCGATATATTTTCACAATTTTTTATCTCTCTCTTCTCTTTTTTTTCATATCGCTTGGTTTATTTTTTTCCACATTTTACCATCCACTCGTTGGCAGAACGATCAAAGTTTACAGTCACGTATTTTTCTATGTAAAACAGGCTAGAAATTATTCGATCGACCATTTTGAAAATAAAATATAAATAGATAAATAAATAATAACAATACCGCAATCGACTGAGTATAAAGTTTCGAAAAGTTCTCGATCCCAATCTCCTCCTCCTTTTAACTCTTTCCTTTCGGTACGCTAATTTTCAAAAGTAAGTATTACGTACTTGCGAGAAAGTTGAAAGCTCTCGGTGAAAGTCAAGAAACCTGAAGGCAAATAATACTACGTGTACATTGTGGTTAAACCGGAAGTAATACGCTAGTCGCGATTGTACACACTTAACAAGGGATTTCTGTTTTGCTCTCGTTTCTGGAATACATCGGGGTGGTTTACCAACCCGGGCGGATCTCGAGCGACTTCCTGGGTGCCGGTTATTACCCAGACCGATATTATTATCCCGATGGGACAATGACAGTCGACTACCGAATCGTGTACTGACAATGCACTGCTTCTACGTTGGACCTGCGTGGCTTTCATCCCTTCTATCCCTCGTCCCCAACCCCCGACGTACACATACACCCACACGCTTATATCCTGTGACTACTTCAACTAAAACCCGCGCCCTTAAATATGATGCAAGTGCAGAGAGGCCGAGCTTCGTTCGCTTTTCTCCAGCTTCCTTCTTCCCATTCCATATCCAACGTTCATGATCCTCACACAGCTATCCCTCTTGCAAATGCTTCGCTCGCACCACACGAGCCTTTTCCAACAACAGATATTTCTCTCTTTTTTTTTCTTCTTTTTCGCTCTCTCATTAACAACTTATAATGGCAACCGATGTATCAATCCGGCATAAATCTTCCAAAGTACCCATCACTATTCGTACATTTTCACTCTCTCTCTCTCTCTCTCTCTCTCTCTCTCTGGTTCGGAAATATTCACTGGTACATTACTCTCTTGTTTCCATGTTCCAGCCAATAAAGAAAGTCTCGTGCTATCGAAAGAATCACTTGGAAATAACCTCCACAAATAAGAATTTTTCTTTCTCTACACTTTGTGTCATGTTTGCCTTTTTTATCTTCCATTTCTTTTTCGACATTTCACATTCCGGACTCTTTATTCGGAATCTCTTTTTTTTGTTGTTGATGACTCAGGTTTTATTATCCTATTTCTATTTTTCGTCATATGGCCAACTTTTTTTATTACACTTTTTTTGAAAAATCGATTTTACAATTTGAATGCTATCCATTCTTGTTTTTTTTTTTTTTTTGCGATCCATTCCGTTGCTGTGATGGTTGAGTGCTCCAACAATGGCAAACACTCCGTAATCAAATTGACGGTTAAAATTGTCGTAAATTTTGATAAAAAAAATATTAAATATTCTCTCTTATTTCCACCAACAGCGAGATAAAAAATTGGAATCGTTATTGGATTTCATTGATTAAGAAAAAATTCTGTCATCTAAAAAACTGTCAATCTAAAATGATTAAACGTTTCGAAAAACGACTTTTAGAAGAAAAAAACTCGTCTGAAGCTTCAAGGTCGAAGGTGAAACCGATTAAATTCGTATTTTTAAGGAACGCTCCCGCGACCAAAATTCCACAAATTCCATGGTATTTTTTGTAACGTAACTCCAACGCACTTACATTGTGATCCAGTCGACTTCCTTTATTTCTACCAATGTGATCCCTCCTCGTTGACAACCTTTTACCCACGACTGCGAATCATATATACGACAAAGATAGGGAAATGTTTCTTCTATCGCGATACATCTGTGTCGCCTCTGGCTTCGATACGAGGCCAACGAAGCATCCTCTTTCTCTCTCTCTCTCTCTCTCTCTTTCCCTCTCTTTCGTTCGATCAAGAACTTTGCAATGTAACGAAAGCTTTCTGATTCTGTACCGCTGTTTGTACCACTCGCTGTGCTCGCTTTACTCACTAAAGCTTTGGTTACGTACACGTGTGTATGTGAAAATATATACGGGAGTCTCTACCTGCCTCGGTCGCTCTCTATTTCTTTCTCTCTCTCTCTCTCTGTCTCTCCTGTATCTCCGGCATTGTATCCGGAGCATTGAAACGTCGAAACAATGCGTCGATGCCTCGTTTTGTCTCGTGACTTATCGCCCGTTTCGCGGGGCTAGAACGGGGGGCAAGACAGGAAGAACAGAAAGAGAGACACGAAGAGATGTTGTACGATAAGAGAGGCTCGGGGGCGCCTCGATATACTGAACGGTGTATACGCGAGAGAAAAAAAAAGTTATCAAAAGAGCAAAGGGTGAGGGGGAGGGAGAAAGTGAAATGACGTAGAATCGAAGGGAAATACAGAGGAGCGTAGGGAGTGAAGTTAATCAGCAAGTTCCATGTGGCTTGTTAATTAACCCCTTATCACATGAATTTTCTTTCTTTTTTTCTTCTTCCCTTTCATTATTATCCTCTTGTCCATTTGTTTCTCGAAATAATGGGAGACACGTGTGGGCAACGTGTTCTTAGTCTCTTGTCAAAAGAGAATCGAGTCTTTTGGTTAATGAAGCCCTTATCGAGTGTAAAAATACGAACTTAGTTGTAATAATTAGACAGACGATCTGAGAAATAAGCTACAAAAGTGCAGCATCCTTCCAAGACATAATTAGCCAATTATCGAATCTCGTCGTACTCGAAAATTCCAATAACTTGGAAATATTATGTAATCAGCATCAGATATCCAATTCATTATTTTTAATCTTTCTGCGATTTTGTAAAATATGAAGAAAATTTGCACATTAAAGTACAAGTCAAGATCTTACCTTATGTTGGCAACTTAATCAGTATAATAAAGATGAATTACGAAAAAGGGAAATAAAGAGAGGGAGAGGATAGTACGATATATCAAATTTTACTGAATAGAAATGTTTCAGATGCACGTAAGTTCGTGCTTGACGTTAACGATTTCAACGTACATATACATTTATTAATACACATATACATATATGTATAACTATGAACATTTAAATATATTATGGTTGGTAGTTAGTTACGTTATTCTCGTGTTCTACATGTACATAAAACACCAAAATGAGGTAACGATTTCAATGTATACGTATATGTGCAAGTATTAAAATGGCCTTCCACACTGTTGAACTGTGTCCTGAATTTATAGAAGCCTCGAGAGGATAGAGCTCGCGTACACCAACGCCCACGCGACTCTATGTTAACCGGACGCGTTTCTGGCCTCAGTCTTGGCCAACTAAGGGTTGCTGGCTTTTGCCTTTTGCCCTTACTCCCCCCTCCCCCTTCTTTCACTCTCTTTCTCCCTCGGCTTCTTTCTCTCTTTCTTTCTTTCTTTCTTTCTCGCTCATCCTCTCTTTCTCTTGCCCTGGTACTTAGTAGAGAGTTTGCCACTGGAATCGCTTTGCATACCATTTCGCGCGCTCCGCCAATCTCCGAGATCTTAATATCGACGGTAATTTAAAGAGGGATGGGGAGAGAGGCAGAGAAGAGGTCGATTTCGCGATCTGGCGCGTGTTCAGACTCAACTTTATGAAGCAAGGTCGTTTTCGACTCTTATATATATTCCAAATTATACGGAATACACTTGCAACCATATGTTCTTATATAATTTATGGAGATTTATTTAACGTTCAATCTTACGTTGAAATCGAACAATTTTATTTAAAAAAAAACTAATGATTGAATGGGAGACTTTTTTTGGGAGATTTCATGTTGAAAATTATTGTTTTATTCAAAACTGTCACTAACCAAATGATTTTCTTCTTTTGTTACAGGTAAGTCGAGCATTCATATCGCAGTCATGAGACATCAATACTTCAAAACCGTGCAAGTACATTAGAAACTGAATTTTTCATATTTTCATAAATTTCGCCATTATAAAGTGAGGATTTTTCATTGGAGAATGTAGAACAATGGTCCTGGGTACAATTTCTGGAAAATTCCCAGAAGGATGAATCATTGAGTCATCGTTTCGTGTCAAAGATGACATCGAACTCTAAAATTTTGAGCCACATGTTCCATTAATACACATGTCCATAAGACTTGATTAAAAACTTCCAAGACCTGGCGTTTAACCCATTTTAGGGAATCTCGAAGTACAGGAATCATTAACCAATAAATATATACAATTTATCACTCGAATAAGTAAGAAAGTGATACTCATTCGTGGAGTCTTTGATCTTTTCTGCTAGTCAGGAGCGCTCATGACCACGATATAGCCAATTCTTTTTATTAGCCTTTTTCGCACACCACTTGGATCTTAATTTATTAAAACTTGATCGAATATTGGATCCATGATGATGGTATTAAGACAATAAATTAACAACGACAAGTACTCTGCTCACTAGAGTTTATGAGGAATGTAAAATAATGAAGCGATATAAGAGCCTCTTTTATTTCTATTTTAATTGTTACTTCTTTCGTCCACCCTCTTCTTACTGTGGCGGATGGAAAGCGAGCAAAGCAAGACTCTCCTGCTCACGTTAAAGTACCTACGTATGACATACGTGTATATATATGTACACGTGTGTGTATCCGTGTGTGCAGGGAGCAAAAGAAGCGCGTGCATTCGGGCATTTACATCAAGAGACTCCGGGACGATGATAATTAGTACATAAGGGTCTGGTTGAAACATACGAAACCCCTAGAGTCCGCCGTGCCGACTTTTGTAGACCACTGGAGTCTTTCTCTCTCTTTCATATTCGTCTCTGCTTCTGTCTCACTCGGTCTCTTCGTCTCTTGATTCCTGTTAGGAATCATGCCCCATCCCTTGCACGTTTTTCTCTTCTACCCTCTCGCACAGCAAGTGTCACAGAGTCGTGGCTCACATACCGCGAATAAAAAAAAAGACACGTCGATCCAGCCCACCCTTGTGACCTCTTCTCTCCCTTCCCCTTACACCCTTCAACCCCTTTTTCTTTCCTCCTCTCCTTCTTCTCCTTCTCTTCTCTCTTTCGTCTTTACGCTTTCTCATAATTTGGCTGCGTTTCTCATTGATGCACTCTCCAAGCTCTCACATTTTATACCACGAGACATCTCAAGAGCTCGGAGCTTCTGTAGAAATGATAGAATGGGCGGCAAGCAAGTACCTAAAACCAAGACGCCTGCTGCCTTATTCACCCTTCCGCCATTTTTCTTTTCCTCTCCTTGGCTCCTCCTTGCGAGACTAACAGCAAAATAATACCCGCTTGATTGGCAATTTAGTGTTGAGATTGCTGCGAGAATCTTCTTCGTCTTTCTCTTATCTTCCCTCCTACTCTTCTGCTTCTTCTTCTTCATCGCGTTCTTTGCTCGAGTCGTTTTCATCGACTATGGGAAAACTTTCAAAGAGTAACTTTTATTTCTGCTTTATCAAACACGGACCTTTTTAACCTAACACCATAGTTTCTTTCTGCCCCACATTTTAAATCACACCTTTACTCAATTTTTCTCATTTATTCTACAACAGTTTGGACTCGTTTGGTTTCCATTTTCAGAGCCGGCAATTTAATCGAGAAAATAAATGTTTCGAAACCGAAAACGATTCCCATATTCACTCAGTATCTTTTCTACAAAACATCCCCCCCCCCCCCCCCCGGCCGCCCTCTCTCAATACTCCTTCCACTGGCTCAACGAGTCTCGATGAAAAACGGTTGCCGATAAATTTTGACAGTATTCTGTCCATTGCATTGCAATAATACCGGACCATATATTAGAGGTGTATACGCGATGGAGGTGGTAGAAAAAGGGTTCGTGTATATTGAGGGGGTGAAGCACACCAGCTCACACCCCCCTCTCAATGCTTTCGTATAGTTTGCACGGTAACATATTACGAATTAATACCAACTGCTACGGTGAAATATTACTGCAAAATACTGACCGTTATTTCGTTCTCTTCACCTTCTCTCTCTCTCTCTTTCTGTCTCTCGGCCCCTCACCACCCCTCAGCAATGTGAAAATTGTTATTATACGTTCGCGTTATACTTCTTGCGAATTTATATTCGATATGCCAAGCCCCCTGCCCCTCCAACCCTCTACCCATCGTCGCACAACGGTGAAAAATCGTTTATGAGAAATAATAATAAGTGAAATACGAAAAAATGAAAAATTAGTGCGTGCCTGAATCTCATTGCTAGAAAATAATTGCTGCTGTAGCTCCCGCTGGGATTAACATTTTTATTATGCCATTCTTTCCAATTTATTTTGTATTTTTATTGTTATTTGAGGGCAAAGTATAATCGCACGTTCGAACAAACAAAAATGTTTTTAACAGCATAGACAAATATACAGTTTGGCTTGTTGCAAAATTTCTTTTTTTTTCAACCACAGTCTCTCTATGTTAATTAGTGATCAATCTCGTGTTCTAAAATTGGTTTCATCGTTATTTTTTTTTTGTCGCTTTTATATATTCGTGAAATTTATATTTAACACGCGAAACGCTTAAGTATAGAGCTGTTATAACAATTATTGGGATACAAAGTATTTGGTGACGCGGTGCTCTCATTAAAAATCCTTTTAGCTTGGCACTCTGGGCTTTTGGTCGAAACCCCCTTAACCACAAGCGTACAAAGAGCGTTTGCATTACGAACACACTTCTAACGAAACAATGAGCCACATCAGCAATAGTTGTCCCAAAGTTCGAGAAAATTACACATTTTTTCTCAATGTACCAACAGTTCAAAGAAATTTTCATTCTTCTATTAAATTATTTATGAAAAAATACCGTTTGAGTCGTGGCGAATAAATGACAAAAGCCTTAATTGAAATTTCATTCGACTCAAAATTGAATAGAAATTCTTGTTTGGTATGCGAGAGATTTCTTTAGTAAAAAAGACGTGAAATTTTTTATTTCTCATTTATTTTCTGTGCGAATTTTGAGGAAATAAATTGATAGATAATTAACGATATTTCATAAAGATCGACGAGTCAAATGTTCACAGCTGTTTCCACGTTACTCTGTGTCAAGAAGTTCCAATAATGTTTGTCACAAATTTCAACGTAAATAAACGTTTTGATGCTTTTATCGAATCTCATTCTTCGATTTATAGTTTTCTTGATCATTTCCACATCAGAGATCGATCGCTTCTCAATATTCCAACGATTTACTTATTCATGATAGTGAAAGAGAAAAAGAGAGAGAGAGAGAGAGAATAAAAAACAGTCAAAGTTTAAATGGGAATTAACGTGGTTGAGTTGGCCGATCGGTAAATCTGTAAATTATATTCAGCGTGAAATTTGACGCGGGTTCGAAATAACAGCATAGCCAGTGGGGAAAAGCATGAGCGGTGTGCCGATGCTCTCTCGCGTATACACTCGGCTCGTTCATTATTATCTCTATCAAGCTGATTAGCCGGTGAGCTGTCGAGCAGAGAGGGAAAGGCACAACGGTCCCGACACGTAGATACACAGACTCTGTACAACAGCCAGAACGACAGAACAAACGAAAGAGAACGAGAGAGAAAAGAGAGAGAGAGAGAGAGAAAGAGATGAGTGAAACTTTAATTTTATACCGTTGGTCCACATTCGACGTCGCACTCTGTTCACACGAGCAAACAGAAACAATCATGTGGCACATGCTTTTACGGTTCGGGCTAAATCACTGACATTAAATTATCACTACTGACCAAGCGTGTCATCTGCCAATTATTCTCGACAAGTATTGCAAACCTGTGGTTCAATGTATTTTAAATAAAAATCGTAATAAACATTGAAGAATTTTAATCAGAGATTAACAAATATCGATTCTGACTAACAATTTTTTCTCTCATTTTCTTTCATCGTGAATTTCAAATGAACTTTGATACTTCCAAGGATTATATTTTATGTTTTATATCGAAGGATTACATTTTTATAGCTGTCATATGTCAATAAAATTTGTCCCAATTTGAAATCGTCGTTATTTCCGCTGTCGTAGAACAAACCGGAAGTGACGAATGAGCAAATCTCCGAACACTATGTTCCTCTCCTGTCTCTAAACTCGATGAACTTGTGCAAGATGTACGAATCGAAAAACAAAAAGGAAAAAAAAGAAAAAAAAAAACATTGATTCGACGAACGCGATAGCTCACTCGCATGCATTCGTAAACGGCGAGCACTTTTGGGAGTTCCCGTCGAGTTAAACGGGACCCCAGCCACTTTGCGGCCTTCCAGAGCACAACTCGTATACGTTTCACTAGTTTTTCACATCGCTCCTCAATCCTGTCTCCCCTTTTTCGTTCATCTATGCAGTTATGCCATTAAATTTTGCCCGGCTTTTTCCATTTTCATTTATATTTTATTTCCTCCATACTCCTGCATACCGTATTGATCAACTCGTCGCTTTAACGCTAAAAAAGGACCAATTGATTGTTCCGATTAATCGGTTAATCTCTATTTATCGGCTAAGTTACGGACGTATTCACGATTTTAAATTATAATTATATTTTCCATGTTTTAATTGCTCGAATGAAGATTTTGACTGGATTCCACAAACTCCGAGAATTTTATTGATTAATTACAATGCAAATCAGAGGAATATAGAAAAACCACAAAAATGGTTAAGAATACTTTTCATTCGAAAAAAGTTCATTGCTGAATGAATGAATTTTTAACTTAAATTTCATTCTATTTTGTCCGATAATGAATTGAGTGAAACTTCAATTTTCGAAATATGTGCCACAAAAAAAAAATGTTTTATATTTATAAAATATACAAATTTTAATATCTATTCAAATATTTGAATCAACCATCACATAAATTTTATTTTGCTGCAAGAAATAAAAATATTTGCAAAACTGATTTTGTGCAGAATATAAAATTGACAAATTGCAGTAGAATTTTTTAAATCTCGAAGTGAAAATGAAAAAATATTGTAATTAGTAACAAATACATGTTTTATACGGGGTCCCCATGTTTCACTGCTCGACTAAATATTTCATCAAGCATTTTGCCACAAAATTTACTTTGAAATTCATTTGGTGCATTCTATGGCTGCATTTTCCATGCTTACGTTTTTATTTTGCAGAATAAAAAAACATAATAATACGTTCGAATGTGACACAGCAATTTTGAATCTTCATTTTGACGTAAAATTTGCTTTACAATTCGTTGGATGAATTTTTTATCGTTGCATTGATTCTCGTGCTTATGTTTTTTTTTTTTTTGTTTAAACAAAAAGCTCAATCGTAAAGTATTCTCGAAAGCATAATAACACGTTGCCAAATTTTTGGTAGTCAAAATACCGAGCAAAAAAATCCCATTTGGTCGAGGCTATGGTCATACATTGATATTTAATTTTTATTGTTGTTTTACTTCGCACTCTTTAATTATGATGTCCCTGATCAAGCGAGAAGCTGGCCTGTCCATAACTCGTGACGATGCTAATTCCTGACTGCCTATTGGTACAAAAAAGCAATGGGAAAGAAGAGAAAAAAAAATAAAAATAAACGAAATCAATCCGCAGTGAAACGTGTTTACTGATTTTTTATATTCACATCGCAGCCACAATCCCTCAACGTGTGGATATTTGTAATTACAGAAAAACGCACAGTAGCCAAATTTGTTTGGGGCTCGTCGTTTTTTATGCGACATTTGGAGAACAATTTTTTTTTTTTTCGTTTTTAATTTCGTACCAAATGAAGCGAACTCACACCCCTTGCTTCTCACCTCGACCTCCTCTTCGTCGCCCCCCCCCCCTTTGCACAGAATTCGGTCGAATGGTGCTGTTGATATTCGTTATTAATTTTTAATTACTATTTCGTTCTGTCCTCTTGGTAAATTTTCTTTTTTTTTTTTTTTTTTTTTTCATTTCTCTGGCCACACTCTCGGCTAAACGTGTAAATCATCGAGAAAAACATTTTTGTTTCGGATAAATGTGTGCTCTGATTTTTTCGCGATTCACACACAGTATTGCTGTATATTTTTTGTCCAATTGGTAAATTTGTCTTTTTACTAAACAATTGTGGCGAAACGAAAACAATGAGAATTACGTGTGAATAAATGATTGAATAAATTTGTTTTGCTTGGAAATTTGTTTTTATTTTTTTTTATTTTTTATTGCTCTGCAGAGCATTTTTATGATTAAACACATTCGAGAATAGTTAAAAACATCGATTTGGAACAATTTTTCAATCCATTTGTCACCATTATTTCAAATACTTTTTTCATATTTTGTTGACAATGTCAAAATAATGGAAAAATAAATAAATTGATGATGCCTCTTTTACATTCGTATTGATTTTTACTATCGCACGTGTATCTATATACCGAGCAAGCGCGATTATTTGTCAGGCGAATCAAAACGAAATCAAGCGAGCAAGATAAACGTCCCTTTTTTTAATCCCGCACTCTCTCCCCTCCCCCCCCCCGCTCTCTTCTGCTGACGCACCCCTCAACTCCATGCATATTAATTTAAATCCGTGAAAAAGCAAGCTTTTCCAGGGCAAACACTCGCCCTGCTGTTTGAAGTCTAACAGAAGCCGCGTATAGTGACGATAGAAAACGTCGAGCTTCGGATATTCGACGATTATTTTCCGATCTTTGTGAACTGTTTGTAAAAACGAATGAGTTATTACAAATTAATGGATGAGTTTTTCAATGTTTCTGTATACGTTTACGTTTAACAATGTTTTACACAAATGTTTTTAACGCGAGAAATTGTTTCATCACAATCTTGACAGTTAGTGATCGTACAAATTCGGAAATCAATGAAATTCCTTATTCCTTCTCCAACAAATCTTCGATCATTTATTTGAAGGATGACAAGAAAAAAAATATAATCCCGATATGAAACCTTGTTTCGTATACGCAAAGGTGTCTCTGTCATTAAATTAATTATGCGAGAAAAATCATTAATACACTGGGGAGATTTTTCCGCGTTGAGCTTCGTCAACGACCCACTTTTTTTTACATTGACCCAGTAATTAAAAATTCGAGAGCAACCACTTCCGTATTGTCGGCACGTAACACACAAAGCAGTAGCGCGATCCCTTTAAAAAATCTCGAGGTTGCCTCGATTTCTATCAGCTAATTTGCAACTTCAAAAATTGAGAAAAAAAAACGAGAGCAAAGAGGTGATGAAGAGTCTATATTTCTGGGGGAGCGCGGTGAGAGTTGAAAAAGAGACAAAAAAAATAACTAGAAGAATAAGGAATCGCGATAAAGAAGGAGAAAAGATAAAAAAATTAGGGAAGAACTTTTCTCTCGTCCCTTCTTTAGCACGAAGGGAAAGAGGAGCGAGAAGCATTTTCCGGTAGACGAAAAAAATGTGCCCAATTTCGGTCGAGAGCGGACAATACAGCGAGAAAAAAGAAAAGGAAGCACGAGAAAATGAGAAAAGAAATAAAAGAAGAAAGCCTTCGTAGATTGCAACGAAGACTAGACAGAGAAAGAAATAGAGAATGAGAGAGAAAGAGGAAGAAAAAAAGGCGAATCGAAGTAAAAGTGGCGGAACGGTGAAAGGTGCAAGGTAGAGAAAGGCAGAGATGGAAAAGAGGGCTAAGGGTAACTCTGAGGGGTGGAATCTCTCATAGCTTCAAGTATTTCGGTCTTTGATGTACAACCCTGTCCCTCCGTCTCACCGAAAACTCGGCATCCACCAGAAACACCAGTTTTAGTGGTAGAACTGCCCTCTGTATTTCGTTCAACCTCTCGTCCCCTTCTCACCCCGGAAAGTAGTGGATATCACCACCACCAGCATCACCGTCGGCGTCGTCGTCGTCGTTGAGGCATCAAAGAAAGTGGCTTCGGTAAGGACGACGATGCGCGCGGTGACTTTTATGTCTATCGGGTGAAGCAATAATTATCTGGCTCCAATAAAAAACATTCACGAACGGTCACCAAAAGCTGGCTCCACTAAGAAAATTAAAAAAAAAAAAAAAATCAAAACAGTTGCAAATTATCGTCATTTTGATACCGAAAAACGTTTATCTGAACAGAATGTGGGCTTTTTTTTTTCAAATCGGCAACGATCGTTTTATCGAAAAAATTTGATGGTCCACCCTGTATACGAACAGCTGTACACGGAGTGTGCTAACTTTCTTCGACGATAAAAAACGACCGAAAAAACTTGAGAGAAGTTGAAACGGATGAAGCAAAGCAGAGAAGAAGAAAAAGTTGGAGTGCGTGGCAACAAAAATGTTCAATTTAACAATAAAATAGTAATAAATTCACGGATTTTTGGTTTAATGTTAAATTATCAACATTGTGGAAAATCTGATAAAAAAGGAGAATTAAAAAAATGAGCACGGGACAAAAGAAATGATTTTAATATAAATTAGGGAACCGAATGAACGGAGCAATCATTTTGATTCGGAACTTTGAACGTTGGAGGAAATTTGTATGAAACGAAAGAAAAAAAGAAATATGTGCTAATGGAATTGACAACAATTGAAGAATTGATTCAATTGAAAAACGAAATTATACTGATTAAGATCTATCAACGTTGTGGAAAATGAGTATTTAATGGGAATAAAAAAAAATGTGTAAAAACGTAACAAAGGGAGTAAATTTGATAATAATAATTGAAGTATTAAATGAAAAAAAAAAAAATGTTGATCGTGATTTATGAAAACATCGAGGAAAATTGATATAGAATTTCGATACTGCAATCGCAGCCTCGATCGCACTATCCTAAACACAATTTCGTGTTTAATGCCCGAGATAACGCAACTTCCTCGGGGTGGTTTACCCACACAGAGTCCCACACCTGCGGCGATCGTGCCAAATCGTATACACGAAAGTACTACCAGCCCCGCTTTATCGTTCTATCGACGATGAAATTCGTTTACCGCGAAAATCTACTCTACCGCGATGTTTAACGGCAAATTGTAGAAACGTCCCGTGACGGTATTTTATTTATTTGTATTGTTTTTTTTTGTTTGTACGTTGACAAAGCTCTCAATTGCCATTTAATTCTTCATTTATAATGCAAACGAAATCGCGAGCATTATATTGACGTCAAATCACATGTCAATCCGCACTTTAATAGTTTATCTTTATTATTCCTGCAGGTGATTTTGTTTCCATTGTTAGTCATTGTTTACATCACACGTACATGCAACTGCTCTGAACGTTTTTGTGCACCAAAAAGTTATATATTCTACGAAAAATCTGACAGTTTAATCGTCGCGATCGAAAAACTCTTTATTATTTAAGTTGAACTATCGCATTAACTAGTTAGTGGACGCCCTATGATTTTTTAAATTGTAAATGAGCCTCGTATGATTACTTTTAATATTATTTTAATGAGATTCACTGAACATTATCCTTATCATTTTTTAAAAAATTAAAATTTTGTTTAGAAAAGGATTTCTAATCGCGAAAGCCAAATCAAGTGACGCGGTAGCGGCTCTAACAATCCGATTTCTTTCTAATAATGAGGTTCGTGATAGGTCAACCTTGAGTCGTCGTAACAGTAGTTTTGTAACTTAAGAAACTTCGAATAAATGGTGTACAATACTAGAAAGAAAAGAATACCGAAGAATGCAAATTTCAACATGTTTTTATGCGTTTGTCTGAGAGGGTGAAAAAAGGGCGATGGTCGAGAAAAAAGTTGACGCGAGCAGGAAAGGGACATCTTACGAGATCAATGTAGCGCGGGGGAGTCTGAGCATGCCACTTAGTTATTGTCTGCACTTCCCTTCTTTTTTGCCCCTTTTTTCCACGCACTCCTATAAATATATATCTATATATATTTACACACACTTTTATAAACTTGATTGGCCTCGTGACATTTCGCACAGACACGTTTCTTCTCAACAACTCGCGAGTCTTTCAACTTGAATTATTTATCTTAACAAAACTCGAATGTGTTTAATTTTCGAAAATACAAAATCTGACCCAATTTCGCAATTGTTTTATCGATAATTCCGTCGAAAGTCTCGATCGTGAAATATGACGAAGCGTAATAGTGTAAAGAGTAAAAATAAAACTTGTGACCGCTTATTGTTTTACAAATTTTCAGAGCTAAGCCCCCGCCCATCCGTTTATTATTATGATCTCTATTATTGTACGTTCCCGTTCAACGCGGTCGAATCAATTATTAAACACTCGTTCCGAATTCGTTTATCCGCTATAAAGTCGTGCCCGGGCTCAATCGTACATGAAGCTTGTGCCATTTAAGGATTCCCAGTGAGGAATTTTGTTCGAAAATATATCGCGCTTCAGTCGCGGAAGGAGCCATGGAACTCGAAGTAGAGGAAACAATAAAAAAAAGCAAAGAAAACGATCCGTTCCTGAACTTATCACTTGTGAAACATATCGATTTCGTCGATACTAAAAATACGTAGAAATATAGAAACACCACCTTAAGCTTCGAACCAGAATCTGGAAAGAAAAGCCTCAGAAAACTGAAACAAAATCAAACCTCTCGTAGAATTAAGAGAGTAGTCTCTAACTTTTGCAACAAAAAATGAAATTAGTAACTTATCGGGTGTGATTTTCTCAGAATTTAAAAAAGCGATCCCGGATCCTAGAGAGTTGTGTTCGTGTAATTTTTTGTCGCCGTTATCAGAAGTGAGGTTTGGTGGTTGGATAGAAGGACGAAATGATGATTAACTGGGTGTAAGCAACAGTTAATTACTCGCAGATCCCTGATCATAAGCAACGTTTATATTATATATGGATTTAATATTATAGTCATATATGGTATCTGTGGAGAGAAAATGTACGAGTGGAGAGTGGGGGATAGACACGAATGGCGTTTATCGCTGCATATATGAATACATGGTCATACTTATCTATATAAACATATATATATGACATAGTGACGCCTCAGGCAGTAGTGGTTGGGTGATGCTGCACGCTGTGGGAAGCAGGCCTTTGAGGCCTACCTTTCCCGTATTAGCAAAGGGCCCCGGGAGCCCTGTTGGGCGATTACATCGTCCGAGGTGTGCTTTCTCTATACAGCATCCAACTCATCTTCTCTTTCCCTCTTCGTGTCTCTTTCTCTTTCGCTCCTTGTGTCCTATTCTGCCATCTCTGGCCTACAAGTGGGATATTAAGAGTGAGATCAGAGCACTCCTCTACGAGGACAGAGGGTGTCTAGCATGTATCTAACGATATCCATACGAATTACAGAGCTGCACACATATACACTGTTACATATTCGTTTGCTGTAGAGAAAGAGAGAGATGGAGATTGAGAAAGAGAGTTGGAACGAGAAGACTAGAGGTAAAGTGTGCGTGTGTGTGTGTACATCGGTGTCGGTGACGTTGAGGCCGATCAGCCCGTTCCGCTTTCCTCGTAGCCTGGCCAGCACAGATACTGCACGCTAATGCGCCGGAATAGATTAATTCTGACCAATAGGAGAAGCCCGATCGAAGTGAGGTAAAGGGGAGGGAGAGGACTCGGAGCACATTACTCAATTATTTACGCTTCATTAAGTATATATCCAATGCCACCGAGTGTGTACCAGCAGCAACGCTCGCGCCGGCTCTGCTCTGGGAACACGATGGGAGTTTGAGGCTAGCGAAGCTTTCGTGGAGAGGGGAAGCATGAATGTATACGCCTGTGTGTACATATATGTATCTTTCTACCTTTCCTTTCTCTCTCTCCTTCTCCTCTTCCTTCTCCGCACAAGTTCCATCCTTCTCATTGGCGTCGTATACACACGTATGTACATCGCGAAACTCTGTACATAATGTATGGGGAGCCTGTTGGGGTAAGCGACCAACTACCCCATCCTCAAAAACCACCCCCCAATCCTCCTCCTCCTCCTCCTCCTCTTCCCTCTCTTGGTCCAACCTTCACCAACGACGCAAACGGGAAGAGGGCTAAAGGGGTTTTTGGGAGGTGGGTCTAACTTAATTATTCGAGAAATTCACCGATCCATTCCTGAACCCTCTCCAACCCCAATATCACCCCTTCGTAGCCCTGCTTGCTTCGCTAGCTCCTATCCTCCAACCTACAATTTCCTATACATATATACACAATTGTATATATATGGATATCACGATAGGGGTGTATATGCATCAGTTTCCGAAGGTACTTCAGTGAGGAGCCCCTGCCGCCCATCGGCTCTCTATAACGTCAATCCATCCCCTTCGGCTCCCTCTATTGCCAACTCGCCCTTATTTCTGGACCGAAAGCTAGTGTGACGAAGAGAGAACGAAGAGAATCGATTTATCCGCACGAATCTCTCCTTATCGTGTGTCGAATGACCGTTGCAACGGTTTGCATCTTCATTTTTGTCGATCACACTTTTTTTTATATCCTCAAAATATACAATTTTTATTTTGAACTTGAATTTTCTTTAATTTCATCAATTAACTAAACAATTATATTATTTTGTCACATGTTATATTTACGCTGAAACGAATTAACCAAATGTACTAAAAATCATCAATCAAAAGAATACTGGGAAGGATGAGGTTTTAAATGATATCCCTTCGTATGATAAATCGTCTCGAACTCCGAGCATAAATATTCATGAGTTTCGAATTAATTGCTTTACCGATCGAGAATCCAAGAGAGCGAGGGAGACAGAGAGGTGGTAAATATAATCGTATCTAAATGATCAATCATCCCGTTTGTACAGCGCGCAGTAGCACTTCGAGAACTAGCGAGGGAGACAGAGAGTCGATAAATAAAAATTGAAAAAAATATTAAAAGAAATTATTGAAAATAAAAGAAACTTAAAAGAATAACAAAAAAATAAAATTAAAATAAATTAAAACGAAAAGAACGTTCGTGAAAAAAGATGAGGTGTGTATAGAATTTGCGAGCAAACGTATGTCTCTACGTGTGTTTGTACGTACGATGCACGTGTGTATTCAACGCCCAGAATAAAGCATATAGATGGGCGCATTGCGATATCACCTTCCCCCGTCTCTTCACGTGGACGTTAATTATCATCGCGTATAGAATTGTTTTATATGCCAGGAAGCACTTAAATAATATTTCACCGAGTCGAATATACATTCACATGCTGCCACGATTATGGGAACCTGCATAAAACGTATGTATGTGT
The DNA here is from genome assembly GCA_948107755.1 of Campoletis raptor. NCBI lineage: Eukaryota > Metazoa > Arthropoda > Insecta > Hymenoptera > Ichneumonidae > Campoletis > Campoletis raptor. The sequence goes on from OX403631.1 coordinate 8,175,081, forward strand.
GTGTTTACAAATATACAGGCTATTCAATTCCAACATAATCGATTTTGAATCTCAATCAAATTAAATTGATAGCCCTATTTCTTATATAATAAAAAATACAATGTGTACTAAAATTCGTTCGGCTCTGTGTCAATAAAATTCAATGCACATTAATGCTCGTCAATAGAAATGAAAAAAAAAAAAAAAAAAAAAAACTAACGATTTTTCCCAAATGAACTTTGAGAAAGTTCAAATACACAAATACACAAAGTTCTTTAAAAAAATTAATTAGACTCGAGTCAGCCCATGTAAATATTTTAGTGTTGGTAAATATTTTCCCATATAAATATATACAAATATATAATTCTACAGGACTCTATAAAATATATATGTATAAGTTTAAAAGAGTTGGTAAAATTCAAGTAGTTCAGAGGCAAAATGCAAGAAGACTCGACATACGCACGATCGAATGCGCCGATAAGAACCCGTCGGGCTCTTAGGTGGGCGGAATTCGTTTATAGCATATATTGCGAGGCCCCGGAAGGCTTGAAACAATGTGTACTGGTGCGGTAGTGAAATGCAAAGATATAGAAAATTGCCAGTGCGTTACGTTACGCGATGAGGGATTTACAGGTGTATGCGAAGCGATCTAACGATCCGGCATGATATCATCCAACCGTCGATTCTTCAGCTCGAATATTCACACCGAATTTATATATATAGGTACATGCATGAAAATATAAATATAAATGTAAACATGTAGAGACTTTGTTTCGTGTGGACGTGAAGATATTTATGAATAATATACGTCGATATAATTATTATATATATATATAAGCGCGTATGAAAGTTTACATTTTCATATCGAGGGCAGACTGAATAATAATGTGCTAATTATTTATGAATTAATTTTAAAGTGATTAATTTAAAAAAAAAAAAAAATTTTAATGTAGCACGAAAATGACGAGATTCATTGGACGAAACTGATGTTTTTATTTTATCATTTTCTGTCTCTCTCTTCCTCTCGATCCTGCTGTATCTCCTTAAATACATAAATCCATATATAATTATTCTTATCTCGAATTACAATATATATTCGAAGCGTTGTCCCCTAAATGAACGTTAATGAGGCACGAGTAATGAAAAATTTATTTCTTCAATATGAAATATATTTTTGTAATCATATACACGATTAGTTATTTGTACAACTGAACAAACCAGACCCCGAAATTGTACGAAGCAAAAAAGTGCCTCGTTTTAAAATTTATTTCGACCAAAATATATTCGCCAAAAATATCAATGATCATTATTATCCTTTAGAAAATTTAAATCATAGACTCTCACACTGCGGGCTCAATCGTTCGACAAATTATCTTTTCTCGTTTCTCCTGCTTTTTTTTTTTTTTTTTTTTTTTTTTGGATTATTTAATTATTCGAGAACGAATATTTTTTGATCGAAATAAATTGTTTATATTTATAAGAGTCAAGACAAATAAAAAAGAAGATTTTAAATGGCGATTGTTGGGGCTCGTGGGAGGATAGCGTAAAGATCTTTCGATGAAAAGGAAATGAACGATTAGGAGAACGATCGAGCCATCTTCCTCGTGTATCTTGGGGTGATAATTATTTTTATCTTCATCTCCAGATCGTGGATATTAAGCGTCTACGCTATGCTGATTCGTTATCTCAAATATAGAGCTACACGATTTTTTTCTCGTGAAAATTATACACTGAAAGGATTATATATTTGATAAATTTACTCTGCAAATCATCGAATCGAAGGGACACATTACAAAATTCTTCTCTCATAATCATTGAACCGAATTAAATTTATTATGAAAATGAAGTTAATTTTCCGTATTATTTTACACGAAACATTCTTTATAAAGTATTTTTTTTTTTTCAATTTTTTAATTACGTGCATTTCAATAAAAAATCTTGAAAACTGAGTTTTTAATCAAAATTTTGACACTTCTCGTTCCTACGTTTTAATTAACTACGAATTCGTCTCATTATTTTTGTTACATCCTGTTACATTTACACATATTTTCAAAGTAATCAAATGTTTTATTGAATGCAGTATTTCGTGAAGAATTTCAATCGTTATAAGAAATATTAATATTAATTGCGTTTTTTGAACGTTAGAGTTTTGGATTTCTGTGAATTTCAAATTGTACAAAATTGACAAAGATTTGATTGATCGGACGTCTTTCGTCGCGACGACGAATACATCGAAAACGGATTTACTAACAGCTCACGTTTCGTGGAAGCCTTTCAGGCTCTTTGCTTACGAATTTGGTCGGTAGACTAAACAGAGGGTAATTAAAATAATTCATTTGGTCGTGCCTCCATAACCAGGCCACGAGAATTTCCATCACTCTTTTTATTCTCTTTGTACTCTTTTTGTTCTTTCGACTTTACAAATTAAAAATAAAAATCCTTTCAGAATTCATTCAGTTTTTTGGTCACGTTGAGATTTTAGAATTCAATCGATGGTTTGGTTCAATTAAACGGTAAACAACAAAACAAAACAAAAAACAACGAAAACGACGAATGAAAAAAGGAGTTGGATTGAAAAATGATTAAATAATGAGATTAGAAATTGAATGATTTATTTGGGTTACCGGTTCACTCACTTTTTAATCAATTTATTTACTCGTTCGTTAATTCACAAGTTTCTTGCTTCGATATTATGGAACATGGTTAAAAAATTCGTAATACAACAATTGTCGAAGGACAAGTGGCAAGTAAGAAACGACGATATTAGATTAAGAAAGAGAAAGAGAGAGAGGGAGAGAGAGCGTAGTAAGGGTGAAGGGAATTCTTAGCACACGCCACCACACCATTGACAGCCCGAGTAAGCTTGCAATATTAATGCAGATCGTGCGGGGGTTTATTGACTCGGCAACGTGGTTGATGTCCCTAGACACACCCCGAAGCTTTTTCCACGATTTATTGAAACCCTCCGGAGTTCAATAAACTATCGAAATAAAAAAAAATTTCCCTGATAGCTAATATATCTGTCGGTTCATCGAAATCGTAACGATTCAAGTTCGGAATAAAAAAAATGAAAAAATTCTATACGGAAATAACGAGTAAAAATATTTGAAAAAAAAAAAAAATTCTTCTGTTGAAAAAAAAGTCCACAAAAATGTCCAAATGTTCTCGAAAAAAAAAAAAAAAAAAAAAAAAGTAGAAAAATCGAACGACATTTTTATTTGGAACCACGAGACTCCCGATCGCTTTTTTTCGACGATAAAAGCTCGCATCTCGCGGAAGCCAAAAGCCTTTTTTCCGAACGAACCCCCGCCGTTGCTTGCATTCCCTCTTTTTTATTATTATTATTTTTTTTATTCTTTTCGCGGGACGGCGCGCGGGTGCGCGCGCGTTGAATCAAAGGCCTTCGCGAACGAGACAATTGCAGTATTCGAACGAAATCCAATAAAATATAGAAAGCGGAATTGGGGGTGGGTTGTTATACGTCGGGGGGGACGAAAACGTCAAGCCCGTTGGCGCGTCGAGAGAGAAAGAGAGAAAAAGTCGACGGTCATAGGAAAAAAAAGGAGAGAGGGAGAGAGAGAGGAAGAGAGCAATCGCAAAGAGAGATGGAAAAAGGGCGAGAAGGGCATGACCGAGTACCCAACTGGTGGAAAACTTTTGATTGGGAAACTCGTCAAACGGGCAACCACGAGCCTTTATGGACGAGAGAATTTTTTGTTTTTGTCTTTTGCCAGCATGAATATATCCACGTTCACATATATTTTTTATATTTTTATACATATGCATTTGTCAATATATATATATATATAGATATATTTCTACGTGTACATTGTTTTAAAAAAGTCGATTGGCAGGTTATTATAATAACTGTTGATAAATATACGTTTTCGTGTTTGAATAACTTTTTTTTTAACAACGAAGTAAACAATTAAAAAACAATTGTGCAGTAATGAATAAAAATAATAATAACAATGAAAGCAAATTTTTACGTGAAATCGAATTAAAAAAAGCCTCGTGGTTAATGGTTTCGTTCAATTAAAAATTGCCCAATTAGATTGAAATGAAATTTCTTCGCAATTGTCCAGTTTTTTATTTTCATTTTTTCGATCTCTCTTTTATTATTGTTATTTTCTTTTTTTTGTGGCATTTTGGCGTGACGGATTTCGTCTGACGTATATTTACAATGGGGCGCCGGCGTCTCAACGACGACAACGACGTTGACGACGACCAAGATCGTAAAATGTTTAGTTATTGCGAACGAGAGGAATTATATTCGTTGAATTGTTATATAGGGTGTACAAAAAGATGGAGAAATTGAGAGAAAGATACGGTGACGAGGATTTCTTGCGTTGTGGATATGCTCAACACACGCGGTCTTCGACCGAAATAATCCGTGAGTAATTTAAACCGCGGCTTCTCACTCGTAATAATAATACCGAGAAATAACGAGTGTGTAAGATCACCAACGACGAATTGTCATGATGAATATCGTGTAAAATTGTATTCCCGAATAAATAAATAATAAATTTACACGAACCTCATTATAGCTGTACGTTCATGACTTTTGTCTTCCAATCAATTTTAGAAATATATACATATATATATTTAACGAGGTTCACGCGCCATAAATAAAAAGTCACGGAAAAATCATCAGATACAGTTTTTTGCCAGACCATTTTTTCAAATTTTGCGTCAATCTTCTTGAGCATCGTATTATGATGTGTAACAAAAATTTTGAGACCGTTCGATCCCCTTTGAAAGGTTTCTCTGGAAATTCAAGTAGAAATGGGCGTTTACGATCAGACCGTGTTATCAATTTGATGGACAGATGATACGAAGATGGAATTATTTTTAAAAAGTTTAGTTTATATATCGAGAAACGAATAAAAAAGTCGAAATTCTGGGGAGATGTTAAAATTATGGAACTAATTTTTGATTTGGACGAAAAAATGATTACATTTCTGGCTCATCGTTACAAAAATATCCTGGTCTTTCAGTAAATTTTGACGAGTAAAAAATTTCCAGATTAAATCAAAATATGACGTGTGGTGTAATATGGTAAAACTTTGCTCTGCAATTTGTTAAATAATATTTACACAATGTGTAGTGAAAACAATATGATACTTTTAATTGAATTTTCAAAAGGTATATTTTCAAATATATATTTATCAAACGTCACGTAAATGTTATTGTACTCCACGATGAAAATTTTGGTACATATCTATTTCAGTGTAAAAAGCGAAACGTCATAATTAATGGGAAATACAATTTTTGCACTGCCCCAAATCGCACTTATCACTTTTCGTATAAAAAAATTCATAAAAATGAATTTCAACAGTTTGGCAGTTCGTTTTAATAATTCTTCGATTTCCAGGCGTTCGTGAAGTTAAAAAAAAAAAAATAATGTCTAGCGAAATTCTGAGAAGTCTAAACTTGAAATATTTATGTTCGTTGATGAAAAAAAAAAAAAAAAAATGCAAAAAATATAAGGTTGTAGCTTATTAAGGGGTAGAATGAATAATATTTTTCTGTTTAGTGAACGTATAAATAAACATTATTATATATTTTTAGTGCACAGGTGCGCCAGTACAGAGCACACCTTCAAGTATTTTCTTTAGTTGAGGTTGGTTCAAGATAGAATGCGAGAAAAAGGGAAAGAAAGAAGAGTGAGAGAGAGGGAGAGAGGGAGGAGAGGAGATCGCGAACGATATTTCATTCGATATTGCACCCCGGCATTATTTCTCTATTTCGGTCCAGCACCGAGTTTCTGTTTGTTCTCTTTCTCTTTCTGTCTTTCCTCTCCTCTCTTTTACTCCCGTGTTCTTTGTTCTACCTTTTCCATTTTCTATCTCGCTTCCAGCATCCTTCAACTCGCTCTACTCGATCTCGGCGTTTCCTTCATTCACCCCTTTTTCTCTTCTCAGCGTACCGAGAATAAATTGTTTAATTTATATTAAAAATAAATATAGCAGGGAGTCGAGGTCTCGAGAGCTGTTCGCCGACGGCAGTAGAAATATTACCTTTAATATTAGCATTCGTTTTTCCCCTCCTTCTGCTCCTCCATTTCGCTCATTTTTTATGTTGTTTTTTTTTTCTTTTTTTTTTCATTTTTTTTTCCTATATACGTGTTACCCGCAATTTCTCCACTGCGAACCGTAGCAACTATATATACGAGTGCGTGTATTTTTAATATATATTTTTTATTTCCCCGCTACCGAAACCAAGATCGAGAGAAAGAAGAAGGGAGGAAAGGAGGGAGGGAAGTGACACGACGAGAGAAAGGAGAGAGAGAGAGAGAGAGAGAGACGAACAGCAGAGAAATGAAAGACGAGAGAACAGGGAAGAGAGATTCATAGCGCGGAAATGTCTACGACGAGAAATTAGATGAATCGTGGTAATTTATAGTAGCAGAAGAATAATAATAATAATTTAAAAAAAAAGGAAAACATGAGAAAAAGATAGCTGAACATTTCTCGGATTCGAGAGCATGGAGAACGAATATTAATTGGGGCTGGTGAATCAAAATTAGAATTGGTGAATTTTGGTAGAGAATAGCCGAGAAATATCGAATCTAATTTCACTTGATTTATGCTCTTCAATTACGAACTACCAATTATACGCCCAAAAACATCGCTTTCCATGGACAATCTACAAAGAATTTCTTGTGCTTTCACTTTGAGGAAACACAGAGCATATTTGCAGAATAACAGTTCGATTTTAATGAATATAACAAAAACTGCTTAATTAAAAATATTGAACAACTATCGAGTTTTAATCAAAGTTAACACAAAAGATTACATAAATTATAGTAGCTTTTCCCAAATTTCATCTGAACAAAAAAATAGCAGAAAGTGACATTTGACTGGAGGTGCAAGTAAATTGCAATCGCAGAGATGCTCAACTAAGTTATGATAAAGCACGTGTCGTTCTTGCAGTTTGAAAAAAAAAAAAAAAAATCCCTACACAACCATAAACTCTGATAACACGACTGGATACTCTAAACGATCGATATCTGATTAATTTTTCTTTAAATTTCAAAAACGAAACTGATAAAACTCGTAGCCAAAAATGTGTCATAAAATGGGATAAATAAAAAAATATGGTTCCGATGGACGTTGGATTGAAATTAAACATTGCTATGGTCCAGCGTCTACTTTCGCACGCTGCATACGCAGACTTGAAAGTGGATGGTGATGGGGCTGGTTTGGGTTTTGCTGGCAATTGCTGCAGCATGCACTTTTCGCTCGCGGGGCCGGTGCACCCTGCTTTTCCATAATGTAGGTCCAGAAAGAATGCGTCAAAGATAGAGAAGAGACAGAAAGATGGACAAAGAAGAAGAAGAAGCAGAAGAAGAAGGAAGGAAGGAAGGAAGGAATAAGTAGGGAAGGGAATGACGTAGAGTGAGAAAGACGCTACACGAAGAAAGAGACAGAGATAAAGGGGTGCAGGGGTGAGTTTGGACGAGGGACGATAGCGAGCTAGATGAATGGCAAGCCGTCCACGAATATTTCACGAGACGTATTAATATTGCAGCGTCTCATCTCATGGATGTATCGAGGTAACATAATGCTCTGCTATACATACCTCCTTATTAAACCAGCGGTCTGTACCCCAGCGTTGAGCAACGCCCGATTCTACACTATGCCATTTATACATATATATATATGCATGTATGTATGTATTTATGCATGCATATCATATATATATATATACAAAGATGAAAGGATGGTAGAAGTGAAGTAGAACTATAGTATGTATCTGATGTAAGGTGCAGTGTAGGGTGCAGCTTGCATTGCATCTATATATATATAGATATATATATATATCATAGCATGTGGAGTTTAGTATGTATATTCTGAAATGACGTAGACGACGTCGACGAACTTCTACCATACGATTTTTCTTATGACTTACAAATGTGTATATTAAAAAAGTCAAAAGTATCAAAGTTTAAAAACAGTCTCTTTATATGGAGTTTGATTTTTTTTTCTTTCTTTTTCTTTTTCTTTTAAAAACATTTTGTTAATTCATAGATTATTATTATTATTATTGTTATGATTTTTTTACTGTCGAACGATCTTTTGTTCATACTGATGAACACTTTATTTACATTTTTGAACAGTTAAGTTAGAACTTTTGATTAACTGTGGATTTATTATTTGGGATTATATATATTTTTTTTGTCACACAAAAAATGGCGATTCTGAGGAATTCGTCAATATTCGATGTGTCAGTGTGCGGTAGAAACTCGATGGTATTCTATTAAAAGATCCTTTATCGAACCTTCTGGCCCTTCGGTTTACTGATTTTTTTTTTCGTTTTTTTTTTTCATCCCCATGATGATATCGCATTTTATTCTCTACTATATATCGGTTTTTCTCCTTTCTTTCTTTATGTCTTACATTCCAATGTACATACAAATTCCCAAAGGTGTGTAAAACTTGGCCTAGTTTAACACTCGGATTTAAGATCGCGTGTTACAAAAATAATTCCTGGCCATTGATACATCGAGGAAATTGCGATTGGACATACACATTCGAATGAAATATGCAGGATCGAGCACCAATAATAATGAAACGTTAATAAAAATATAACAACAGGAATATTCCATCAACGTCATTGCACACTCTGCTTACATTTGTTAAAAGAAAAATATTCACAATTGCGATGTCATCGAAATACTAAATGAATTCACAGTTCGATGACGTCATTGAGACTCGCTCTAATTCTTTATTTTTAGTTAAACGACCTGATAAACTTGATAACCTTGGCATCTCATGTGATGCCCGAGTCCTTCAATAAAATATCTCCTGTTTTAAAAGATTAATGACAAAATGTCTAATTCATGTTTCTCTCGTGGATCAAATTTATTCTCTGCTTGCTCTACTTCTATATTTTCGTTTTACCAACATTTCGCCACTTTTTGGCCATATCGATTTTTTAAATTAAATTAAAAATATGCAGATATTTCTGTAATTGCTTATTTAATTATTTATTTTATTATTATTTTTAATATTCTTATTTTAATATCGTACAACACACCTTACTTTTTAAACTGCACTCCCATTTTTTATTGTACTCGTATACATCAGGTGTACAAATACACAGACATATATATGTGCATCTGTGAAGGTATATAAATGTACGAAACAGGCCTTCTCCGACACACGATTTTCTCCGCGGAAACTTGACTCGAGAAACGTACGTGCACACGCCCCTTGCTTAAATATTGACATAGCCTTAAGAGAAGATAAATAAGCGTCTCCAGGATGAGCCGGGTCCTGGACTGACGCCATTTTCGCTCTAGTTACCCTTTCCTTTCCTTCTTTCTACATCGTCTCCTCCTATAGTTGCTGCTGCCTCGTTTCTTCATCCCTGTTTCGAGGTATTTATACATCCGAGACTCGTGAGCGATAAATACTAATCGAATTTTCCTGTCGGAAAGTGACGACAAACAAAAGAGCAGAAAACTTAAAATAACGATGATAGACATTAACGATTAAAATACTTATAAGAGGATTAAAAACAGTGTCAAATTTTACGACTTTTTAATCAAACCAATTAATCCCTTAATTATATTAATTAAACGTTACAGTTAATTAACGAATTTGCAAGAATCTTCATTATAATTTGACACTCGTCCGAGAGCCTCGTGTCTTTTCTAAAACTGTTTTAAACAACGCGAATATCAACGAACAATTATTTCAGAAATTGTCTCCATCTCAATCCCACAGTGTTATAATGTCGTCAAGAAAATACAGTAGCTCTCGTCTCGACTACGCGCGCATGGAACGTATAATGTGTCCGTCTGAAGGCATTAACTTTTCAAGTACTACCGATCCGATTCTCTAGACGACAGCCACCCTGTTTCCCATACATTTATAAATTTACGAGCACACACCAACACTTTAAAACAGTTTATTTATATATTACATATATGAATTATACATGTTCAGATACAGATATATAAAAGGGATATCCATAAATATATAATACTACTGTATACATGTATTGGATTTATGTACATATATATATTTAACGAAGTAGTCTCGCCACAGTCACGTTCAAAAGTTAACACTTTGCTTAATTTTTCAAAAGTTTCATTAAACTTTTAGTATACATGCCTAATATGAAGTTTAGAGTTTGAGAAATAACCACCTGTCCCATATATCTAATGCACTGTGCTTATAACTTTTATATACGAATTTTTATTCATTTTTATTTTATTTCTTATTTTTTCTCTATTTTTTATGTAAAATGAAAATTTTTGATTTTTTTTTAGACAATCTTCGTCATATGATAATCTTTGGTTGGAGAAAAAATTAGATACAGATTTGTGTAGCAAATTTTCGGGGTTGTCACGTAAAATGAGAATTTGACGATGAATCGTTTTTGAAATTTTTCCAATAGTTTTTGATAAAACCTAAATTTTAAATTAAAATTAAAATTGAATTGAAAGTGAAACTTTTATTTTGTTACGAAGCTCTGCAATCGGCAGTTGAATTTTTGAGTGTAAAAATAAAATCCTTGACTTTGAATCTTGGAATCCGAATTATTTTTACTTTGCCAAACACTGGATTCGAATGCAGAATTTTTTAATCGCCCGGTAGATGTTTGAATATGTGAGGATGAGCTACGTGTGTGTATATAAAACGAAAGGTACAATCGAGATGTGTGAGTCTGAGAACTGGAAGCCTCCACTGCATGTTGACTGCATCAACACAGTCACACATACAACTGTTACATTATTCGAGGTTTAATGTGTGCGAGACTGGGAAGTAAAGTACGAGAAGGGATAGACGTAGGTCGCTCGTATCGAGAGCGATTAATAATGGACGTACAAATAATTTTAGATCGATTCTTAGGCACACCCACAAAACTGCCCTCCTTTAACAAGAATATAAATATATATCGGTGTATACTGCGAACGAAGGCACGATAAAAAATTATTACCGAAATTAATAAAAATTTCATTTAATTTCTCTCTCTTTATGAAAAAAAATAATAATAATAATCTTCGTTGTACTGTAAAAATTAAATATTCAAGTACATTTTAACATTTCTTGAATTTTTTGATTTTCTTTATCGAATTTGTAGAAAAAATTGTCCTCTAAAAAAATTGTTTTATTAAGAAGAAAATATGCCTCAACTCGAGCTTTTGGAACATAAATATATATTTGTATTATTGAGATTTTATCGAGTCTCTTGATACCGCAATAAGCAAGCCACGATAATGTACCCAGAAGAGAAATTTATCCCATGAAATTTAGCCTAATTATCCAAGGACTGTGTTACATACAATAACGAGAGTTTGTATACATTATAACAAAACTATATCCAGGCACATAGAGATCGATGCACAACTACAATAATTATCTATTTTCGATTTATTATTAATTCTCGTATATAATAGCTCGTTGTTTCCATTGTATATAAACATATGAATATATATATATATATATATTTAGATATATTTGAACGATGATTAATTCGACGGTACAATTATCGCTCGATTATATCGAATATCCAATCCGCACCGCGCCCGCAACCTCAATAACGTCGATAGTACGTACGTCTTGCAGAAATTGGCTAAATTTATTATCTTAACATTGGAAAGCTTTTGTGTTTTAGTATTCCGTTTTGTTATACATTTTGCGATAGTCGATATTCAATACCCGAAATTTGGTTAAATCCTTTATTGATCCTTCGATGACTGTAAGAACGCAAGAAACTCTAATTATAAACCGGATCTTCAGGGTTTCGGGATGATGAAATTTATTGGTCGATTTTTCGCGACAGTCACGTTCAAAAGTTAACGCTCCAGTTGATTTTTCAAAAGTTCCATGGAACTTACGGAATAATCTGATAATGTTAGTTGTTATGTTTTAGAGGAATGTGTAAAAAAATGAATGATCTTTCAGGAAAAATGTCTGATATGAAGTTTGGAGTTTGTATTGCTGTATCTTCGAAACTAAACGGTCAAAATTTTTTATTTTTTTTCGAAAAACTTCGTTCGATGTTGATCTGTAATTGTGAAAAAAATGGAAAAAATCGGTAGAGAAGTTTGAGAGTTGTTTTGTGAATTGTAAATTTTTCTATTGCTCTCCACAAGAAAATACTTTTGAAATTTTGTCCATATTTTTACTACAGTGCCTTGAATACTTGCTCAAAATTGGATAAAAAATTCTGTGAGAAAATGCTTTGACAAGAGTACTATCTTCAGAAACAAGCAGTTTAATTCGATTTTCGATAAAATTGGAATTAAGCTCGATAATAATTTGAAGCAATTTGTATTGCTCCTTCATTGCAATGATTTTTATAGGAATTTTCGGAGTACGATGCTTCTAGTTTAATAATGGTGTGTATATAAGCGTCCAAGAGTTTACTACGAATTGCAAGATTTAATTAGTCCGCATTGATTGACTTGGAGAAAGAAAAAAAAAAGAAAAAACAGTGATATTTAATTGCCCTTGCTCGCTGATGATTCGCGATTTCTCGGTTTAATTCGTTATAGCGCATTTCGTAACTGCGAAACAGGGCACATTGCTCCAGACCTTTCTCCCTTCGTCTCACGTTCAACGGAGAATGAGAGAGGAAAGGAGAGGGAGAGAAAGTCGAAAGCACGTCGAGTAATCGTGACGGCTTCCGCATGGATTGGATTAGAATAATTCTGCGGTCCAAAGTCGACGGATCGAATTAATTTTCATCGAATTAATACATCCGCGCATTAATCCAATCGATTTCTCTCCCTCCACCTTTCATTCTCTGTCTTTCTCTCTCTTTCTCTCTCTATCATCTAACTCTACTTCTCTTTCTCGTGTACCTCAATCGATTTCGATTCAATCGCGTGCTCCGCGCCACCAACCAGCCCGATTTAAATTAAATCGTCCTTCCACTGGCCTCTCGCCCTTCCTCAACCTGCCAGGACTAAATTAACCCTCTATGCCTACCACCAATCGCTGTTTCTCGCATTCAAAATTCTCTTTTTTTCTGATCTTCCCTTCTATTCTTTGTCGCTTTCCTTATTTTTATTACTCTTACACGATTTTTTCTCACATCTCATTGTGAAAAGCTCTCGCAATCGATAAAAGTAAGAGATGGACGCTTACTTTTACTTACGAAAAATCACTATTTCATCATTTATCTCAAAATTGCAATATCTGTTAAAATCGATAAACAAAAGGACGTAATATCGGTCAAAAAGTATCAAGAATTCAAATGAAGCGCGTTTCTTGTTATCACCGAACTTTATTTTCGATTAAAATTTACATATTGTCAGATATTCAGCGTTTAAGATAAGAAAAGACTAAATTCCAACCGATCCAAAAAAACTTCTATGGAAACTTCGACCTCCAGCTTTTGTTTGTTCCTTTTCTATGGAAATCCTCTTTGAATTAGCCCTGAATTCGTGTCTTAATCTTAATTATTCGATTTCTGCTGAATTGTCAAACTTGACGATCAATTTTCGCACGCATTTGCGTTTGATAATGAGCTCTTTACAAAATAGAGATCAAGATCGGAAAGTAACCAAACGAACGATGTCAAATGGAGAAAAAGTACGAATACGAGAGAAGGAGAATGAGGGATTAAAATTCGTAGCGATTGAATGATTAATTTTATTGTTGTCATTAACGATCGAATAATTGATGTTCCGACGCGTACACTTCTGCATTGAATATCCGGTGTAGAGAATTTCGTAGTTGTCCACCCCCGTAGCAAATCTTGCACAAATCCTCTCCTCACGCGTTATATCTCTCATTCCGTTGCTGTGTGTTGTTTGTGAATTTACATATATATCTATACATATATATGAGAGGATACACGATCCTAATACATAGTTTAGAGGACTCGAGCTACATACGTGGGAGCTAACACCGTACTAACCCCCAGACTAAGTCCACACACTGACTATACTACCCTCCTTTCCCTCCCCCCTCCCAAACGGTTCTCCAAACCACCCTCTCCTGGTTTTCAGCTCTTGCCAACCTCTATCTGTCGCGACGAACACGTCCCGGTTAGATCGTGCGTGCACACGACATTCTCGCTACATTTTACTTTCTCTCTCTCTCTCTCTCTCTCTCTCTCTCTCTCTCTTGCACTCTCACTCCCTATAATACATATATTTTATATTTCATAGTGTATCTGTCCAATAATACATTATAGTCCGATGTACTATAGCGGCCACGACTAAATACAAATAAATATATACATCAATATATTCGATTTCGTTAATTATCTGCAATGAAGAATCCCTCATGTTTGTTGTAGTCCAAAGAATCGATATACGCATGAAATTAATCCTGAAAGTAAATCCATTTCGGGTGTGCGCATCGATTGTCAAACATTTCGATAATTTTTTTGTATTGTTGTTCCTTTTTTCTCGATTTTATTGCTTAAGAAGTTTAGTTACAACCGTGAAAATGTAATTAATAAAAATTACGAAATTTGTAAAATATCTGTTTCCACAAAATTTATCAATGAAAAATCACTTTGTAATTATAGAGAGATACCTACGATATTGATAAACTTTAATTTTTCGTGTAAAATAATATGAAAATTTATGTCCAACAAGGCGAAATATTATTACACCTGTGACACCGAAAAAAATTAAATGATTCGATTACTTCGTTTATCAATTATTCATACGATCAATATACAAATATTAGGCTGTCGTTGAAATATTATCAGTATCGAAATAATTATCGATAATAATAATAATTATTATTATTATTTATAGAGTTTTTATTGATTGATTGCCTGTTATAGGTGATTTAATGATAAATAACTTTTTTTTTATTTTTATTTTGGTTTACAATCAAGGAGTCATTAATGTGAATTTGTAGAGAATAGAGAATATGAATATTATCAATTATTCCCAGATACATTAGGCATCCCGCTAAGAGTACATATACGAGCTCCTGTTACCTCTTCATATATGTACTAACCCTTTTGTTATCTATAAATGTGCGTTTGCCCACCTATCTGTATGAAGAGAGTTACTCTCGGCTCTAAAACGTAGACACCGAACATTATTCAGGAGATAATCCGCGTTGGTTATGTACGTTGAGAGGGCAGACCAGGGTATGAGGATTAAAATGAGCAAGGGGAGACAAAACATCGAAGATGAGGGAGAGAGAGTGAGAGAGAGAGAGAGAGAGAGATACAAAAGTAAATGTGAGGAATGCATATTATTTTTAAGGCCTGGGGTGTGATCTCCTTTAGTCTCAGTAACAAAAAAACAATAGTTTTTAATTCCCACGTCATTTGGTTGCAATGATAATCGAGCTCGAATTATTTTTAATAACAGAAATTCATTTTTTATCCAATTTAATCAATTATGAAAAAATTTTATCCCCAGTTTAAATCGTCGTGTTAATTATTTCACTCATTATTATATTTTCCACGTCTTCTGTTCACTTATACGAACATTTTTCAATGCTTGGTCTCAGTATTTTGTCGAATAAATATTTTTTATTGATTACTCGGATTCAACAAACTAATACCTTTTTTCTTATGGAGTTTTTTTTTTTTCTTTCTTTGCTATTTCTTTAACACTGCATGAATTTTTTACCAACTTTTTTTTCGTACTTAACTGATGCAAATCACTTTCCTCATATCTTTTCTCGTACTCGTATCCTCTTTCACTTCTTCAGATGGATTTCATCTTCGCGAAACGTTTATGTCGACTACTCCAAAATAATACACAAAACGAGAGAGCGAGAGTATTTTTGCCGAAAAGATGTTGTTTCATGAGTAAATGCAAGCCCTCTTCTCATTCGTATATACATTAACATTCAAAAGTTTCAAAATTGTCTCATTTTTTTCTTGTCATTTAAACAAAAAAATATAAAATTATGTCATAAATAAACTTTTCGTAAGTTTTACAAACGAATTCAAAGTCCTAGAACGTCTCGAAAGGACAATAAAAAATGACTAACTAATTCGAAAAAAAATTGAACAGTTTTTTTCAATCGAAATGATATTTTTTTCATTAATAATTTTATTTTTTTGTGTATTTTTGAAATCTTTTTTTTATCATACTGAAAATGTTCTTTTCTTTGAATATCGATGTTTCGAAACTTTTGAATGTAACTGTACGTAAAAGCATTTTGAGATGCCGCGAGAGGCACGTCGTAGATCGCAGAAATGCTTAGAGTAAACGGTCAAAGAGATGAGCCTCTCTTTTCGTTGGATCCACGATATACAAACACACGAACCTTTTTCAAAGCTTTTTTGCCACCCCTTTTGTTTTTTTCGTAGTCGACATTTCTTACGAGGCCAAAGTGAAAAATAGTAAAAGACGAAAAAACAGAGTGAAAGAAAAAAAAGAAAAAAACAGAGTAGTCTTTCGTCAAAATTAGAGAAAATATTAAGTTTTAGTAAACGAATACAATTCGATATCTCGATTAATCAATCACTTCGAATATTTTGATCGTATTTAATAATAAAAATCATATTTATGAACGACGTGTGTTAAAGAATGTGAAAAAATTCTTTGCAAATTTAGAAAAAAGAAACAATTTTTTCCTCAGCAACGAATAATGGTCGATAGGAAATCGAAATGAGAATAAATTATCGAACAGAGTGAGGAAAGAATAAATGAAAAATATACAAATAATAGAAAAAAAGGAGAAAAAAAAATAGAACGAATGTGAACTGCGTGTATTACGAATGAAAGTTGAACCCTAGAGCTTTTCAGAGTACATTACGAGATTTTTCTCTTCCCCCCCCCCTCCCCCTTTTCCTCCACCTCGTCGTATTTTCAGAGTGTGAGCTCTACTCGAAATTGCACGAAGGGGGCGGACAATGCGAACGAAACTCTCTAATAAATGCATAAAAAACAAAGAATGAATAAAAAATGAAAAAGAAAGAAAAAAAAAGGAAAAGAGAAGGAGAAGGATATCGAAGCTCCCTTGTATGGCAACATTTGCGGAATAATTATTTTCAGTTCGTAATAAAGTGCACCAGACGTTGGAAAAAAATGAGTTCTCGTACTCGAACATGTGCACTCGATACGTGGATGAAATCTCGAGAGGCAAAGTATTCGCTATACGTAACTAACTCGAGTATATATTCCATTGAGAAATTCAAGATAAAGGCTTCACTGATTTGAGGTTGAAATTTTATTATTTAGAATAAAACAAAGCTCGAAACTTTGATCGTTGAGTTTTATTGTTAATAGAATTACACAAAAGTAAAAACATTTATAATTTTTTTTTATTTTTTCGATCAAATAAATCAGTGAGTTACGATTGAATTTAACTTTTTAGTATTTACTATATATATATACATTATTAAGAAAAATTAAATATATCCACAATAATGTAAACGATTGCGACGAATCATGAAGAAAGAACGATTCGTTAAGCGATAATGACGAGCCAATAACAGAAAGCGTCAACATGTTTCAGTGTGCACTGTATATATAAATAAATATATATATATATATGTATATATCTATATTATAAATGAACATACAAGCTCGGGGAAACTGTGCAAACGTGAAACAATCCGATCTCGGGACCGGCCCGTCAGCCAGTTGGTCAGCTCGTGAGCCAGCCATCCCTGTACATTTCTATATCGTTGTATGTGATATAGTTATAAAATACCCATAGCACTTTCCAGCATGAATACGCGAGACATTCAAGCTCGAAATTTTGTGAAAATTTGTCAAAATCGACTATTCGCTTGAAAAAAAAAAATTTTAATTAACAAAATAGTAAAAAAAAGATCGATAGCAGAACTGTCATTTTCAATAAAATGTGCCAATTGATCATTTGAATTTCAATCGTAAAGGTTTCCGTCAATTTTTCATCGGCACTTATTTTTTAATTCCCTTGCATTTCGAATTGACATTCCAATGGATATAATTATTTGGAAAAAAAAAAACTTCGATGAGTGATTTTCTTTCGACGAAAATTTCGAATGAAATTGAATTTCGAAAAATTGGAGTCTTAAAATAAAATTGTAAATAAAAATGGGAATTGATTCTATGACAGACGTAAATAAATATACCGCTGGATCAATTGGTTCGATTTGGTATTAAATGCCCTGTAGCAACTGAGTGTATAGATGAACTGGACGGGGATGGGCTGCAACCATACCATCGGAGCCACCGCGTGCGGCATCAATTTACCGTAAATAAATAAATCTATTTATACGAGCTTTCTCTCTTTCTCTTTCACTGACATGGGTTGCCTCGCACATCGGGGCTTTTCACCGTATCAACGGAATAGTTTAAACATTAGACTGTTGAATAAAATATCGAGTTTACCAGAGCGAAGAATATATATATGTATATATATATTGCATGTGTACCTATATGTGTATATACATTTGTATGCATTTCTGGACAACGTGGGATTTTCGTTAGTTTTGCGATCTGCGTGACACTGTCGAAACAACGTTGAAAAAACATACTTTTTTTTTTTCTCCATCAGCTATATGAACGTTTTAACGAGGTTCGAAAAATATTTATTCTGTACGATGCGGATATGGGTGAATTTCGTCAACTTCAATATCAATTGTGAAATATCCATATCAGCTCGAGTTCAGAAGAAAAAAAAAAGAAAAAAAAAAACAATTGCACGTTTCAATGACAATGTCAATAAGACTAATTGAAATTAGGCACCAGTTTGAAGTTTAAACGTTTGATATTTACGTTTCCAAAGAATAATTAGTCTCTTTCTTACTCACGAGGATCGTCAGTCACAGCCTCTCGCTTAACCTGGAATCAGAGTCATCCCCGGTTGGGATCCGAGAGGATTTCTCCTTCAGATTTCTCCCTCTTTCTCTCTCACTCTCTTCGAGACTCCCGGACGTTAATTTAGACGAATTTCATTAGAACAAACGAACTCTCTGCTAATCCAGGCTAATCCGATTAGAAATTTTCTCCCGTAGTGCAGTCACACGAGGGAACGAAGTACAGGGGTTGCACGAGTAGAAAGGAGGGAGCCTCTACGAAAGAAGAGAGAAAATTTGAGGGAGAAAGAAACCCTTTTAACTCTTGCTATTTGGAGCGAGACAAACTTACCAATCTCTCCCCTTCTCTCAATTTCTCTCCTTAACCCTCTCCCTCTCTCTCTCTCTCTCTCTCTCTCTCTCTCTCTTTTTCATTCTGACCAACCCTTAAACACCGCTTCAACCCCCTTTCATCCTTTCTTCTCCATCGTAGAACTTGTGCTTCACTCTCACAAGTTGCAAGCTTTCTCGTGTTTACTGAAATTCACGGAGCCCAATATCTTCTTGTTGGTACTCTTGGATCTCTTTCTCTCTCTCTCTCTCTCTCTCTCTCTCTCTCTCTCTCTCTCTTTCTCTCTCTCTGTAGTAGCAAATATTTACCAGAATTAGCAGTCAGACGACTCTTGGTCGGTAAATCCACGAAGTCTATGGATTTTCCACTGCAAAATTTGTCGCAGAAATCTCCATCCTCATCTTATGTTACTGTCATTGTGATATTTTGCATCAAATCAATTATAATTAATCAAAAACTCGTATTTTAATCATTACTGCAGCCAATTCTAATAAAAGTATCATCTAATTTAACTTTTATATCAAAATAAATGAATTTCAAGATTTCTAATCATCGAATCAATTAATTATTCAATTTCGAATCGCTTGTTCCTACCGGATTTTATATCCTGAAGTTCTGGAACTGTTTTTTGGTTTATTGAGGTGTTTTTTTATTTGTTCCCCGTGCAGACTCGTACTTTTACACCTTATTTTCATTTCAGCCCTGTCAACCATTTCTCAAGCATTGAATTTTAGTTTTATTCTCGTTAGCTCGAACACCTCGTTCTCTCACAACCCTCTTTACTCTGCCTCTCGCCCCTCCGGTAAACTTAACGATCCGAAATAAGTAATTTCCCGTTGTGAACACCCGGGCACCAAGCCAGCCAGTTGATCTCGTGTGTATATTAGTTTATTCCTTGATTTACTGTATTTCGCACGAATCAACGTTTTTGATTTGATAAATTTCTTGCATGCCACATGTACGTGTTAAGAATTATGAAAAGACTATAAAACTCACGGTTTAAATTACCGTCATATATTCGACGTACCCATGAGTACGAAGTTAAACTATTTTCAACTACTTTTTTAAACTAAATTCAACGAATTTAAATTATTTTTTCGATTTTCAACATCTTTTAATAGATTTTAAAGGATTTTTCTGAAATTTCACTTAATAATAACTTAATCATTAATCATTTCTCGAGTTAGATTTTCATCGACTCGTAAAAATTGATATTGTAAGCCAAGAATCTTTGAAATGTTATTTTTTTTTAATTTTTTTTTCAATGAGAAATATTACGAACTTGTTGTTAACTTTGTAGGATTTTGCAACTGGTGTTAAGGATCAGGATGCGAGAGTAGACATTGAGGAAGTAAATGATCGAGACTCGCTCGGTCCTTCGTATATTTAATTCAAGCCACATTCTCTCGTACTCGAGGTTCATAAACAACGAGAGAAGCGAATAAGCGACCGCTTTCAAGCTTCTGGGCTCAGGACGTTGCCGCGCGCGATGTCTGCCTCTCGTGGAAAAGCGTCTCGCGGCAACGTGTTGCAAATACACGCGGCCGGGCCGCCCACGCCAAAACAACCATTTGCAAGAACGAAGCTCATTTCCATTAGCCACATGCATTTTCGGGGTGCATTTCACACGTCCAAACGGAACCGAGAAACCATGTCCGTAAATTTACGAGATTCTACCATATTTGAAGCTGAGTCAAAACCATCTCGAGCTTCTGCCTAATTATTATAACGGTTGCACGTTTCACGTCCGTACGAAAACGATAACCTCCTGTCTTTCGATTTCTAAGGCATTTGGAATATTGTAAACATCGATCTTGATCAGCTGTTTAATTTGAAGCCAAATCAGGATCAGAACAAGAACAGAGTCAAAAGTTCCATTAAAATTATCGTTGAAATGACGATTCTCATTTTTTTCTTTATTTATTTCACTGATTAAGTCATTTTTGATTAATAAAAGATTTTCTCACTATTTTTCAATGCAAATCGTACAAAATGAATTCCTTTCAATCGAACCGTAGTCAGTCAATTTTAAGTGACAGTAAACATTCGTTTAATTCGATTTTATTAAGAAACTGACATTTCTCATAAAGTTTTTTATTCAATTATTTTAATTTTAAATTAAATTCAGTCTAGAAATACGTTTTTTACATATTTTTAGTAATTTTTAATAATTAATTACTCCGGGAGTTCAATTTTTGTATAATTTTGAGCTCATTTTGAGAAATATAGTGAAACATTTTTAGATGGAACTCGCAAACATCTCGCGACTCTGGAAAAATTCGATCGTCCAAACTTCGTCTCAATATTTTTTGTTTGTTTGGTCTGACCAACACAAAGAATTATTGAACAGTCGACGGTCTCGTCATATTCTCTAACAGAGAAAAGCACGAAAAGAAAAGAATGATTGGGAGCATCTATGGGCTGTAAAAAGGTAGAAAAAAAAAACAAATTCACAAACGTATAGACAAACACACGTACCAGTCAGAAAAGACGAATGTGTAGTTCATACGTGCATAATACATGCCATACGTCTGACGCAAAAATGTGAATCGCGGAGGCGCGTTGCGAACTGCGTGCATTTTTCATTGTCTCGTGTTTCCAAAGTCTACGTGCTGTAAGCGAAGAAAATAACGCACACACAGTCAGTCCATCGTATAAATAATATATAGAGACTCGTTTACCTTTGCAGTGGGTATGCATTGACGAGAAAATTGCTGCACTCAAACTCACGTATCTGCTCAATTTCCCATTTTTTTTTTTTTTTCTTTTTTTTTTTCATTTCTTTTCAAAAGTCTACGAAACTGTCAAATAAAATTGTTTGAAACGAGCATGATGTAGAATGCGTGGGAAATATATGAATAATCGTGTAAAAAGAGTTTAAAATAACAAATAGTTTTATTTTTTAGACACCTTGTCAGTTCAACGTGCATAAAAATTTATGAGATCCGATAACCAGTCAGTTTTTTCTTTTTTTTTTTATCCAAACGCGTGATGTGGTAAATAAAGAATCTTTTCGATGTTTGACTTTTATTTTTATTATTGTTTGAAATAAAAGGTTTATAAAAATATTATTGATTAGGATGAAAAACTCTTGGGAACTGAAAGAATTTTTTTATACGAGGAACGTTGTAATGATCGAAAGAATTCGAAATTTGCGATAACCATTTATCACGAAGATCATGAGAGTCTAGATTTTTTTTAATTTTCCACTGAGAAGGTCCCTCGATTTCAAAAAAGGAACAAACTTGGAAGAAATGTCAAAAAAAAAAAGATTCCTGTGTATTTCAACGATTTAAACTTCGATGCAATGAGGTGAATCGAGTGCAATGAGTTGAGAGACATTGGCCTCGTGATTTAAAATACTTGGTGGTTATTTGAAGCGAGTTTCTTATTCGTTGAAGGTTTTGTTCTACTTTTCAACGGTGAGCACGAAAAAATGCTGCTTTCTCATCTTTTTCTCGTATGCTAAAAAGCTAGGGATATATGATGCGTTTTAAGGGAGAGTCCTCGAAAATTCATTTGCCTCAAAAGTCTCCGTGAAGGCCTCGAAAAACAAGAGACGAGTCACGACGACGTCGTCGTTGCCCCAAGAGATATATACGTGTATAGATATATATATATGAAATGAGAAGTGAGGATACGAGAAGAGAGATTTTCGTTGGTATATATGGAGCGATTCGAGTGAGAGACCTCTTGAGGCAAATAAGCGAAGCTTTCACCGAGAAAAGCCTTACGCTACAAGCCCAAAGGTTCGTGAATCGTATTTGTTTTTTTTTTTTTTTGTTTTCATAGCTTCAAGCTTTGCTTGTACTTGCTTATTGTGAGAGTATATATATATAGGTTTTTTAACGCACTTTTAGAAAATATAAAATCGTATCAACCCTATAGGAGGCTTACGTGCCACCGAAACTTTCCAAATGAGCCAACTTTTCGTGTGTCTTTCGACGTAATTTTTTTTTTTTTCTTTTTTTTTCATTCTGATGCCTCCAGATTCGTCCATCTTTTTTTTTTGACCGTCAGAAAAGCGTTCTTCATCCACATATTAGCAAAGTTGTTGCTCCTCTGCAACGCAGACTTTTGAGATCGTGCCGGAGGATTTGACGAGTAGCTAATAAATTCTCGGATGCGAAATATGCGCTTATCGCTGCAACTACTCCCTTTATCTTTTGGCAGCTTGTCTTAAGTGGCCTTGAGAATCGTGGCAAATATATGCATCCACTTGGAGAAAAATTCTTCTCATTTAATCGTCTTCTCGAGTCTAAACTACTCCTGAATTCGTAAACTTTCAATGTTTCTATTATTGTGGATTATTTAATGAAATACTTTGGCAGTTTTAATTTCGATTAAACTTGTAAGCAGTGTGATAATCGGTGTAACAATTTGCAAGAAAATTGTCTCGTTAAAAAGCTGCTAAACAAACTAATGAAATTTTTTTTTACGTTGAACTTTTTTTTGCTTATCTCTTCGATTTAATTGATTGGATTTTTTTGTTTTTTTTTTTATAATTAAAATAAAAACCTACGAATAAAGAATTTATCGGCGACTAGTTTTTGCTCCGTATTTAAAAATTATTTTATACGAATTTTTTCATTTAATTACCATTTAAATACATTTGTTTGTTTTTTTCTTTGTTTCAGGCCAAGTTGTTGGAATCTTCCCACGCTTGGCTCGGCGCCTCCACCTCCAATATATCAGGTGAGTCTCATTTACTCTGAAAATATCAAAGTCCTTCTTCTCTTCGTATCAATTTTGTTTCCTCGACGATCTACACAGCAGTAAAAATACATTCCTGGATTAATCAATTTGCGACATTAAGTCTCTCACGGGTTTTCGCAAATTGGGATCGAGTCACTTTCACGATCTTTCGACTTCGATCAATCCATCGCAATCGTGTCCCCTTCTTTTAATATCAATATATACAATCGTACACGTACAAATATACGGCTTAGGAAAAAAAAAAAAAAAAAACAGCGATCGGTTGTCGTATCGAGAATAGATTTATTCCTTCAAACGCCATTATTCGTAATATCGTTCTAAGAGAAAGAGACATCATTGCCAAACGGAATGCACAAATGCTGATACAATTTGCTCGATGTCACGAGATGTGATCGATAATGGAACTATAATTCGATTATATTCTCATCCAGCGATCCTAAATTAATCAACGTTTCGTAACTCTCCAGATGTACTTTCTTGCACAAGATTTTCACTTTTTTTTTAAATCCCACTTTCAACGATGCTGATTAGTGTCTTTATTAATTTCCTTTCCATCTTCATGGGCAAAGTTTAATTGTATGGAATTATTAAACGCTGCTTTTACTTCAATCAAATGATTTATTAGTCAATACTATTTTTACTATAATTTACGTAGGCGGGACAATAATGAAATGTTAATTTTTCTTTTTATTTCCTGTCAACTGAGACTATTTTTTTAAAACAAAATTTCGAATAAGTTCACAACTTCATCAAAATCTTACGTTATCTTAAATACTAATTTCTCGAACAAAACATTGTATAAAACTGTTGATTCAACAAGATTCTTATCGTCTTGGAAATATTTTACGAAACCCTTGACGAAAACTCGAGTTTTTATTAGTTCACGATTCTTGGGGGAAAAAAAATGTTGAAGAATGAGAAAATGATGAAAAAAAATTTCAAAAGGATTTCGTAGGTGAAATTTTATTGCAATCGTTGAAAAAATATGAAAATTCTGATCGATAAATATTTTTTTAAAACTCGTGAGCAATAAATTTATTTGTTTATATATTCATTGGAGAATCACGTATCGATTTGTTGGTTCGAACAAATACATTTGAGTCGTAGTATATATAGTCATTAAAGTGTTATTGCATAGGAGTAAGAATTTACGAAGGTGAAGAGTGGGGGAGAGACTTTATTGTGAGGAAATATATAGAGGGAAAGAGGAAGAGGGAAGAAACAAGTTGACGACTAGTTTGCCGAGGGGGTGCAGGAGAAATATATACACACAGGCCTGACGTTTTGGTTCAACAGGGTATAAATGAAAGTTGGCCGAAGAGGTGGCGGAGACGTTGAGAGAGTATAGGAAACGCGTGCGTCATTACCCAACGCAATAATAAAGCGCGGGAATGCATTTTGCTTTAATATAGAAAGCAATTTAGATAGACGCTGAGGTACTCGAGGCGAGGTTTCTCTCTCTCTCTCTTTCTCTCACACTCTTCCTCCGACACCCTTAACTCATAATGGCGCCGATAACATTCCCGAGAGATTTATCCTCGTTCTATTCTTCGTTACACCTTTGATAATTTTCCCTTTAGTTTGTGACTGAAAATAAATGAAAATTTCATCGTTTCTCTTGATACGAAATGAACAGAGTTTAGTTGCTCCAATTAAAAACCTTCTGATCGTATAAACAAGCGGTAAAAAGTTCTGATAAAACTTGAAATTGTATTTTCAAGCTATATTTTATTCATTAAAAATAGAAATTGTGGTTAAACTGATTATGTTTCATTTAAAAATTCATTATTTCAAGTAAATAACGAATTTAATTAAAAACGTCGCTGCGAAATCTTCATTTGAATTTAATAATGTACGTTTTTATTTATTTTTTTTTTCTCACAATTTTCTTCCTTTTTGCTCCTTCGGCCTTCGTTTCATCAACGATCGTAAAATTGCTCGGGAAAACATTTATTTTTGCAATTCTCTCGACTTCGTAACTCATTATATTTACATTTCCGCAATTGTTGCGAGTCGACGGAGACGAGATAAAGTTTCGAGCCGCGGTAAAAATATGATGTAACGAAGGGACGAGAAACGATTGAGAGCGGGCAAAAGTACGGGCTTTTAAAATAAATAAAAGAAAAAGGAGAAAAGCCAAGCGGTGTTTGGTTCACGAGCCCTCAGCTCTACGCCGTTTCACCCTTCGTCGAGTCTCCAATGGCCCCAACAGGTGGCCACGAATATCTCGCTTCCTCACGCGCAGTTTTTCTTTTTTAATCCTCCTCCTCCTCCTCCTCCTCCTCTTCCTTCGCCTTTTTTTTTCTTTGATTTTCTCTTTGGTATTTATTTTAAGTTTTTTTATTCTCACCCTCACGATCAAAAATTTTTCACTACGCCAAGTTTTTACTCGAGTAAAAACGAATCGACGAGTAAACTCTCTCGCGCTTGAGTACTATATTTATTCCTTCCTCCGCTGCCCGAGCTACTCGTCCACTTCAGCACCGAGAGCTGCTGAACCGCGACTTCATTTTATTCCCTTTCCATTCGCTACTATTTTGTTAATACGAATATAAACCGTTTTTTGTTTTTTTCAACTTTTTGTCATTCGTCTCTTATTTTTACGTCGTTTTACTCCATTTAACCGTCCGTTGACACACTGGGTCTTTTAGTTCAAACTCTAATTATCGAAAATTTCAATTTCACACTAGAATCTCGATTTAAAAATTAGTTTTCTTTTCTTTTTTTTTTTTTTTTGACGAAAATTCATTTGCATGAGAACCAAGTTCGAATATTTGCAATGCATTTGTATGGAACTGTAACTGATGACAATAACTCGAATGAGCATCGATATACTTAATTGATTATCCTGTCTCCATTCACTATCGACAAAGGGTTAGTTCGTCACGTGCATAAAGTTACGGAAAGGGGATTTAAACATGTTTTAACGGTAGAAGAGCGTTTATTGTTATAAAACGAAGCTCGCGTAGCTCGTTGCAAACCACGCAAAAGCATAAATCCCTACGTATAAATGGCGTTAATTACTACGATACCGGGACAAGCGAATAGAAGGGATGAAAAGGGATCTCGAATGGCCAGTGTACCGTCGATCCGGCTCCGTTCTCTCAAACAGTATATCCCAACGGATCATGAATTCAACAAATACGTTAAGGTCGACGATGTGCTTTTCTGTTTTCCCAAAAACCTGAGTTAATTTTTTTCGCAAATGTCAAGTTCCGCACACCTCGGCAACGTCGTTAAATTGTTTTTTTTTTTTTTTAACAAAGATTTATGTCAATATTCGAACGAAATTATTTGCATAAAATTCCAGAAATCGTTTGGGGAGTTACGTAATTTTTTTTTGCTTTATTTACTTTTATAAATTGCGAAAAATTTAAGTAAATTTGTACATTTTTTTGTTTGAATTATGGCGAAAAATAAAATTCAATTTGATTATAAAAAAAAAATAAAAAAAGAAATCTTTTCGAACGAGTTACGATCAAATGAATAAAACATTTAACACTTTTTATTCATGTTTTGAAATGATGGCGAAAAACCAATTTATTTGACAAATAAAAAACATCACAGTGAGAAAATATTGTTTAACGAAACATGATTTAATTTACCAAACAATCTGTTCCTTTTTTATTCACGTTTTTAAATGGCGAAAAAAGAATTGATTCAATGAAATAAAAAAAAAAAGAGAAGAAATAATCTTTTCAACGAGTTAAAATGTCATTGTTACAACAATTTTCGAACTTTTGTATTTATGTTTTTAAATTATGGTGAATGGAAAAAAAAAAACTATGAATTTTTAATGAATGGAAATGGGAGAAACGATTCTATTGAACGAGTAAAGATTTAATTTACGAAAACTTTGCCCCTGTGAATGCCTCGATTTTTAGCCGACTATTCGAGCCTGTTGAAGCTGAAGGCTCCGACGTGGACACGTCACGATCTTCAAGAGGCGATAGAAGCGGTGGTAACACAAAAAATGCGTTTCACTCAAGCGTCAACGAAGTATGGAATCCCAAAAGGCACTTTGTACGACAATATACTTGGAAAATCAAAACGAATGATGGTGTTGGAAGAGGCTGCTTTGAATAACGAGGAGGAAACAGCAGTTTTGGAATTTTGCTGTGACATTACAGTCAGCCCTTACAATCGACGTACGAAAAAGTCATTGAATGCTATTTTGAATTACGTTGAAAAGCTGAGACGAAGAAGAGACCCAGGATTCGTTTTTACTGGTTTATCGGGTTTTCGTTGGTGGTGGGCATTTTGCAAAAAACATTCGATAGTCTCATTGTATTTCAATGACGAGAACGACAACGAATGACCGTGGCTAAAGGAATTACGATAATTGGACATTTCTCGACCATTTATTTTTTTCATTCCTGTCAACGTGTGTATTTTTATTTTTTTCTTCTACTCTCTCTTTCTCTCTCTGTAATTGTGGAATGATATCGTATTTAATGACGAATGTTTTATTTTTCTTCAAAGTCTTAGTTTCATAAATTATATTTCTGAATTTTTCTTTTTCCTCAATTTTGTTGACAAACGAATTCGTTCGCATCAACATTCGTTTCATTAAAAAAAAAAAAATTTCATTATATTTCTCTCTAAAGAATCCATTTTATTACGAGAACAATTAAATTTTATGAAAAATTCTTTACTCAGAATGTTTAAATGAATTTTCTCATGGAATTCTCGGACCATTCGAGTCTGTAAAACATTGAAACTTCAAATGCTTCGAGGGTATAGATCACAAGAAGAAAAATATTCGTTCAATCGTCTGACAAATCGTTATTTTGTCCAATCGTCGAAATTCCCATTTGCCAAATATTTATCTACCGTCCGATAATTATTATTTAAATTAGGATACGAGGGAAAGAGAAAATCGATTGATTATCAAAAAAAATCCAGGCCTCAAGTCGTATCGTCTTCCATTTCGATTTTAACGATTGAAAAATTAAAAAAAAAAGCCTCGTTGCAACAAATTCTGTAAATACAAATTAAAAGCCAACGAATTTTGTGCTTTTCATTCCATTATTTCCTCGAAATAATTTCGTTGCCTCGACTGCACACGAAAACGAATATTGTTAATTCTTAAAAACCTAATTAATGTTATGAAAGATTCGAAAAAAAAAAATCAATAAATAAATAATATTGCCATTGGGCTATCGTGATAAAAATATTGTTATTAAACAATTAAAAAAATACGTATTTGCACAAAAGTGATTTTTTCCTTAAATTATAATCAATCGATATGCATTATTTATTATTTATTAACGCAATCGTTCTCTCTTATTTTCCATGTACGGACAAAAAGAACTGTTAATCGTAGTTTAAAGAAACGAAAAAAAAAAAAAAAAAACGAAAACGGTCGTTAAATTAGACAATAAAAAAATGTGCCTTGAACGTAATCGTTTTACGAAAATTTCTCATAGTGATTATAACATTCTGACAATTGCAGCTAGAAAAATGTTTATCTTTATCGAAACGATCAACGAAATGAAACTCCAATAGTATACGTTAAAGACTTTTGTTACGTTTAAGTACAAAAATTGTCCACTTACTAAGTATTTTTCAATATCTACACAAATATATATATATATAAACGTAAATATGAGTATATTTATATTTATACATATATATATATATATGTATAGATCGAACTTACGCTTATATCGACGCATAATAACGATAACGATAATTACATGTGATTAGGAATTGTTGTACCACCTAAAAGTGGTAATTTGCTCAAAAAAAAAAAAAACGCACATAAAAGTGTGTGTACAAGAATACGGTATTGACATTCGTGCAATTATACTCATTCCGACTAGAAAAACAAATGTTTTCGTTCTTTTAAACGAAATATTAAGGGACCAAGATATGAAAAAATAAATATAAATATTTAATAAATGTTATTTAATCCGAAGATTTTTTTTTTCTTTATCATTGATATGAGATGAATGAATATTTTTGTGACTGTTTTCAATTTTTTTTTTTTAATTTTGTACGAATCGCACGAAAGTATATCGCTGAAAAATAATTAAAAAAAATAATAATCAATTTGGAGAGAAGAAGCGAAATGAAAAGAGAGGAAAGAAAAAGAACGTTCTTGACCAATTAGTCAATCGAGTCTCGCTCGTTTCTTCTAGCCTCTAATTCGCTTCGATCTAAAGATAGACGACGCTAGTCGCGCTCGCCTATAGACTCTCGCTGCGTTCGTCTATGTATGTGATTTCCAATTAATTGTATTAATTATTAAATTGGAGGAGAGCTTAATTAGAACCAATAAATAAACTATTAAATAATCGACGTGAATTGAGGCCGTGAGTCGTGCACGACGATACAACGTTCCACTTTTCGTATCTCTTAACAATATGCATATATATATATTTAAAATAATTTATATATTTTTAAAAACAATTGTGACCGCTTTATGAACGAAAAAAAAAAAATTGAACGAAAATTGTAAAAACGGTGATAAAAAAAAAACAAAAAAACACAAAAATTAGTCCAAAAAATGACTGATTGCTAATCACCTGAAAAATCATCTCGTTTTTTTTTCTTTTCTTACGCATTTTTTTTTTCAGGACATCGTGGCATCATCAAGGTATCGCAAAAGTAAATTAAAATCGAAAACGAGTGAAAATTGAAATAAATAAATATATACAAATATAATATCGTTCAACAAAAAGCCCATACATCGAGAGTTTGCAAAATTATTGAGTATAATTCATGATTTCCTTTACATAAAAACCTTGCAAAACTTAAACGCTAATGGAACGTAACACTAATCTCCTGTTTTTTTCCTACCGCTTTTTTTTCTCTCGCTCTCTCGCGGTGGGGCTGTTCCAGCAGACAGTTATCAGTATCAGCTACAATCGCTCTGGCAAAAGTGTTGGAACACGAATTCTGGACTGGTTCACAATCTACGATTTCGCGAACGGGGACCATTGAAATCTTGGCGACCCGAAACTATGGCCGAAGCGATTTTCAGCGTCCTTAAGGAGGGACTTTCTCTCAGCCAAGCTGCCAGGTTTGTCAAAATTAACATCCATCTATTATTTTATTGAAACACTCATTAACTTCATTATTTATTTGTTCGATAATCATTTCTTTTCGATGTTTTATTACTCAATTGAGCAGTGAAGGTGTTTTTCTTTCCGGTGGGCCGTACTCTTTGGGCCCATAAATGTCAAATCTAATTATTGATCTCCAGGGCAAACAAAAATCGAATATTTTGGCTCAATTGAGTGAACTCAACGAATTTTTAATATTTTAACGTCATGCAACCCAAACAAAGTCAACAAATGAACTGTCAATAACAGTTAAAGAGAAAAATTATGTAATAATTGTTTAATAAGATAATAAAGGCGTGATTGGAAAAAACTCGTAAAGTAACTGTGATCAAAATTTAGGTCGATTCGTAAGCGACAAAAAGAAGCCTCGCATTGAAAATTTTTCTGAAAATCGTCAAAAAAACAAAACAAAACCTCTTGAAAATCACGTTCACAAAAAAATCGTTTAAACGGCAAAAAAAGTTAAATAAATGTTAAAAAAAGTGACGATTAGAAAAAAATGGTAAAATTGATGTTACAGGAAGTACGACATCCCGTATCCGACTTTCGTGCTGTACGCAAACCGAGTGCACAACATGCTCGGTCCAAGCGCCGATGGCGGGGCCGGTGAGTGTTAGTTGACATTTTCTATTTAAAAATTTGAACGATAAACGATTCCGACAATTTCGCTCATTATGTTATGGAGGAGGTTTGCTCAATACGAAAGAATTTCTTTTTTGTTTTTTTTTTTGTTTTCTTATGTTTCCGAGTCAAATCGTGAATAGTTATTAAAGGAAATAGACTGAGAGAGAGAGAGAGAGAGTGAGAGAGATTTATAAAGAATAATATTTCACGTAGTAACGAGTTGAACTGTTTGCTAGTGGATTTAGTTGCGCTCGTAAAAGCGGCAATTACATCCCGCGCTTGAGGGGATGAGAGAGAGGGAGAGAGAGAGAGAGAGAAAGAAAGAGAGAGAGAGAGAGAGAGAGAGAGAGAGAGAGAGAGAGAGAGAGAGAGAAAGAGTGCAGAGTAACTTGGCCACGAACTGGCGCATTAGCCCCATTCGCGCAATATTTCTCGTCTCACTTTAAAGCGGTTCTATATCTCGAGTAGTTACGTCGATTTGACGGCCATTGTGTTTACGCCCAGTCCGCTTTAATTCGTTATTTTATTGTTCGCAAACGTTCGCAAATAGAAGGAAATCGACAAGTAAAAAAAAAAAGAACAAAAAAAAACAAAATAAAAATGCTGTCAGACGAGAGGCAGAGGGGGGAAAGGAGTTGATGGTAAAAGGTGAGAAACGCGTTATCGTTTCTCCCCGTGCGCAACGGAGACCCATTAGTGCCGCGTTAACAGCTTCAACTATCTTTATACTCCTTGAGTTAACTCTCTTTAATTCTCTCTCTCCCTCTCTCTCTTTTTCTTTCTTATTTTCTGTCCCTCTCGTTATTATACTCCCACATGTTTATGTTTACGCACTTTTCTCTACTTTGAACTTTACTTATTTAATTTTTTACGCACCCCTTCTATTTATCGAGATATTAGATTTGCTTCGGGTCATATAGCAAAATGGCTAATTTGGCGCAATTTTTTTTATTGTAATTGAACAAACTTGAACGCCCTGAACCCTAAATTCGTTTCATTTATACAAAGGATATTCATTTTATTTCATGATTAATTGTAAACTTAGGTTTTGCTTTGAATTTCCTAAGAAAAAACTTTCATGACGTTCTTCAATTAAACTTTTTCCTGCTACCGAGTCATCGAATCATGAAAATCAAAGAAATGAGGATCTTTCAACTCACGCACAGCCGAAACGGTTGGAAATACGCCAAAAATGCATAGGACCATTTCTGTTGTGTATCAAATTCTCTACAAAAAAGTTCTTGGCCGCATTTCTCTATCTTTAGTCATTTAGGACTGAGAGCTGTTTGAATCATGGAACGATTATTGAGAATCCCGTGTAACTCGCTTTTCTTTTTTTTTTTTACTATTCTCGATTTAAAACTCTTGAGCAAAAATAAAATAATAATAATAATAATAATAATAATAATAATAATAATAATTTTATTGAGTTTTTCGAGCCTGGAGCGAATTTGCCGAATAAGAATAAAGTCGATAACGATAATTCATTTGGACGTGTGGATGGCTCTAACTTTACAGATCTTCGACCGAAGGGTCGTGGAAGACCACAAAGGATTCTACTGGGTGTTTGGCCTGATGAACACATACGAGGCGTCATAAGAACGGTCGTGTTTCGCGATGGCAACATCAAGGAAGAACCAACACCGATTTATCCGAGCCTGACGAATTATGCTTGCAACGGTCCCGAGGGTGCGGTCAGTCCCGGTGCCGCAGCCGCTGCTGCGGTCGCCGCGGTCGCTCAAGGTAAATTCAACCCGATATTTAGCCCCTCTCAAACCTCCGAATTACTCGCGCGTGCCGGTACATCCCCTTAACACCAATATTCAACCTCAACTAAATTTCAAACTTAAATTCATTTAATCTCCTTTCCCTCATTTTCCTAATTTACCTAAATTTCATATTTTATTTCAAAAACTTAACAATCTTTTAATTCATTATCTAATAAGCCAAAGATATCAAAAAACAACATCAAACATCAAAAAAACAAAAAAAAAAAACCTCAAATAAATAAAGTTTCAAAAATTAAAAAAAATTCATTACAAATATCACGTTGAAAATATTTGCAAAATAATAATAAAAAATGTCTCTGGTCACTGATCCAAAGTGATGGGATCGGGTCGAAAAAAACCCGCAAGAGTATACGCAGAAATAAAAAAAAAAAAATTTTTTTAATAATAATTTTAAAAAATAATTTAAAAAATGTAAAAATTATTGCAGGCCTTCGACATCAAATGTGCAGTATGGTAGCAGCAGCCCAATCGCACCAGCACGATATGATAGCGACAAATTTATCAGCGAATTTTCAAGCAGCGGTGCAAGTGAGTCAGCATCATTTGAACAACAATAGTCCGCCGAGCAGCATCAACAATAACAACAGCAATAGTAACAACAACAACAATAACAACAATAGTAACAGTAACAACAGAAATTCGCCATTGATGTTAGGACTGCCGAGTCCAGGATCGGGTGGTCCACCGGAGAGTCCGATCGAGGGAAGTCCATTGGCGAGTCCATTAGCGCCATTGATGGATCCAGCGCATATACCAAGCAGCGTAGAAGTTGGTATCGGCGTTAGCGGAATGACTTACAAACCAAATCGAAGTTTCATAAGTCCTCGTCCGGACAATTTATTCCAAGAGGACATATCGGACCTGGTGAAAAGCGCGCATTCTCACAAGGAGAAGGACAAAATTCCGGTGAAGCTAGAGCCGTTGGGGGAGTCACGAAGCGAGCAATAAAAAACAAATTTAAAAAAAAACAAAAAAAACAAAAGTAAAATAAAAAATCTAATAAAGAAAAATACGACAACAAAAAAAAACAAACAAAAACGATAAAAAAAAACTACATAAATAAAAAGATCGAATTTTGTTCAAAGTGAAAAAGAACGAAAGAGAAAAAAGGAGTAAGAAATAATTGTAAAACGCACGAAAATCGACGATTAGGATCGTTCGACGTGAGCGAGTGACATTTCGAACGAGATATTTTGTCCCCTGCTCTCGTTGAACGACGACAGAAAAAGCATCGAGACTTCCGGTACGAATGTTCTCGATTTTCATTAATTTCTTCTTTTTTTTTCATTTTTTTTCCCTTTTTTTTACCAATTTTGTCAATAAAAATATTCCGAGCGTTCGAAATACATTCTGTTTAACTCGTGCATATTAGTATGATATACATATATAGAATACGTAGAAAATAAAATTCATAAATATATAAATAACAAATATATCTATATATTTATATATATATACATGTATTTTGAGATAAAAATACATATATATAAATACATATATACAGATATTAAACGAGTACATAGAGAAAAGGATGATTTACAAAAGGTCCCTGGGTCTAATCCCCGAGAGACGTTGAACAAAACGAAACCGCGAATGAGCGTAGAAAAGCACAAAAGCGTCGATGAAGAATGGCGGAAAATCAAAAGCAAAAAAGTTAGAACAAAAGAAAAATTACGAAAGAAGAAAAAAAAAAGAAAAAAAAAAACAACACAATATTCATAATCGAAAGTGACGAGAATCGCTTAAAAATCGTCCCGGAATGTAGACCTTATTTCTAGCTTTTATTTTCTCGTTAAACAATAACAAAAGTATATAAAATAGTGAAGAAAAACAAGAAGAAAACAAAAACAAATGTTTGATACACGCTGCAATAGTTCGCGTCCCATAGAGACCACTCCTACATTCAGTAATCCTACGCTTTATCTTGACCTTCAAACTTTTCTTCATCTCTGGGACGATACCGATCGAACAATGTGAAGTGAAAACAAAAAAAAATGGAGCTACGTCAACGCTCGTGAAGGAAAAGTAAAAAAAAAAACAGGTTCCCCGAGAATCTCCGAAACACTATAGAATAAATCATCCTCGACAAGTCAAAAACATTGTTTTAGGCCGCGAGACTAGAGCCCAACCATTATATTATTATATACATACATATATTAATATTAGTTGTCTTATTGCAAAGAAGAGACAAAAAACGAGGATTTAAAGAAAAAAAAAACAAAAAAAAAACAAAGATAATATGAAAAAAACGATTAAAACAAGAAAAAAAAAATGAAAATTTGAGATAAAGGGTCGCCCGATTATTTAGTAGCACATAATTTATATATCTACGCATATGGGGATACTGTAACGTTAATGCCAAATGTATAATAGTTTAAAGAAAAACAAAACGTGAACGAGACAAACGATTTGAGCTCATTTTAGACGAAGTGAAAATCTTTAAAACATACATTATTATAACAAATGAATTTTTTCACTCGCACCATCAACGCCAAGCCAATGTGCTCGTTAGCAGAGAAACATGAAAATTTATTGAAACAAAGCATCGAGTGGAGATTATCAGAAAAGAGATATATTTGTCGCTAACTCTTTTACCAACTTGTGGAATTGTTTCGAACATATAATTTGACGAATTGTGAGAAAAAGTCGATCGAAAGTATCGCATTTTTCGAGTTTTCATATCGACGCGGTTTACTTATTTATTTATACTTCATTTTTCTTTTTTTTTCACTTTTTTTTATTCAATTTTCAATCTTAGCGTTCCTTCAATCTGCACTCTCCTCGTTTCAATACTTAACTCATTGGCTCGCGTTTGTACGAAATCTCGAGTGACACACTCAAAGGATCGAACTCGTTCAGAATTATTTTTACGTCCATTATTAACTAAAAGGTTTTTTCATATCGAATTTTTTGACCAAATTGACGAAATTTTAAAGACTAACAATTTTCGAAACTCATTAAAAAATGTTATTCTATAATTGATCTGATTGTTTTTTTCTCTTTTTTCATTATTCTCTTTTTCAATAACTTATTTACAAGTTTTTATTGCTTTTATAATGAAATATATATTTTTAACGAATCTCAAAGTCGAATAAATGTCGTTTATAATTTATTTAACCAAGTGTTTAAATTCTGATCGAGTTTAATTCTTGAGCGAGGAATGTAAGTGTAAAAAATTATTAATCCAAGGCAGAGACGACACAATCGGTACATACTTTTGCATACAATGACGAGCCCGTGTCGTGGAATTTCCATCACGAGCCAATACGTTATAAACGTAATGTTTCAAGGCAAGTGCAATTTTCTAGTCAATCATCGACGTCCACGAGTATTCTTTATTGTTTTATGATCATTATTATTTTGCTTTCTCTCGGTTGGATGTGCGAATGATGAGTTCTAAATATATATTTTTCTTCTAAGCTTCGAAATACTAAGAGTTTGAATATTTTTACGCGTTAATACGATTTTTCGTTATTTTTATTTGAAATTGAAATTAAAAAAAAAAACTTGTTTTATTAAAAATTGAGAATTCGGACGAAAGTAAATAAAAATTGGACAGAAAATTCTTGGACGTCCGATGAACAAAAAATATTGCGCCAATTTATGTTGAAAAAAAAAGAACAAAACAAAAAAAAAGCAAAAACGACGCTCGTTCAAATTTGAGTAACATTCTCGAGCTCGCCACTGATACTTAATTAATAAGAACTCGGAGAAGCGATAAAAAAAATCAGAGACACAGAGAGGCGAAAAAATGTACAAAATTTTCTCACTGTCGCGGTGACGATGAAATTGAAAAACAAAAAGTAATTATACACGAAAAAGAGAGAGAAGAAGAGAAGGAGCGAGAAAGAGAAAAGAGTTGTAAGGAAAAGTTGAATAACTGGATAGTCCAGGGCCACATTCTTAAGAAGATAAACAACAAAAAACATTAACAAAGAGTTAAAGAAAAAAAAAAAAGTATAGCGTTATTAAGTGTAATGATTGCCTTCCTGCCATATTTGGGGTATGCCAAGTATAAAAATTATAAGGTTTAGGATAAATATAAAAAGAAAGAGAGAAAGAAGAAGAGACGAAAAATGAAAACAGAAAAAAAAACGAGAATTTAGTCGGTGATATATGATATTCGAATTTCGTCGATTCGGAATTGTAAAAATGTACGAATGAGAATGTTTCGTTTAAATTAAAAAGAAAAAAAAAAAAAGAAAAAATCACACATTTAGTTTTCCTGTTTTATTTAATTCGAGAAAATCTAAGTGTGACGTGGATTTTGTCAATGACACGTGTGTTCTATAAACGGTATACGTGAAAGAGTGTGTATTGCGGAATTTTTTCCATTTAGTATCGCGAAAGAATATTTTTTCAAAATTATATCGACCGTGTTGTTTCAGGTGCAAATAATTGAAAAAATTTAAAAAAAAAACAACAACAACAAAAAATGTAATATTCGCTCGAGGGACCCTGGGATCGTGTGCGAGGCATTGACTCTCTGAAAGATTTTTTAGAAAAATTCAAAAATAACATCAATCCCTTAACGCGCTGTCACGTGGTACTCCATTCCAAATAATAAACAAAGACAATTCTCGTTTAATGAGAGAGAAAAAGATAAAAATTTAATAAATATTCGAAGTGGCCTTCGTGAGCAACAAAATTGTTGTTTTCGCACGAGCGAAAAAAAAAACAAAACACATTTTAGGACGAGTAAAAATTTAAAAAAGAAGCCTCTGTAAATCGCATTTATGTTTTCGTCTAGGAATTGATAAAAAGACAAATTCTTTCGGCTCATTTTTCCATTTTTGTTACTATTAGTTTTGCTTTTTTCTGAAAAAAGAGAGAGAAATAAAGAGAGCAATGAGAAAGATTGTGTTGGAGAAAGTACGATGATAAATTCGAAATTGGCGTTGATTAGCTTCGAGCTGCGGTAATTGAAAAAATAAATAAATAAAGATATTCTTGATACAAACGTTTTTTGTGCGAAATTGCCAAAAAAAAAAAGAAAAAACAAAAAAGACAAAAACAAATCGTCAGAGAAGAAGTGCAAGAGTCGAAGAAAGAAACGTATAAAAGGGAGAAATTTTTTTTTTTGTATTGACTTTGCTGACGCGTGTGAAAAGATGAAAATTAAATGTTCACGGGGCTGTGCGATCCCTGGAGAGAATAATTAGTCGAAATTTTTTTTCTTTCCGTCGTATTACGCGGAATAAGTGAAAAACAAAAATTAAATTAAAAAATAACAAAACAGTGAGAATTATCGCGGAAAAAAATAATTTAAGTAAAAAACTTGGAAAGTAGTGAGAAGGGTACGCGGAATAAAGATTTTTTACGATCTAGGCTAAATGTGTTCAAAAAGAAGTAAAAAATTATTCAAAGATTTAATTAAAGAGATCCAAAGGAAAAAATATCCAGTGCAAGAATACGAAACGAAGGGGTTGGCAGTGGAGGGTAACGGCGAGAAGAAGGGAGGGGGGGGGGGGAGAACGAAAGAAAGTTTTTGAAAATTTGATAAAGTTTGAATGTGAATTTCGACGAGAGAGTCAGCAAGAGCGACTGTGAGATAAAATTAAATATTGTATAAAAAGAATAAAAAAAATCGTAAAAATGAAAAAAGTAGTAAGTGCCTTCCAAAGAAAAAAAAAACAAAAAATTTAAGAGTCCCGTAGATCGTGACCACTTTCAAATGGAGAGTCATTCGAAATTTCGTGTTTATGGTAAAGGAGGGAGTTTTGAAAAAAGATAAAATAATGAAGACAAGAAAAAAATCACCACTTTTCGTGCTTGATCCATTTTTCTTTTTTTTATTTCGAAATTAATCGCGGGCTGCAAATTTTTTTCAACACGATTGAAAAAGCAAAAAAAAATCGGTTAATATAAAATAAAGAGCCGCAATTTATCCTCAAAGTCGACGTGTGCGAATGGGACGAGTGAATGTTAGTAAAAAAATAAAATAAAAAAATGCCGAGTTAAAATCTCGATTAGTTACGAAAAAAAAACCGAAGAGAGAAAAAGTCAAACACAAAATTGTATTTTATTTCGGGGCAGGACGAAAATTCCGAAAATACAAAAAACGTATTTCAGTTTTGAGAGTTAGAGAAATACAAAAATTCAATTTTTGACCAATCCACATCGGTAATACCCTGAATGGCAATGTCTCTTGGAAGTTCATTGTTTCCTTACGATCTTTATATACAACTTGATATTTATATATGTATGCATAGATGAAAAAATGCACACATATATAAATACATATTTATATCATTTAAAAAAACAATGTAACAGCCTCTGAGAAACTTCGTTTCCACATTTTGATATTAATATCTGTGAAATAAATAAAAATGAGGGAATAAATAAATGAAACAAAATAAGAAACACCTATATTACATACCTTAAGATTTAAGTGAAGAAAAACAAAAAAAACAAAAATTAAAGTATGTAGTAACGCTATTATTGATATAGAAACACGACAAAAACAAACATGAATATGTAAAGCATATATATAAATCGCGACGCTGTGGTATGCCGAAAACTTTAACCCGAAAAATGTGCGAGAGTTGAAAAAAAAGGAAAAACGAGGCGACGAAGAAAAATTGTCCTTCTTCGTCGGCGCCAAAAAGCATGAAAAATACACGAGCCGAATAACCTCAAAACGAGAGACAAAAATGGCGACGTATCGTCGCGACCAAATCCTTGGCATAAATTCGTGGTAGAACTCACGACTTGGAGCTAGAATGTTTTTTTTAAATAATACCAAAATTGTATTATTCAAACGTGGGTCAAACGTTGGTGAGAAAAGTGAATAGAACAGTTTTGAAAATGCTT
This sequence comes from Campoletis raptor, assembly GCA_948107755.1. NCBI lineage: Eukaryota > Metazoa > Arthropoda > Insecta > Hymenoptera > Ichneumonidae > Campoletis > Campoletis raptor. Next base: position 8,215,106 of record OX403631.1, read on the forward strand.
GAGATAATAAATGAATCATTCGAAAAAACAAAAGCAAAAGTTACGTCGAGTGTGCACGCTGCTGAGAAAAGGAAGAATGGAGAATCGTGAGAGAGAGAGAGAGAGAGAGAGAGAGAGAAAAGAGCGTTCTGTTGATATTCCCAACGAACCGAAAGACACAATAAACAATAATTTATTAACTAAACAACTCAACTATAGTTTTGCCAGGATTTATTCGAGGGTCTGACGACGAAGCGTTAACGAGTGATGATAAATAAACAAACAAACAAAAATGGCAACAACAATCGAAAAAAAAAAAGAAACAGGCCCAAAATAATAATTGCGAAACAAAAAAAAAGGCAACGCTTCTATCGTTTGTTCCTTCCCGTTGCATAAATAATTACAAACGTTGGATAGTAACCGTAGCTGAAGAAAAATAAATACGAAGAAACCAGATATCATCTTAGTTTAATTCGAAGGGGTAGGGATCGCATAATATTTATCAGAAATCCATATGATCGCGCACCAGCTGTCATGCGTTGAAAACATAACCCACAAATTTGTAATTAAAAATAAAAATGCGAATAAAACCATCAAAAAACACGTAGTCTTTGAAAAAACCGAGTAAAAGTGAAGATTTTCAGAACGCGACATAAATATGTGAGGCAAAAATATTGAGCGAGCAGAGAAATGATGAAAAAACAGGCGAATGATCGATAACTATGGACAAAAAAGGATAAATGAGACTGTGTCTAACTGTAAATAGAAAAAAAAAAACAAAACAAAACGAAAAATTGAAAAGCGCGTTCATTGTCATCATAATCGTATTATAATTATGACTATTATTAATTGTTTCTATGAATCGTAAAAATTGTAAACATATTTATTACGATTTAAAAGTTGTACATTATTTCATTATTTATTCAAGAATCTTGTTCGATGATCGTGATTGTCAAAAAAAAAAAAAACAAAAACAAACGTTTTGTTTACGAAAAAAACTGATCGAGGCAAGATTTTCCACAACCGTATACGATTTATTTTCCTTCTTTTTCTGACATTTAAGTTAAACGTTATAGAGTGCGAATAAAAATATAGTCTCGAAAAAAAATCATGTATTTTACGAGACTATATTAAACTTATCGAAGTTTAATTCGGTTGAGAAAAAAAAATTCCTATTAATTATTGTTTCGTGTGTGTTTATTATCTTGTTTTATTATTATTTTATTGTTTAAAGTAGATAGTCAATTTGTTGTATTTAATTGCGAGCGTGATTCTCGACAGAAAATATGTACAGCCAGTCTCATTGACGAGAATGAGGTAACGAGAGAGTGTGTAAAAGGAGAAAAAAAAAAAGTGAAACAAAAAAAGATTCAGATGAAATGAACGAAATGGATCAACGCGCGAGTTGATCTTGCGGACGAAACGTCGTAAATCCTCTGTTCAAATCCGCACTTTATTTGTTTCCTTGTTGTTGTTTTTTTTTTCTCTTATTTTTCGTTATTCTAATATTATTTATTCACGAGATTAGCTCTTAAGAATGACGTTCTACCGAAATATGCTATAATTATAAATACACGCCCTATATTATATGAAGTACCACGTTGCCCCCCGTCCCCAGCCCCTTTTCCCTTTTCCCAAACGTCAAAATACCTTGATACCGAAATGTGAGTTACATGAGAGCGCAAAAACAATGTGGGAACGAGTGCGAGAGTGCGAAAGAGTGCAAGAGAGTAATAGAAAGAGAGAGAGAGAGAGAGCTGAGAGAAAAACAAAGGACAAAAAAGAAGTTAAAAAAAAAAACAGAATCACGCAATCATACATTTAAGTTGCTACTTGGCACGTAATATCTAAGTAATATCTTAAACATAAACAATATGCAATAATAATAAATATGAGAAATAAATTGCAGTCGATTGATCAACCAAACAAAAATATATTCATACATATATATATATATATACATATATTCTCGTTCAGAGATCTTCCATTGTCCGCAATTTCCCGTCAAACTATTATTTTAATGCTTCGATAATAAAATCGTTTTTTTTTCTTCAATTTTTTATTTATTTTTTTTTGTATGGGAAAAATCTCGATTCGAATACGAGTGAAGATTTCAGGAAGTGCTGGAAATAAACGGATGGAGCCTCGATAACAGTACGAATCGTCGAAAGTTTCTTCTTTATTTTTTAAATCGTCCACCAATAGTTTGAGTAGAAAAAACGCGACAACTCGCAAGACAACTAAGCATCAGCATTGATCCTCGAAGCGTTGAAATGTCGAAATTCAATCGCCACTATTTCTATTTCATACGATAAATAAAATGCGATCGAGACACAAAAACTTTTCGAACGAATGAAAAAATTGATAAACTTAACATATTTGAGTAATGTGGAGTTAAAAAAAACGCGCACACACACACGCACACTTGACTCTCCACTGAAAGAATGTAAATGCCAATTTTCGATTGTTTATACACTGGAACTTGGGGTCGAGTGTCAAAATTTTATTTTCTACCAGATTATTCATCATTACGACCTTATTTTCTCTCATTCAAAAATTTGGCTAAAAGATTTCATAGCAATATGTCATTTTGACAGTTCGCACAACAAATTGCTTTGCGGCATTTTTATCGTCAATTTTAACTAAAAATGTTCCATGTTATTCCAAAATTTTGTATAAACAAAAAACAGTGAATTGCACTGCAAAGTTTTATCGATCCAGCAATTTTTTAAACTTAGTTTCAAAATATTTCGACTGGACATAAAAATGTGCACGTCAGTCAAGACGATGTGTTGAAAAATCAACAAGAGTCTCGATATGCACTAAAAATTCCAATCCAGTTGTACTAATAATGAGAATTTCTTCAAATCCCTTAGTTCCTACGATTTAAATCATCTTTTTTTTCAACTATGACTTTTTTCAAACACGTGTTTATACTGGTGGATGGACGCAAACAATAACGTACACTCCAGTACGGGACGAATGTAAAATGTAAAAATCTCCACATTTTTTGTCTGTTTTCTTCGTTTGTTCATTCATTTCTGTCTAATATAGTTTTATCATTACGGTTTCGTTATTTTGCCCGTTTGTGCAACTTCAGGAGGATGATGAGAAATTTCATTTTCCGAAGGATTTGCGTTCTGTTGAACAGGAACCTGTTGCTGTTTTACGGGTTGCTGACCTTGTTGAGGTACTTGACCTTGTTGAGGTACTTGACCTTGTTGGGGTGTTTGACTTTGTTGAGGTGCTTGACCTTGTTGGGGTGCTTGACTTTGTTGAGGTGCTTGACCTTGTTGTGGCGCTTGCGCTTGCTGCATTACTTGTTGAGGTATTTGACCCTGATTAGGTACTTGTTGAGGTATTTGACCTTGATTAGGTACTTGTTGAGGTATTTGACCTTGATTAGGTACTTGTTGTGGCATTTGACCTTGATTAGGTACTTGTTGTGGCATTTGACCTTGATTAGGTACTTGTTGTGGCATTTGACCTTGATGAGGTACTTGTTGATGAATTTGACCTTGCGCTAATTGATGCTGAGGTATTTGAGCATGCTGCGGTATTTGACCTTGATGTTGCGGTACTTGCCCTTGTTGATAATGCTGTGGAGGCAATTGGCCCTGCGCCGGATGACCTTGGTACTGCGGTACTTGCTGTTGTTGGTATCCTTGGTACTGAGGAACGTTTTGCTGATATTGTGGTACTTGACCCTGGTACTGAACCTGCTGGTTCGCCGGATGAGAACGATCACCCATCGGTGGCACGAAGTCCTGATGAGGCACACCCGCGTATTGCGGTGCAAACTGTTTCAATTTTGGAAACAAAATTAAATTAAAAAATATTGAATAATCGGTGGCAAAAGTCAAGATTGTATTCACGAATTTTTTTGATCAATTTTTTTTTTTTTTTTTTCAATGCCCTCGTGATGCGATGCTTCAATAATAAGGAAAATGCGAAATTCTAGTGTCGCATTCACTTTTTAAATTGTCGGGAATGTACAGAAAAGAAAATTTACGAGAATAGGAGAAAAGAAAAGAAAATAAAATAAGTAAAATAAATATTTGCGTTCGGTTCTAACTCACCTGCCCGTGGTGCCCAGGATCGTAACTACCGTAGCCCGGTGGTGACTACCAACGGCAACAAAAAGTGCACAAGCAATATGTTAGTTATCCTAATTGTCTAAGGATTTTTTTTTCTTTCATGCGGGATATTTAATATTTAATGACAATACTCTTGCTTGATCGACGGCGCGAACGCAATATTTTTAAACAAGCTGTACGTTTCGTTGACAAAGAATTCATTCACGTATTATGATTTTTTATTCACGCGTCTTTCCATCCACGAATTCTTATTATTTATTTTTATTGGATTTCTGCTGGACCACAACGTTAAACGTCAAACGTTATTAAACATTGCTTCTGCGTTTTGATTTTTTTGAAAATGTCAAAAATTCGTATTTTTAGAATAAATATAACAAAATCATCGAAACGTTGAGTTATAAAAGTAAAAATTCATTCGTAGAAAAACTGAAAACTTTGTATTTTTCGACCGTGGATCGGAATGACGCATTAAATATTCGTCGTTATCGGAACTTGCGATAAAAATGAAAAGATACGATCACATAAATCTTGAATCAAGCATAAAAACGTCAATGAGGGAAATAACGAGGCATACTTTTATCTGAAAAGAGAAAAAATACGTGCTAACGTTGCAACACGATTCAACGTACTGTAAACAAACGAATTGAAGAAAAACAACACTAACAACAAACATTACTCTTGCACATGCTGGTACATGCCTAATCGTTTCTGGATAAGGAGAAAATCAGCCAAAATGCACAAAAATACATTCCAAATAAAATAAAATGTAAACGTTCAATTAAAAATGCAAAAATGATGAGAATCGATCGACATTTTGAAACAATCAATACTTACAATACCACTTGCGATTCTTCTTTCTATTTCCTCCCGTTGTTCTCTTTCAAACTTCGCGTAATCTTCTTGCGTGTAAATCTCTTGTTCATCCAGCGTTTTCCATCCCTCGTCTTTCTCAAATTCGGACGATTTCGATTGCTCGATAAATTCAGCATAACTTTTATCAACACGAGAAAAATTTAATCGTCAGTTTCTTTATCACGAATGATAGTGATTGCATTTTTTTAATTGATTGATATCGTAAAATTTTCTCGATAATTATCATCACCTGATAAGCCCATCTTTGTTCAAATCTGCTTCACTGAACACGTGCTCTCTCATTCTTTCCATTTCTTCGACACGCTCACGTATGTCGGTTTCAGGACCTCCTTCAGCGTAAATCTTATCGAGTTCCTTGAGGAACAAGGCATTTACTTCGACGGGATCCCAAACCCCATTGCCATCGAGATCTTGAGTAAAAATGACACGTAAATGATTTTTAAAAATGGCAATTATTAATTTTTTTTACATTGTTTTATCGATTTTTCCGTACCGTGAAGATTGAAGAATGTTCGAAGGTCAAACTTTTGATCTTCCATGTGATCTTGTTTTTCCCAAACTTCTTCGTACTGTTGTTTACTTCCAGGATGATGTAACTTGAAAAAGTTTGATTAATGTTTCGTAAAATGTAATCAATGGACGTGAAGCTTTGAAAAAATTGTTTTTTTAGTAGAAATAAATAAATAAATGCAATACTTACAGGTTTATGTTGCTTGTGCTTTTCCTCTAAAGCTTTGAGCTGGTCTTCATATTTTTTCTTTTCCTCTTCGTTCATTTCTGAAAAAAGATTAAATAAAATGAGCGTTAAATAAAAATTTTCCTTATAGTCACGCGTACGATCGAGGAATGTTTTTTCCTTACTCTTTTTTTTCTCTTCCTCTTCGAACTTTTTCTGCATTTCGTAATGTTGAAACTCTTCGCGTCTCTGACGATCTGCTTCGCTCAAATCGGCCGCTGTCTAAAAGACAAGAAGACGCGAATCAGAAACGAAAAATTGTAAACAACAAATTCAAGTCTTTTTAACTAATTTAGAAAATACCTTGAGGATCAATTTCTTGAGATCAGCCACTTCGAACGTTTCTGGATTTTCGTGATCCAGATGTCCGTGTGTTTTTTGGTGATCCGGATGCAGACCTTGCTCGATCTCGAATTGCCGAGTCGCTGATCTACGCAAACGTGCCAATTCTCTTCTCTTGATTTCATCGAGCTGAGTTCTCAAACCGTGATGAAGGAAATCGAGTTCATTGGCTATGGCGCCAGACTGTAAAAAAAAAAAAAAAAAAAACATTGCATCGTTTGATATTGGTCAGAAATTCGTTAAACGAAGCAAACGTTTGTTTCAAAAAATCTGTTAATCTTCTATTCTGTTTTTCAAAGAATATGAGAACAAAGTTTCGTGCAGAGTTGTGTCATGACAATATAACGTCAAATAAACTGAATCAAAAATAACTGTTTGTTGTTTCTTGAGGGTCAGGTGTTTCTTGAATAAACAAAAAATTTTAATTTTCACATTGAGACGCTCGGTTATTGTAAATTCAAATTGTTATTGTTTCAGTCATTTGACGCACGTTGTTATTGTTTTAGTTACTTTAACGTCAGTTCTTATTGTTTCAGTTATTTAACGTCATTTATTTCGACAAATTACTCTGCCAAGCATTTAATCGTAGCGAAAATGATGGAAAAGTATGGAAAAAAAATGTTCTCACCCTTATGGCATCTTCGCTAGCATTCTGAAGCTTAGCTCTGAATTCATCGTCACCTTCAAGTATTTGAAGCACTTCGTTCAAATATCTATGATATTCGACCTCAACTTTAGCATGTTCACCGTCGTTGTCAGACTTTTCATCTTTGTTCTCATCTTTAGACTCAGATTTCTCTTTAGTGACAGGTGGTGCAACACATTGTTGCACAGCCAAAATTAATAGCCCAAATAAAATAAGAGAACGCATTTTTTCCTGAACATAAAAACCAGAAATTTGCTTGTTACAAAAGTGCAGAATTTTTTCTTGTTTAGTACATAAAATTTTTGTAAAAGAAGTGAATTAATTCGTGAGTGACCAATAAAAAAAGAAAATAATATATCTATCATTTATATTTTCAGGTTGCCCACGAATTTGAAAATTCAATTTTTCACGAAATAACAAACTCAAAATCGAAATGTTAAAAAACAAGTGACGAAAATCTGCTGTGAGATTAATAAACACGTTACTGCTGCAATTCGCGAAAAAAATTTCACTCAAACGTCAAAATATGATTTTCAGCGATTAGGATAACGAGAGTTTTCTACAAAATTTCTCGTAAAGTTGAAATCGGAGGAACACGTTGTTGCAAGAATTTTGAAAAATAGAAATTTTTTGTGTGGCGAGTTGTTAATGTGTAGACTTACAATCGACAAAGTTCAAGAACGTTATTTACTGATTTGTTTAGAGAAGGAGAGAAAGCAAGTGTATTATCACAATGTTTTGTGACAAATGATCATTTCGTTGAACTCAATGCTTGTTTTTACTTTAAATAATGAGACACCTGATTCACCTTTCACTTTGTACTTTTAACAAATAACAACAAATTAAAAATAAACTTACCTCCAAAGAGTTAAATTCAGTAAAGACAAAAATAGAATGAAAGAATGACAATTTTTCTATCACTACACTGAACGATCGACAATTTTTTGATACTTTAAAAAATTGCACTATCCTTACATATGTGACCCATGACGTGAGTATTTTGTGAGGGAACGAGGGCGACTACGGAGTACGGAAGACAATTGTCTGAATTGTCCACGTCAGGTTAACTTTTTATCAACCAATCGAGAATCTTCAAGAATTTACGCGAGATCCAAGAAGATTAGCTACAACACCAATGTACGCGATGGATGCTAATGCTTACGTCTGTTTCTCACCGCAAGCGCTCGCGTCGATAAAGTACTCGGCTCAAGAAAGTAACTCCTCACTGTCCGCAGGGCGTGAAAGCAGCGTACTGCCCTGCGTTCATCCAATTGAAAATAAAATCAATATTACGATAATTAAAATTAGAAAATTTTAACAATTAAATATAATATTAAATTTCACAATTGATAAAAAAATCTATTAACCCATTGTTGTTTATTATTTTGAATACTGTGTAAATTTAGTTGAAAGTCACTAGAACTACTAAACCGACATTGGGCGAAAGGCGGGAGAATGGATAACTGTTGAAAATGCAAATTTCGGACACGACGGATCTAGTGACGTTGAAAGTTAGGTTGGCCATTCTGGGTCTCCTTCATTTCATTTTAGAGTCCATGAGAGAAGAGACAGAGCCGTAGGAGAGCAGAAGAAGCAGAGAGCAGCCAGATACAAACTTTTTCCGCAAAATGGCCTCGTTGTGTAGACGAGTGATTTTCCAAGCAATTCGTCGTCCGCTCCACTGCGGCGCAGTGACATCTCAAAAAAAATGTAAATACTAAAAGCATTAGAAAAGTTCTTGTGTGATAATTCGAGTGGGGAACATCACAGATTAGGGTGTCAAACTTAACGTTCATTAATAAACGTTCATGTTCTCTGCATTATGTAATTCATAAATCGATCGAAACGCGAGGCTGTTGATGGCCTCTCTCGAAATAACCGAAAAAAAATATATATTCTTGTGTCCTACCACCTTGCACCCCCTCCCGATCGATATCGCATTTTGACAAAAGGTGAATTTTATCGCAGCGCTTCCGGACCCTCTGGAGTTGGCAACTGGTATCGAGAAACGTGAACTTTTAGCTATTCAAGCCGGCAACGATGTAAGTAACGATTATTTGCCGAAAAACAAAATAATTAAAAACCAAAATTTCTTCTTCCTGTTTGTCTTATTTTACCAAAAATCATGAGAAAAAAGTTTTTTTTTTCTTCAATTTTTCGTCTGCTAGGCAAATTTTCTCCAATTTTCTGAAATTTTGTTTATTTTTGTATTTTTCTCTCAACATTTAGGATCCCTTCAACATGAAAACGATCAAACATGGAGCTGGCACGAAAGAAGATCCTAATCTCGTTCCAAGCGCCTTTGACAGTCGAATGGTTGGCTGCGTTTGCGAGGAGGAAGCAACGCATATCGTTTGGATGTGGCTTCACGAGGGTTGTCCGAGACGCTGCGAGTGCGGCAAATGGTTCAAATTGGTCAAGAAACCTCCTCTATAAAAAAACTGTTAAACGCGCCGCGAGCTAGTCGATTGTTTGAAACAGTTAAATAGAAATAATGTTACAATAACGCGAACGTCGAGACTCGAAGGAGAGACAGAAAGAGAGAGGGTTAAAAAGAAAAAAGAAAAACGTATGCTGGATTAAATAAAATAACATCTTCATATCCAATGCCCCGACTTAAATCCTTTGGTCGTTATTTGCCATTTCACGAGCAGATTTATTCTCTGTTTCAGACTCGTAAGCCTCAATGTAAATACTATAAGCTGTTTCTTTAAATTTTAAATAAAGGAGAAAAAAAAATTAAAAAATTCATCAAAATTTAAGCATCCGGTACACCGAATAAAGGAAAATATATTAAAAATCATGGAAAATATGATCTTTCATTGTTTCTTTATTTTTTTTTCTCATTTTCTTTTTTGACATAATCGAGACTAGTGCTTTACAAAACTATTCTAAGACATTGAGCCCAGTATTTTGTTTTTATTGTTTTTTATGTACATATTTGTCTTTTTAACTTTGTTAATTCACTTGGTTCACGAGCATATTTTGGTGCCCCTCCCTTTTGAGCTATCGACTTTTTTTTATTGCCCAACTTCTGTCTTCCCTTTGAGAGAATTTATCCAGAAATTTATTCATCCCCACGTTCTACTCGTAATAATATCGTTAATTTCAATGAATTCGTTCACTTTTTTTTTTTTTCTAAATATTTATACATTTTGAAAAATGTATCGATTTTTTTGGTATTAGTAATTGATAGAAAAAGATTAATATTAACTTTTGGGACAGCTGATTATTTTCAAACATTTTCGTCGTGATAGAATAAAAATTTTGGCTGCAAAAATGTGAAGTCACTTTGATCAGGAATCTACATAATTATCTAATGTTTTGAATCCCAAACGTAATGATATTTTATTGATGCTCTCAGAGACATGAAAGTTAAAACATCACGTTCACGACTCATTATTTTCGTCGAATATTTTTTGATTAGACTCTTCTGTAGATTCAGCAATTTCGCAAGAGGAAATTGAGGACTCGAGAGGGGAATGTGCTAAATGTGAGGACGAAGCTCGTGCGTTTATACTTTCGTCAGATTTTTTCTCTAATTGTCCAACAATTTTGATGTAATTGGTTGGGACGAGACCAACTCCACCACGATTATCACTCGCCCTCGACCATCCTGGCAAATCTTTTGGCTGCAACGTTTGGGGGGCGAGCCAAACTTTTTGGCCACTTCTGATACTCATTTCGTCCCGGTTCACTGCATCGAAATCGTAAAGCACGACTGCACTGTACACCGGTTCGTTGTATCGGAACCATTGTCGTGGATCATCACCTAGAAATTTGCGTAATTAATTATTATCGCATAAGTGACCAACAAAAACCAAACTTTTGGTTTTTTTAAATTCATAGACGAATTTTGCAGAAGAAAACCATTTGGAGTATTTTTTCGAATTTTGAAATGGGAAAAATATTTAGGTTTTCAGTTCATTTTGAAAAATGACAAAATTATAATAAACACAGTCTTACTGTTCAACGACTTTGGTTCAATGATTTTTTTGTTGTTTAATTAGCACTAAAAATCTAGATGTTTCCTGAGGACAAGTTTTTCGATTGCAACATACCATTAATTCCTGATTTTTGTATATTGCTCATAAATTTATTAAGGAGATAGGGAATGGCGACGAGCAAGCTAAGAAAAAGAATGATTGGCCAAGTCGAAGTGTTTTTTCCCTCACGGTTAATAACGTCAGCTGCTGTTTTTTTCCAAACTTGTTCCGTACTCGGATCATCCGGATTCAAGCCTATAATATTTTTTTTTTCATTATATAATTGGACATTTTTAATAGAGGAATAAAAAAAAAGCACTGTAAAGCCTGCGTACCGATCATGTACGTAATTTTTCTGTAAAGCCATTTGAAAAATCGTACAAAGGCAAAAGCGCTCATCACCTCCGTAAACATATTTCTCGTTCTTCCAATATTTTCTGCTACACTGAGAATCGCTCGAAACGAATTCGATATTGCAAAGTGCGTTGATTCTAGAAGCATTGAAATCGAGGAAAATGTCCTCACTACAGATTCGATAGATTGAAACGCTGGTCTGCTACTCTCTTCAGCAAACTGTATAAATCTGTAAAGGAAAAAGGAAATTTCGTTGTTGCTTTGCAGATAAATGAAGAACATAAACTATTGATACAAAGATAATTTAAATAAATGACTGAGATTAACAAGCTTTCAGCTGAAAAAAAAAGTTTAAACAATTAAAATTCACTAATAAAAAAGTAATAACGTTTTACCGGTCTTCGACATCTCCGCTCGGGCCTCCCAGCTGATTACCATATCCTGAACTGTTAAATCCACTTGGATACATTTGTGAATATCCACCTCCATATCCATAAGGGCTGTAAGATCCTAATCCTGAAGTTCTATAGTTCCATGCATTGCCGTAGCCATAGTTATTCATAATATTTCCATAGCCCATACTATAAGGTTGATAATTTCGGTTTTGTTGTGAAATTCTAGGAGGTAAAGGAGGCGGTGGGCCATTTGTAGCTCCAAAAGGGGTCCCGACTCCTCTGTGGAAAAAAAGAATCCGTGAAATGACAGGTTTAAACCTAAAAATGTGATTTGAAACCAAAATAGAAAAATTCGACTATTTCATACCCTGACGGAATGCTCGGACCATTTCTAAATTGATTGAAACTTTCACTACTTGGTCTTTGTTGATTAATCACGTTCATTTTAGCGCGATAATGTGTTAAAAAAATTTTTAGACACTGAGATAACGACGCACTTCTCCTTCGACGGCTTCGTCGACGAATAAATTATTTTCTCATTTAAATTGTCATGTATTGACGACCCCTCTGGAATTAAGTTTTTCCTCACAGACTCATTTCGACTTTGCACTTATTTTTTGCGTGTATTCATTGCGAATTCACCGATAAAGAAATGGGCTAGTCTCACGGAAAAAAGCGTTCCTAGAGCAACGGCAAAGTTCTTGGCACTTTCGACACCGAGGAAAACCAAAATACTAAATTTCCATTATAATCGAATTATTGTAACGCAAATCATATCTTCTAGATAGATGATTAAATGAATGATTTCTTCAAATACTGAATCACAGCTAATTATTTATCATTAATTAGCCAAAAATTTACTATTGCTTGTTTATCAATTTGACCACTTGAAATTGGCGGGGTAATGCATTGGTGCTGCGATCGTTCAAACAGTATTGAATCTGCCATCCCGGTCGAGTAAAATGCACCGATTCAACACCTTTCCGAATTAGCCGCTACGAAGAAAGCATCGTTTTCGTAAACGGATCGCCTAGCATGCGTCGTCTGAGCCGGGAAAACGGAAAACTCTCATTACTCCCTATGGCCTTGTGAACAACTGTTGTCGAGTGTCAATCATAGCTAACCAAAAAAGTTTTGCGGTTAGAATATCGCAGGATTTTCCAGTGAGTGCGTGGTTACGAAATAAAAGACTTCGAGTAAACAATTGAAAATTGATATTTGCTACACGGTTAAGCCGATTTCGTGATAATTATTCGTTAAACGATGAGCCGCCGACGTGCTCACGATGATGAAGATGGATACGGTAATTATTTTCCAAAATTTCATCCTCCACGATTCTATAGCCCTCACAATCTTCTCTAGCGTCGTTTTTTTACACCATATTTTTAGAAAAATTTTCCATTATAATAAGTCCTCAAGTGCGATTGTTTTTTTTTTTTTCATCCACCTTTTCATCACTGTTTCTTAACGCAATTTTTATCACATTTGTTTTTATTATAATGGTAAAAACCAAAATTGGTTGAAAATTATTTAACCACATCGTAAAGTAACATTTATTTTATTTTTTTAAGTATTTGATCGCGTACTTAATTATATGAAAATCAATCAGATTTCGTGAATTTTAATAAAAAAAACTTATTCTGGCTCCAAAAATGATCGTATTTCTCGGAAAATTCGTATCGAATTATAATAAAAGTTGGATTTTTAGAAAAATGTGCTTTGGAAAAAACAATAATAGCAACAAAATCGTAACAATGGTAAATAGTACGAAAAATCTAACCAATAGTGATAAACCATTAATAAACAATAATGTATATAAATAAAAAAACGGAATCAAATAAAATAAACAATTAGCATTTCTTCAACGGAATAATTAAATAGCGCAGAATAGAATAAAAATTGAGAATTTGATTGATATTGGAGAATCCGGGAAAAAAAATGACTTATGCTCAAAATATTTCTTAGACCGTGTGTACAAGAAGCGCCGAAGGGTTTCGGAGAACCAAGAGATCGAAGATCGGCTCGAGTCGCTTATCTTGCGAGTTGGCGAGAAATCAACATCGTCGTTGGAGAGCAATCTCGAAGGATTGGCCTCTGTATTGGAAGCAGATCTCGGAGCATTTCGTGGCAAAATATTGAGAATTTTGACAGATTGTGCCATTAAAATGCCAGAAAAATGTACAATTTATACGACTCTCGTTGGACTCCTCAATGCTAAAAATTTTAATTTTGGTGGCGAGTTTGTTGATTACATGGTGAAAAATTTCAAAGAAGCTTTGAAAGCATGCAAATGGGACGCCGCTAGATACTCCTTAAGATTTCTTGCCGATCTTGTTAATTGTCACGTTTTATCATGCGGCTCGCTCATGCAATTATTCGACAATATGCTGGATGCTGCCAACGAAGACAGTGTTCCTCAAGTCAGAAGGGATTGGTAAGATTCACTGGTTTTTCAATCACAAGTTCAATTTGATTTTTTTACACTCTACAATCTCCTATAACTATATTTATTTAAAAAATCTTTGACCCTCTAAAAACATTGAATTAAATCATTTTCATAGCACTCTGAGTACTCAACTATTTGTAATCTCGAAATATCAGGCCTGATAAATGTTACATGCAAATCTTACTTTGGAAAATTGAAAATAAAGAATTTTGGAATACTTCAAGTCCAAAAACTGTTTTTCTATCAAATTTTTGCCACCAATTTTGTTGTCCCTGTTTCCAGCTTCTTTTTATAATATTCTGACGCCCTGAAGATAGAGATAAAACCACAAATTATCCTGTCCAAAAAAAAATACATTTTTATAGATCGAATTTGAAAGAATGAACTAAAAGGAATTCCAAAGTTTCAAAAGACAATTTTTCATGAAAAATATTGTGAACCGATTTTTTTACAGGTACGTATTTGCCGTTTTGTCCACGTTGCCGTGGGTGGGTCGAGAATTGTACGAGAAGAAAGAACAAGAGCTGGATCATTTGATGGTTACGATAGAAATATTTTTGAATAAAAGAAGCAAAAAGCATCAGCCAGCATTGAGAGTCTGGTCGAGTGACACACCTCATCCGCAAGAAGAGTATCTCGACTGTTTGTGGGCCCAGGTGCGAAAGTTGCGCCAGGACAATTGGGCAGAAAAACATATTCCGCGTCCATATCTCGCGTTTGACTCGATTTTGTGCGAAGCTCTTCAACATAATTTACCAGTTTTGTTACCACCTCCTCATCACGAATCGTATTTGTATCCATTACCGACTGTTGTTTTTCGAATGTTCGACTACACTGATTGTCCTGCTGAAGGACCTGTTCTTCCTGGAAGTCATGCTATCGAGAGGTTCCTCATCGAAGAACACTTGCGACAAATTATCGACACGTGCTACTACGAACGAAAAGATTGGTTCGTCATTTTTATTAATAATTTATTTGAGTAAAAACAATTGCAAATCTTTTATAAAAAAATATGAAACTCAAATAACATCTCGAAAAAAAATGAGTATATGATCAAATTAAAAAGGTCGATTTTTATTTTATTTTTTTTGAGAAAAAGTTATTCAGTGAAAAAGGACGAGCAGTAGATGATTTTTTAAAATATTAAAATCTGTTTTTAAATTCCACTGCAGTTGGTAAAGTCCAATTGTAGATTTTCATTAAGTTTTGTGATTTTATTCGAATTTGATGGCTCGTGTAAATTTAATATTCGCAGCTTACGAAACGAGATGCCTGATTTTTATTTTATTTCACAGTGCTGCCCATTTGTTAAATTTTCCATACAAAGCTAAAATCCCTCTGGATTATTGTATCGTGGAGGTGATTTTTGGAGAACTGTTCAAACTCCCAACGTCCAAGCATCTGGAAATTTCGTATGGTGCTATTTTGATCGAATTGTGCAAGCTTCAACCTTCGACTATGCCTCAGGTAAAGATTTGACAAAGAGATTTCTAAGAAAACTTTGTATTTTTCGTTTTCGTAAGGGTGAGAAACTAAAAATACGAAAATCGATTGAAGCTTTATCGAAATTTTAGAGCAAATGATTAAAAGTTGAAGTTTGATGGAAATTTTGGGAACTCGAAGCCTCGTTTTTATGTTTGACATCAATTCTTGTTTAGGTTCTGGCTCAGGCGACGGAAATCCTGTTCCGCCGTATAGACAGTATGGCGGCAGCTTCTTTTGATCGTTTTGTTTGGTGGTTCGCCTACCATTTGAGCAACTTCCAATTTCGCTGGTCATGGGAAGACTGGGATTCTTGTTTACAACGAGAGGCGGAACATCCTCGTCCAAAGTTCATACGTGAAGTGCTTCTCAAAGCCTTACGGTGAGAAAACAAACGAATAAAACTTTTCTCTCATCTCAACAAGAATATATTTACGAAATAATCGATTTTCGGAATTTTTCAGATTATCTTATCATCAACGGATTCGTGACATGATGCCAGAATCGTACGCTGAACTTATTCCTGCAGTTCCTGAGCCAGTTTACAAATATACATCGGAAGGAGCAAGTAAGAATGTTTTTTTTACTTTGTTCTCGAATTGTCTGAACTGAAAAGCGATTTTTTCATCATATTTACTCTTTGTTTTTAATCTTTGAAAGATTTTTGACATATTTTACACAGAGACTCTTCTTATAGAATTCTTCAATGTTTTCGCGGTTAAAAAATGAAATTCGCGATGGGCAAAAAATAAATTTCATTTAAAAAATCGTTTTTGTAACGAATGTTACGTTGTCAATTACGGTTTAAAACAATGAAATAATTATCTTTACAGGCTCGCTACCAGGGACTGCTGCAGCTCACGAATTGGTTGTAGCCATAAGACGCAAGTGTACTGCCGAAGAAGTTTTGACTGTTTTAAACACATTACCGGGTCAAGGAGAAAACGAGGAGCCGAACAGTTTCAATCCTTTGAAAATTGACGTTTTTGTTCAAACGTTATTGAACCTTGGATCGAAAAGTTTCAGTCACAGTTTCGCTGCGATCGGCAAATTTCATTACGTTTTTAAGGTGAAATCCTCGAATTCATTTAATCGATTATTAAAACATTTTTCATTCTCCACTCATTCGAATAAAAAACATTGCAACTGTTATTTTTTTTTATAACTTTCCGTAAAAACATTTTTAACGAAAAATTGAAATTGAATTTCGCATCATTTTGTTTGCAGTTCGACTGATTTCAACTTTCCATATAAATTAATTTTTTTTTCAACAAATTTCAGGTACTCGCGGAAACTGAGGAGGCTCAGATATGCATTTTGCGAAACATGTTCGCACTTTGGAAAAATCATTACCAAATGATGGTGGTACTGACTGACAAATTTTTGAAGACTGGAATAATTGAGTGCAGCGCAATCGCCAATTGGATATTTTCTAAAGAAATGGCTGCTGAGTTCACAAAGTGCGTATTTTATTTTTTTACAATTCTAAAATCTTCAACCAGCTCGAGTCTTAAAAAAAAATGTCAGTAATTAATTTTATTTACATGTAAATTAACATATTTCTCATATTTCAGACTTTATATTTGGGAAATATTGCATCTAACGATTCGCAAGAAGAATCAGCATGTTATTAAATTGAACACGGAGCTCGCTGAAGCGAGGGAAAAACTGAGGAGAGCCGAGAGTAGGTCTGGAACGTCCTCCGAGGATGAAGACAATGTAAACAAGGACAAGTGCGGAGGAGAACGCCCATCGGAAGATGTGGTTGAAAGAATGGAAGAAAAATTAGAAGCTGCTCAAGCGGACCAGAAAAATCTTTTCCTCATCATTTTCCAGGTAACATAATTATTATTCAGATTTGTTTTTTTACAGTTTTGAGTTATTCTTTTTTCGGAGGACCGTACATTTCAGCGCACTAGTACAAAATGGATTAATTTAATGAAAAATCTTCTTTTATTTCTTAGCGTTTTATTATGATCTTATCGGAGCATTTGGTACGTTGCGACACCGATGGAATTGACTACAATACTCATTGGTACAGATGGACCATTGGACGACTTCAACAAGTTTTCTTATCGGTAAATATATTAGATTTTTTAATTTTCTATCATCCCTGGGTATTATTAAAGAATATTTAATGATTTTGATAATCAATCCGATCAAAATTGAATATTCATTTTTTTTTCAGCATTACGAGCAAGTTATGAAATATTCATCGACCCTCGAGACACTGTTGTTCACTCCGGACCTCGACCCTCACATTCTCGATGTATTTCATCAGTTTGTGTCACTACGCGCATAAGAAACAATGAAATGAATGTTTGGAAGAAAGCCTTTAAAAAAAATTGCGATCAGCTGCATCGTCCTTGCGATTGTGAATTTTTTTTTTTCTTCGTGAATTATTGTCTTGCACATTATCGCCTTTCATTTATTATATATTACTTGATTGTTAGTTTTACGGCCATGGAACTGTAGCATAAGATTTTTCAACAATTCAGTTGACACGCAGGATCCTTTCCTGCGCACAATTTCACTTTTTTGCAATGACAGCTGCACTTTTACAAACAAAAGAAGAATTTTCAAACAATCGCAGTCTCCCTACAAATATAAATTATATATATACATACACATATATATATATATATAAATAAATAAATGAAAATTAATAAATACGAACTTCCTTTTGTCTTTGCAAACCCTGTAGTTTAAGAATTTTCTTTCTTCTCGATTCTGTTTCGTTCGACAATTTTGTATTTTGTTAAAACCGAACAAAACATTTTGTTATTCGTCCTGAAACTGTTCCGTGAATTGTTTGAAAAGGTAAATAATAAATAAACTAAAGTGTAGTTTTTCGATAATTTTTATTTAATGGTTTTTTTTTTTTTTTTTTTTCCATAATTAAAGATTCATTTTGATTTAACTGTGAAATAGATTTTCATCAAGCTGGATCCAGAACTCGGTTCTCTCCAATTTTTGTTGTTATTCTTCGACTAGTTTTTATTCCATTTGCAAATCTTGAATCTGCAATAAAAAGTTATTTCATGAAAATAATCGGAAAATAAACTTTTCCGTAAATAAGGGTTAGAAAAATTGAGATATTTTTTTTTGAAGTGCTCAAGTATTTGATTTTACTTACCTCTTGAACCTTTCGCATTTCTTGAGCCAACAAATCGTCCGCGATCTCTTGAAACCTTTGACGTAGCTTCAAATTTTCAATGTTCGCGATTTCGATGTCCTGCTGTTGCCTGCGTTGCCGTAATTCTGCAAGTTCAGCGTGGAGTGTATCCAAACGAGGCTGCAAACATTCTGAAAACGAAGAAAAAAAGTTTTTTTTGAATTGTGCTCATTTTTCTGGTTTTTCTTAAACATATTTTTCCACTTTTTCGGGATTAAAAACATTTTCACAGACTTTTTCAATCATCGAAAGGAGGTGGAGCATTGCTTATTTTTTTTTCTCATAATTTCGTGGATTGAGAATATCTTTCAAGATTTTCCATGAAGCTACGAATCAATTCTGTTTTGTTTTATGTGTCGTGGCAAGTGGATTTTTTTTTCTTGTAATAAATTATTAACAAAAATGAATGAAATATGTAAATCACCTCGAGGAGCAGATGACGAAAGTGATTCGGCGAAATTGTCAGGAATCATGTACTCCGAATGGAAGTTTTCGAGTTTAGTAAGTTTCACTGGACTGTCGTTGGTACTTTCGATCTTGTTGCCGTCGCCGGTGTTGGAATTATCGGGATGGAACATTTCTTTGCTAAATTCTGTAACGAGATCTGTACACGTTACGACTTCCTGGCCAGAACGCTCAGAATATCTGACTTGCATTGAATTCGAATCGGAAACACGACTTTCGGCCGACAATCGGCTCGTGTCATCCATATCCATTACGTTTATGTTTGCATCTTCGTCGTCCTCTTCACTGTCGCTCACAGGTTCACCAAATATGTCGTGTTCGGCTGAAAGGACATATCAAAATTTTTATACAGAAAAACCTAATATACTTGTCAAAAAAAAAAAGTCTTTATAAAATAATGTTTTTAAAAATATTAACAATAAGTTATAAAGATGATGAAAATAAATTGAAAAAATATATTTCCATTAAAGAATAACAAACAGTGTCAATATTATTGAAATTATTCGAAGAGTGAATAATAAAATAATTAAATGAGACGATTTTATCAATTTCATACAAAATATTGTAAATTCGACAGAATAGCAAGAACCAAAGTATTTTATATAACGTAATAAAATGTTGAAAATAACAATTTTGGAACATACCAACATCCACGCTTTGAGAAGCGCTGCTATGAATAACATCTCTCTTGGCCTTAACGACTCCAGAATTCGAGACTTTATTAGGTTTCGAATTATCTTCGTCCTCGCAAATCACTTCCCACTTGACGTTAACAGCGTCGTTATCAACTCTTAGTAAACGTTTAACTTCTTTTTCAATTTCTGGAGCTTCGACGTACTTTTTCTTCAAGGTTTTACGGAATCTTCTCCTCCTGACGTTCTTAGCAGGCGGTGTTATTCCATGCGGCCACAAAAACTTTTTGTCAACCTTATTCGGATCTTTCTTTTTCTGACGCACCGGGGATTCTTCGTCGGTTTGCGACTGATCGTCTTCCTCTTTGCACAGTACCATCTTTTGGACATTCATAATTTTTTATATAGAAAAATATCGACTTTTACAAATGGAAATAGAAGTAAAAAATTTATTTATTTAATTTAACATTTAATTGATTTTTAATAGTTATTTTGAATAAATACCTGACAAATGTCTGCTGTTTTGTAAAAACTCTTGTTATCAATTGTTTTTAGAGATTCCACTATAGTTGGGAGATCGACAACCTGTAATAAATTATAAATATTAGAAAACTGCAATTGAGCATTGACGATCGGTATTTTCAATAAAAACGATAATAATTAGCCGTTTCTTCAACATTGAGGTTGTATTTACCTTGGCGTGAAGAAGCCAATGATCGAATCTCACTTCACCGTATCGCATGTCATGCTCCAATTTGATGCTCAGACGATCTTTCAAGGGCATTCCAGAGTTCAAAACGTCTCGTAGAACTTTTGCTGGTTCCTTTAAATTGTAATAATGATAACAGGTTTGAAAGAAGAGTCATAAGGAAAAAAATTCAGTCTTTGGTCAAGTAATGTTCCTAAATTCGTAATTTTCGATTTTTGTGTTCAGTGTTCAGCGGGAGATGTTTTTTAGATTCAGTACTTTGAGATAAAATAAAAGGGGATTTATACGAGTGTATCGGAATAAATTGAGGGTAGGAAATAGAAAAGCTGAACAATTATGACTTACCTGAGGCAATCGCAAAATAAATTGACTTTCCAATTCGGCTTGCGGTTCCCCTTTTGGTTTAGAATCCGGTGTCTGGTGCCTGTGCATTTTGTTAATAATTGCACTGTGTACATGCGCCGTAAATGTTTATATCGCTCTGTGACAGTTCGAAAATGTTTTGTGAGGTTATACTTGTATTGCTTTAAATTGTAAATTGTACGAACGGTCACAAATGATGCTTCCGAACACAGGTATCGTGACAGACTGCGGGAAAGTGCAGAGTGCAGCAGCTCTTCTTCTTTTTCCTCCTGGCTAACTCCCTAGATAGGGGAATGTTTTGTTTTTGGGTTTATTCAGGGTTTATTCATGGGGAGTTTAGTTAGGGATTTTTGAGGTTAAAATATTGGTATATGAACTGAAGAAGTGGAGGGAAACAAAATAAGATCGTTCCCAAAATATAGTAACTAAGATATTTTTAGACTGCAGCTTTGCAGCGTGTGTCGCGGCTCTCAATCCGTGGCTGAATGTTTTAGCACGTTTTAATCGGACTTTTTCCTTTACACAATTGTTCTTGATTGTACGATAATTTTCAAATGGTTTGAGTGTTCTAAATTTTTATTTTTTTCATAGAATTTTTTTTTTTTAGTAGTGATACATTGCTCAGCTTGCCGGAAGTGTATACATTGGTATCAAATGGGGTGTCAAATTAGATGAGCGTAGTTCGTGGAATAGTCTTGCCATGGTAGTTATTAAATGAGTGTGATTCAAAGTAATGTGATATCTGAAATCCAATAGCGATAAGGTGCGACTTCAGTAAAAACTAACGGATAATCTTTCGAGCATAAATTACGATTCGGCCATGAAATGATTCCGACGAGAGTTCCATTGACAGTCAGAGGTCCACCCGAGTCCCCAGAACAGATCACACCCGACGACAGAGCTTCGGCGCAAATTTGTCCATTTGGCAGGTTGCTGTTAGGATATACCGTGGATAAAACAGTTTTGCATTGTTCTACGGAGGTTATTTTCATTGTCACGGATTGGAGCTCGAAGCCACGATCATTTCCTTCGATTTCCATAGAACTCCAGCCACTGGCGATTCCTTGTGATTGGGACAGAGTTACGCGAGTTCGAACGTAAAGCGGAATCGGTTGTCGAGTTCTATCGAATATAAAGGGTTCCCCGACTCGTAATAACGCGATGTCGTGCACAGCTACTTTCGTTGCTCCCTTCTGTTGCTCTTCATAAAGTGGATGACGGAATTTTTCCGCTATTCTATGTCGAGATCCCTTTCTGTAATCACTCGCACCGGCTGAGACGAATGAAAATGGCTCGGGTTCAATGACGATGGATCCGACGCAGTATCCAGCAGTGATCACCCAATCGGACGAAATTATACTTCCACCACAAAACGATGATGTTATATTTCCCCAGACGTACAGCAGGCTGACCTGCCATGGAACATTTTCGATGCTTGTCCTCGAACCGTTAACCATTCTGGCGCCACGTGATAGCAACTTTTCCGATCCATGTCCATTGACCGCTAATCCGCTACCTGTAAAAACGATAAAAATAATATCTCTTGGGCTACCATTTCACGAGCAGCGAGCAGTAGCAGAAATCACTCTTTTTTCGATGTCTATCCATCAAGAGACTCGCTAGAGTCTCGGGACAAGTACATTTGACAGCTCTGTCATCTGCTGGCCCGAGGCTCGCCGGAGTATATTATCTCTGAATAAAGCAGATTTCGGTGGTGGAAGTAAAAACTGAAAGTCATTTTCTCGAATATAATTATGTCCAGATATTGAAGAAACTTCGAATTATTTTGCTTACCAAGTCCACCTACGGCGCAGAGTATCACAAGAGTCTTTATCATTTTGAATTCTACTCTTAGAATCTTAAAACTGAATATACCGCTGAGACTTATATAGCAACCTGGTTATAAATCTCTCAGTAGTATTTTGAACTATGGATTAAAAGAAGGAACGATCCTAATGACATCGAAGTTGTAAGCCGTGTCGTCATAAAGTCGTATTTCATTTTTTTCGTCTTATCTTTATTGAGTTCGAAAACAATTAATTACACAAGATAGAATAGGGAGAGAATTTTGTGCGATAAATTATACTATTTTCGCAATAATGTGTGCCGACAAATGTGAAAAAATTTACTATGTTTTTATATTCGAAACTTGGTGAATTAAATAGCAAACAAGACTTTAATCTCGTTCACGGGAAATGTTCTTTTTGGAGGAACGGAGAGACAGATCTGTACATAAATTTTTTTTCTTATCACAGCGATCCTAGAATATGATTCACTAAATAGGCGTTAATCTTTTTCTGTTCTGTCGAAAATTTCCAACTTCATAAACTTTACCATGCGATTAAATCATCGTAAAATCGATGAAGATGTGTGAAGACAAAAAGCAAACATCCAATTGGTAGATTCACACTACATTTTTAATTAGTGTTATCAGCTCGGAAGGGGCATGGAAAACAGTTTGACGTTTCACTGCGAAATATTTTAAAACGCACTTAAGGTAGTTGGGTTGTTGGATCCCTCAGTGTGATTTAAAATAAATAAATAAACATTTGTGCCAAAGGATTTTTCTTAATGTCAAAAATTACTTAAGTGCCAAAAACTGCCCTTAAGTTTCGCTTTTTCTCTATTTAACCGTTTGGCTCGCAGTATTTTCGAGTTTTTGTGCCAAATCTGATAGAAGCATATTCTTCACGAAAATGAACAAAAATCTGTTTGGAAATTAAAATCATGTTCTCGAACGAACAATTTCTACCCTGGCTAAAAAAAAATATTTCAAATGACTCGCAACCCCTCATTTATCTGTACGTCTCTGTGGGCCTTGAAATAAAAAAATTATTCGGAACGAGAAAAGGCAAAGAATAATCCAAGAGGAGTCTCGAATCTCGAGTGAGAAATCAGAGAAAAAACAGCTGCTTGGTGGCGCCGTCTACGTTTTCGTTGTCATGATCGGAACTAACTTGAAGACAGCGGCACAATTCAGAGTGTTCAGATGGTTGGTTCAGATTATCATGCGTTTGCCCGTTTACCCGGTAAAAAAGCGGCTGTACCTATATATGTATTCTTGGCGATCGGGCCAAGCTCTCATCGGGGTCTGTTCTTCGATACGCGCATTCCGTGCTCGCGGATAGTCGCGTCTTTATGGCCTAATTTTCGCATCTTTTTTTCGGCGACTCGAGAAAAGCCTTGCAAGACTTTTTTAAATCTCGACCGATTGTTCAGGAAAACGTAGAAAATGTGGCGAAAAGACTCGTAAAACTTGTACCGTGGAAAAAATTTAGAAAAAGACTGAAGCAAACGAAACACCAAAAAAAAAAACAAATATAATCAGTGTTGTGGAGAGACGGGATTATTATTGGAGTTTTTGTTGGGCGCACACACGCGCACCGTGGACCGAGACAAAAGTGTGTGTTTGCATGTCCTCGAGTGCGCGAGTGCAACAGAGACGAGAGAACATGTGTGTCGGAGATGAATTACTACAATTTGCTCAATAGTTAATAGACGAAAAATACCAAGTGGAAAGAAAACGAAAAAAAATAAAAATAAAAGAGCGATTTATCGTCGCGCCAATGCGACATGGTTGCGATGTCGTCTTATTTCCTTATATTGACGTTTATCGGCGTTGGATTGTTAGGTAATATACAGAAAAAAACAGTAAAAAGCGAAACAAAAAATCGCTATATTTCAGTGACCTTCGGTTCGAGTGTTATTGTTATTATTATTATTATTATTATTATTATTATTATCATTGATATTATGATCGGCGATGGATTCTGGGCTTTCGCGATTTCTCCGTTTCCTCATCTCGCTCGCGAATTTTTTGTTTCATGAGGAAATGCGTGTTGATTTTTTTGTTTTTCGACCTCTCGTCACATTCCTTTTTTTTCCTCTACTTTCCCGTAAAAACGATTTTTTTCGCTGTATTTTCCGATTTCTACGACGAAGCTGATGAAATTTTATAAGCCAACCTGGCGTGCATCTGTTATTCTTGCTATCAACAGTTTATTTCCTCTCTCTTTTCTTTCTCTTTTTCTCCGTCTCGCTCGCGCAATTTCATTCAGGAAACGGATGATCACGCGTCTTGATAGCGAATTGAATTTTATTATTCCTTTCGTCTCTTAGTGTTCTAACTGCAATTGTTATTTGTAAAAAAAAACGCTTGCAGTCCACCGACTGTTGTTGCAGATCGAAAAAAAACAATCGATGAATGACAAGTCGTGTTATTTTTTTGAATATCGAAATTCGCTCAAATTAAATCACAAAAAAGATGATTTTTCAAACATTTTCGCTTCTACTTATACTTTCCTCGAAAATAGTTTTTTTTTCATTGAATTATACTACTTTTATAATTTTTCGGAAGTAATTTCATATTGTGTTGATTTAAATGTTCCTTAAAAAAATGTTGAATTATTGATACTTGCTCCATGCATAAAATTTTCGTTTTTTTATTCACCACTAGAGGATTTATTGTATTCTTGGCAAGCGAACGATTATATCGAACTAAATACTTTTTTTAATGACGGACTTTTCTGTATAACCTCAATAAGTTAATTTGTAATGAATTTTCATTATTTCTATATTTATTGAATTAATAATAATTTACAGGACAAGCCTTTGGACACGATGTCAAAGGTTCGTCATTTTGCGAGTTTTACAACGAAACAATGTGCACCGAGTCGCAACAAGGCTGTTCCGAAAGAGAAGAATGTATACCGCACGATCCGGACAAGAGAAATCATTGCTACGTTCTGTGGCAATTTGACAGCGCAACAAAAAAATCGACAATCAAATTGAAGGTTCTTTGAAAAAAAAATTCTTTGCTCTTTCAATAATATCTCGATTAAAAAGAAATTTAAGAAGAATTGTTATTATTTCGAAATTGCAGGGATGTTTCTTAGACAGCAAAGAATGTTACGACAAGCCTCGATGCGTCGAAAAAAATGCAGACAGAAAAAAAAAATTGTTTTTCTGTTGCTGCGATGGTAACATGTGTAACCAAAATTTCACTTGGGATCCTCAGCCAACGGAAAGGCCACACACTGAACGTAAGGATTTTTTTGAGCTCTATTAATTAAGTTAACGTTGTTATAGAATCAGGAATGCAGTTCTAGACATTTTATTCTATTAAAAAGCATATTTTCAATCCGTTTTATTTTACTTTTTTTTCAAATTTTATTTCAGAGCCAAGAGCTGTACCGAACGAAGAGCAACAACTTCTAACGTTGATTCTGTCCATATCAATTCCTATGCTCGTACTCATAATCGTTCTTTCATCGTTATATTGGTGCCTGAAACGTCGGAAATTGGGATATTTTAACGAGGCAAGTAGACGATCCCTAAATAATTGTCTCAAAATACTATTTTCAGAAGTTTTTGACAAGTTTTTGCCATTATTTCTGTTAAAACTCAATGTTAACAAAATTCTAAAAATGTCTGAATTGTCATGATGGAATATTTAGCCAAATTCGTGAATGAAAAAGTACCGAATGTGAAAAAATGTAGTGGTCGGAAAAACATGTTACAAATATACATAAATTGCAATGATTTAATTAACCAGGTTCCTACGCTGGAGCCTTGTCCATTGCCCCAACCATCACCGAATATGGGACTGCGACCGATCCAATTATTAGAAATAAAAGCAAGAGGGCGTTTCGGAGCGGTATGGAAAGCTCAGTTACGAAACGACGTTATTGCGGTAAAAGTATTTCCAGTGCAGGACAAACAATCTTGGCAAACGGAGCAGGAAATATTTAAGCTCGCTCACATGGATCATCAGGACATTTTAAGGTTTATCGGAGTAGAAAAAAGAGGGGACAATTTACAGACGGAGTTTTGGTTGATAACAGCATATCACGAGAAAGGCTCGCTCTGTGATTATTTAAAAGCGAACGTTGTTTCGTGGCCGGAAATGTGTCGTATCGCTGAATCAATGGCTCGTGGTTTGATGCACCTTCACGAAGAAATTCCACCGAATAAAGTGGAGGGTTACAAACCTGCGGTAGCTCACAGAGATTTTAAATCGAAAAACGTTCTTCTCAAATCTGACATGAGCGCTTGCATCGCTGATTTTGGACTTGCTCTCATTTTTCATCCCAGCAAACCTTGCGGGGACACGCATGGTCAGGTAAAATTAATCGAGTCATTAATTTTCAATGACCTGCAAACATTAAAACACAATTACATCGATCCTTTAACCTTTGACTTCATTAACGAGGTTCACGCGCCATAATTATAGTTATGTTGAATATGTTTATTTTTCTTGCAGGTTGGAACTCGGAGATACATGGCCCCGGAGGTACTTGAAGGTGCAATAAATTTTACCCGTGACTCGTTTCTACGCATCGATATGTATGCATGCGGTCTCGTGCTTTGGGAATTGGCGTCTCGATGTACTGTTCAAGATGTGAGTTACTTTCGAGCCCACAGTAACATTTTCTGTTGGAAATTATTCCTTATCAAGAATTTTTAATGAATTAGTATATTTATAAATTCAGAAAAAAAAACAATATAAAAACAGAATAATCAATTTCATCATCTTTATATTACAGGGTCCGATTGGTGAGTACAGATTACCATTCGAGGAAGAAGTTGGCTTACATCCGACGTTGGAAGACATGCAGGAAAGTGTTGTACACAAAAAGGAGCGACCATTGATACAGGAAACGTGGCGGAAACATCCTGTGAGTAAAAATTCAAAATCCGTCACAAAAAACAGATTATTAAAAGAATTATATGATAAAGTTTCATTTGGTGAAGCTTTAATTTAAAAAAACTGCATCAATGATTTGAATCATTTGAAAAATCGGAAAAAATAAGTATTTTACTACAAAAAATTGATGTTAAGGTGAAATATTCGCAATCACTCATCTCGCATCGTTTTTAAGGGTCTACTGTCGATTTGTGATACAATGGAAGAATGCTGGGACCACGACGCGGAGGCTCGTTTATCAGCCTCTTGCGTTATGGAAAGAGTTGCAACTTTGAGCAGAACGCTCGTGATAAACAACTCGTCGACGTTGATACGAGTCGACAATACGAACGAGTGCGTTACGACCAAGGAATCTAGTATGTAGGATAGCCTCTTGTGTATTATAGTTTTTATTTTCAACTGCACAAACCAACCACTGTTCATGTACCATACTTTTTTCTGTTTCCATACAACAAAAACTTATTCGCAGATGAGAAAGACAAAGATAGAGAGAGAGAGAGAGAGAAACGACGATGACAGTCGTCGAAATTGTAGATAAATATTGATTTTCAATCATTTTTGTTTCCTGCCAAACGCTCGCTCGATTATTACGGTTTTGACTTTGATACTTTCGCGTCAAACTTTTTACCGTTTCTTGCTCAATCATTCATAAAGCCTCGTTTAATTTCAATTTGATCATATTTTAAAACTGTTTCTCATTTTTACTATTATATTTAATTTCTTATATATTTAGTTTCATTTAGTTTATACTTTAACACTTGTATGTATGTGCGTATGAGAAAGACTAAGAGAAAGAGAGAGAGAGAGAGAGAGAGAGAGAGAGAGAGAGAGAGAGAGAGAGAGAGAGAGAGAGAGAGAGAGAGAGAGTAACCGAACAAAGGCCGACGAACAATGAATATGAGTTAAATTGGCTTTTTCCTGAATTTTCGCAAACTGGTAACATTTTTATCTCTTTTAATTTCTATTCTTCATTCGCATCAAGACCCTCAATAAGTGATTAATAATTGTAAACTTTAACTCGCCCCAACAACGTTTCTCGGTTGACGATATGATTTTTATTTATGAATAAACATTAAGCCAACTGAGAGAAAAACTTGAATAGTAATAATGCGAACACGATTATTATGGCGATGTGAAAAAAAAAAAAAACTCGAAAAACAAATTCTCTTACCCGGTTTAAAGAAAAAATTATACTTAACTCAAGTTTTTCGAAATTGACAGAAAATTCAACGTCTTTATTAAACGAAAATAATTCACGAATTTCATTATTTTTTGTCTGAAATGTTGATCATAACATTATTCCTACCGATCCAGTTGAACAATACGAACAGCTGAATGTATCAAGATTTTTATAAAACCCCGAATTTTTTACAGTGCGAATTTCCACTCAATTGAAGGGAAAAAAAGCAAATTATTATATAGATTCGTCACGATAAGTCTATTTTGAATGTTGTTTTAATTCAATGGGTGATTGGTTTCGACAGTGCCAAATAATCTCATACGTTATGAATTCATAAATATGCATATATATGAATATAAATATAA
Organism: Campoletis raptor; assembly: GCA_948107755.1. Taxonomy (NCBI): domain Eukaryota; kingdom Metazoa; phylum Arthropoda; class Insecta; order Hymenoptera; family Ichneumonidae; genus Campoletis; species Campoletis raptor. The sequence continues at coordinate 8,244,037 of OX403631.1, forward strand.
TATATAATTATATTTACATTTATATTTATATATATATATACATAAATATATATAGGCAAATGAATACGTGAAATGATGAAACGCGCTTTTTAACTAATTGTACATTTATTGATGCGTGAAGAAATAATGAATAATAATAAGCAAGATCAAGTGCAAAAGAAAAGTAGTTAACGAATGAGGAATAAAAAACAAATAAATTACGAAAGATCTGAGTGATTTTTCTGCTGACATATCGCAAACAAGGTAAAGCGATTTTTTGACATCCTTCGCATTTTTGCTGTGTGTTATGTGTGCGTGTACGTATGTATGTGTGTACTATAATGGTAAAAAAAAAAACACATTGTTAAACCATCTGGATTTCTAAAGATGAAAAACTTCGTCAAGTTGTAAATAATACAGGGTTTTTTATATAATATATATATATCTATATATATATATAATATACATACATGTATGCATTTGCAGGACTTATTGGCTAATTATATTCTCCACGAATCTCCTGAAAAAAAAAATCAAATCCTCTTCCTGTCCTATTTGACACTTTGAATTGCATTTATCATAAAATGAAAACTATTCGTTTATTCGCAGCAAAACTAATCGCATTTTGTTCGGGATGGACACTGGTAAGTTTGCACCAAAAATCATGATGGGCATCCGCGTCATTTTTTATATTTATCATAAAATGAAAACTATATGTTTATTCGCAGAAAATTTCATGAAGTATCGAAGTTTCCAAATTTTTTCGCTGCATTTTATTTGTTGATTAAGAAAATGAAGCATAGAAATGATTAGGTCAATTATTAGCAATGAAAATCACAACATTTTTTACATATAAAAACATTTTTTAAAGACCATGAAGCCAAAAATAAAGACTAATGTTGTTTAATAATTTCTGTTATATTTTGATTAAAGTGTAACAACGTTTTTTTAGAGAGACAAGGTCAGGATCCAATACCAATTTTCCTTCATATATCTATATATATAATCTATTATTATTTAGATTAAAATAAAACAACATTCTTTAAAATAATATAATACATTGGGTTACATTGCAATATTTCAATGCTACTAAATAATTTGGTACTCGTAAAATGATAATATTATACGTATTGGGAAAAGAGTATGAAAATGAATACATTGGAGTTTGCATCATAGGAATGCAATGAAACTTTCTCTTTCCAGATTTTCCAGTTTTTTTCCTACGTTTCGTTTATAACATTCTGTCCTTCATAACTCAAATAGTTCTTCCAGCATTGTTTAAAACTTGGAAAACGAGAGTTCACAATATAAATAATAATAATCAATAATTGAAAGAAAAAACACAAAGAAATTCCATCTTGTTAGTAGATAGTTTGAAAAATTTCGTATTTTTTTCTTGAGAAAAAACGGTTCTTGCTTTTTTGGCTCAAACACGATGTCGACAATTGGATGTTAGAAAAAAATCGAAGGAAATGGCCAATGGAGCAATTTTGATCACATTCCACTGAAGAAAACTTCAAAACCGTTGTAAGTTCGTACGGTACAGGGTTTTATCTTTTGCGTCTTCTTTTTTTCTTCCAAGCAGGACATCCACGATAGACGAATAGGAAATAATAATAATAATATTACGATTGAAAATGTTTCACGTACGTTTATATATATTTTCTATGGAGTGTCGCGTACGTACTCTTCGAGTACAATATAATAATAATAATAACAATAATAATAATATCGATTAGACCTTTAATTACGCGTGTATAGAATTAGTTATTTTTTCATATCGTTCGTATTTAATGTCGGTGAAGGATCGTTTTAATACAGACAAACATATTGTGGATCGACGAAAAACACCACAGACATTTGTTCCGTTTCCCATTCGACAAATTTGCCATATTTTCATTTTTTTTCTTGTCATTTATATTTCAACATTCGATTATTATCAATTAAATATCGTAAAAATGCAGGACTTAGCGAAATTCACTCTTCGAGGCACGAGCATTTACTTCAAATAGAATAAAAATCACTCAAATGATTCTACGACAAAATAATCATTTTTTTCATCAAACAATAGATATCCTTATTGCAAATTATCGTACTCAGTATTTTATGGTTTTTGCATTATAATTTTGAAATCTTGATACGACCGCTGAGATTGCATCTTCGAATCCTTTTAAGCAACGATTTTGAAACTTACATTGTTGGATGCAACAATATTTTTTTGGCTTAAATAAACTCTGAAAATTCGTTAAAGTCTTGTTGGGGATCTTTTTAGGACCTCCAGAAACGAAATTTTTTATTTGGGAGAGTCGAATTTAAGAAATTGAAAATTCTTTTTCATTTCAACGATGCTTACTTCACTGTGCCGTTTTTAGCAAGCTCTGAAAACGCCCCCTTTTCTTTCTCTCTCTCTCTCTCTCTCTTTCTCTCTTTCTCTCTTTCTCTCGTTCTCTCGTTCTCTCGTTAATCAACACACACACGCACACTCACATACACAAACATTCTCAATATCTCGCGCTTTATCAATTCTATAACGTCTTTTTATTCTTTTGTTTTGTTTCTTCAAGTCAAACATCATTCACCTTAAGAACTCTGCCATACAATAACAGCGATTAGAATCGAGAGTGCTATCGCTCCGATAAGCACGAGGATACACTTTTTCTTACGCAGTTTGTTTTGATACGTTGCTGCCGTTCGCAACTGCTGCGAACCCTCGTTCACAAATACTTCCGTTCTTTCTACCGATGCTTCGATCGAATCTATCACTTCACCCTGATCGTGCACCATTGCTCCCAGATCTTTAAATATTTGATTTACGTCGCTGATGTCGCTCTGAAAATACACATTTTTGGGATAAATTGAGCCCAATTTTTTTTCTTTCTCTTTTCATTTACGGGCAATTATAATTACAAACTTTTTAAATATTTTTTGCAAAAATCGAATACTGTGAGTTAATAATAAAAAATAATGATGTACTCACTTCGAGTTGACGTATGCTCGCTTCTTGTTCTTCCAACATTCGTAAATTCTGTTCATCCTGTAAATGCTGTTGTTGAATCTGTTTTTGAGTTCTGTTGTCCTGCAGCTCGATCAAAGTCTCTTGTTTCTTTTCGCCGAATGCCCCAATGCCTGCACTTGCTTTTGCCTTTTTAACCATTTCCTTCTCTTTCGAAGCTGCCAGTCTTTGCACTGCCTGTAATTGTTTTGTTTAGCAAAAAAAATTAATTAAAAAGCAAAAAAAATTCGCAAAAAAAATTAATTAAAAAATTAATTATGAAATTTTTTTACCTGGAAGCTGTTAAGAGCACTTGTAAATTCATCCTGTAATCGCTCTTTTTGCATTTTTCTTTGACGTAATTCGCCAGGACTGCTGGATGACGAGGTACTCGCCAATGCTGCCAGATCTCTGAGATGAACATTTGTGTCTTTTGCAAGTTGCTGAGTGTAGTGTTGTATCTGATGCCTAAACGTTAAAGATTTCATTTATTTATTTATTCATTTATTTCACAATGAGGAGCAATGGAAGATGGAATTTTTTTTTCGTAATGCCATTTTAGTTCTGAATTTCTTGAAATACTTACAATTGATTTCGCAACTCTTGAGAATCCGTAGACCCACCCAACTGGTTGACCATTTTTTGCATTGAAGAAACTATGGATAGAATATCAATTGTGAACATGAAAAATTGAAGTTGAATTTTGGTTGAGGAATCAACGAAATTTAGGAAAATAACTAACCATTTTGGGATATCTTCAGTATGGACGTGCCAACCGTCTGCGAGAGTCTCCCAAAATCTTGTTCTCGCGCCGGGCCTCCGTTGTGATAAGACGAAAAACCGATGTCCATTGTTATGAATAATTAACCTATAAAATGGATAAAAATAATAATAAAACTGAAAGATTATCGTTCTGATTTGGTTCGAAGAATCGTTCATTGGAATTTGAGAAGATTTAATTCGATTCGAATTATGATTTTCTACGATAAATTTTGTATTATCAAGAAAACAACAAATATGATGAAAAAATTAAGAAAAAAAGGAAAATCGCGATTTTTAGTTCCTGGAAATACACGCGGTAGAACGAATTAGCGATTAATTGGTAATTTCGAGTGCTGTCAAAATTGAATGGACCCGATCGAAGCAAAGTACTGTACGTTTTGAAAATGACTCACTTGACGCAGTACTTGACAGGTGAGTTTTGTTCCAAATATCCGAGAGTATTATTCACGTTCGTGACCTTTGTAAACGTTTTTTTCGATCCGTTTGTTGCTTGTTCTTCGAGTTCACTGTAAAAAGTAACTTATCCCGACTTTTCTTCGTCAAGTTCACGAAGAAGCTCTAAAACTACGAACCAATCGATAAATCCTATTTTCCGAGAGGAAAAAATATCTTCTTCTTTCGCGAATATAAGCCCCTCTTGGTCGTCACGGGAAATCGTTCGCCGTGGGAATACGCCACACCGCGAAATATCGCGTCAATTGTCAACTCCCCAAAACACCTCTTTGGTAGGCTCGTCCTCTCGGTTATGACGGAAATTACTTTACTACGTTTTTTATACAGGTGGCAGCACTTTCTTTGTTAATCTGCAATATCGGCGGAGAATGGGCAAACGCAAATCTGCGAGGTCGGCTAAGACTCATTCAGAAACGATACAAAAAACAATTAAAACCGAAAAACTCCGAACATTTTAATTCTTTTATTCATGTTTTCTAATCGTTTTTTTTTAAATTTGCTATTCGACCGACTTTTTAGAGTGCGAGAAAATGCAAAAAAATACCGACAGGTTGTGCCACCAGTCAGTTTTACAGTTTTACAATTTCGTCACTTTGAATTTATATTTTAAGAATTTTGAAAAGAGTGAAGGGTTGTGAAAAAAATTATAATCAGTTTTCAGTTTTTCTAAAAAAATCATCGTTTCTTGAGGTCCCATAGAAAAACAGTTGTACCTTTTCTGGACAAAGTAGCCTGAACTATATTTTTCGAATAATTTGATCGGAATTTTCTGTGTTTTGTTAAGATTGAATGAAAATCTGTATGATTATCAGTTTTTGAAAGTTTCTTGACCAACTGATGGTTACTGCGGTCTAATGGGACGATTTTTCTGAGTCCTCTGGTGAGCGAAGTTTTGTCTATTCCTCTGGACTTTCGGTAATGTTTTTGAACCATTTTTTGTGAATCTTCCTCAATCTGAATCGATGGTTTTAATTAAAAAATAAAAATCGGCTCTAGGGAAATGAGAACAAAAACTTTATTTTTACCTCTGTAAAATTGCGTTTTAAAGATTCCAAAATTCCTTCGATCAAATAAGCAGGATATTCCTCTCTGCCACCAAATTTCGTGGAATATTTTCTTAAAAACAAACTTCTAAGATTTCTGAGAGTTCGATCAAACTCGAACAATCGTCGTTCGAGTTTTTTACGCTTTATCAAATCGTACGAATATTCGTCCTCGTAACGAGGATAGTTTTCCTCGGATTCGTCACTTTCGGTGCGATCGTTTATGGAAAGATCTTCAGGATAATTGGTCGGTTCTGATTCTTGTAAGGAATTAAATAGCTTGTGATTTCTCATCGACTTTTCTGGAGATCGATTTTGACGTCGATTTTTATTCGATGGTAAACGAACGTCATCGGAACTGTCAGAATCTTTGTTTCTCGTATTTTTACAATCGACGAATTTTTCGTATCCATTTTTTGGGTAAAGTTGAATAGTTTCGCAAGGAAGTCTCAGGGAATTTTTGAATTTTTCAACCGCCTCATTCGTTCCGTAATAACGAGGATATTTATTAACTTTTAAATGATTTTCATTCCTGTGAATTTTCGAGAAATGGGGGTTTGCTAGGGGATTTTTTTTTTCCAATCTCAATAACGATCCTCGATGCGATAAATATGACGTCGTACAGTCACTCGTGCATTCCGTGTCACTGACGTTCAATACTGTCTTCAAACCGTCAGCCACAAAATCCACAACCCCGTGACATCCTTTGTGAAAATCTGTCAAATTATTTGTTCCCTCAATTTTCATTTTCTCCTCGATCTTTAACCTCGAAATTTTTATTACTCACATATACGAAATTTTGGAACATAATAAAGAGCCACTCCTGACACCATAAAAATAACCAACGAAAGTCTCTTCAGGTAATCGCCCCATTCCACGGAACAAAAATATTCATTTTTATAACCTAAAAACCCAACATTTCATCGATCGATCATTACACTCAACGGTCGCGAAATTCGAGAAAAACTTTTTTCCACGTTCTCACCTCCTGAGCTCCAGACTTTCGCTGTCACGCAGTGAATCTCGGACAATAAATAAGTGAGTAATAAAACTGCGAATTTCATATCTCGCCTGACAAAACTGTCGGCCAAATTACAACTAAAATATCATAGAAACAAAGAAATAATTCTGCATGGAATCGTTATCGAGTTACGTTGAAACAAAAGCTTCTGAATTTGACGTTTCGAATAATGGTGGATTCGGATTCTTTGCATCATCGACAAACGATTGTATTTTGTTTTCATGTATTCGTGATTTCTTTGGATGTAACAAAAAAAAAATTTAGTTTCATTAGTTAATTTTCAGCGAAAAAAAAAATCCACGACAGTCTCCTAGATTTTTTCGTACTGATTAATAATCTTTTGAGGATTTTAAAAAACGATTTTCTTTTTTCCAAATAAAAAATGATTCTTTTGTATGTTGGACGACAATTTACTTTCGTTTGTTAATTTTTATCGAAAAGAAAAAATCCTCCATAGCCTCCTCAAGTTTTCATACAAATTAATAATCTTTTGGGGTTTTTAGTAAACGATCTTTTTTTTTTTTTTTGTATATAACAAATGATTTCTTTGCATGTATAAGAAGGTAAAGAAAGAAAGTTTTGTAAGGATTTTGATAGAGACAAGGATCCGAGAGAAGGGTGTTGATAAAAAATAATTAAGATTCGTATCTTGATTTTTATTATGCTGGTGTATCTATACAATATAATACAAACGACATTATTTGTTTCATACATAATTTTTTCGTGTCCATGTGGATCTCGTGAAACGACGAACGTCTATAAGGGATATTAAGTAATATTGCGTGTGCACAATGTAATAGGCGTGAGCCTCAGAACACGAAGATCGGGAAAGTTGAGACGACACAATAATTGTGTCTATTTTATTATTAATTCCATTAAATCACGAAATATTTTGTTTCGTCAATTTTCTAATGACGAATCAAAAAATAACTGTAATTATCGAAAAAATTCACATTGTGAGTTTTAGTCAAAAAAAAAAAAAAAAAAAAGTACAAAATATTATTTGGCTGATGGGACGATCCCGATGTCCTTGCCACTGTTTTTTTTTCATCTCCCAATACATTGTTTTATTACTAGAAAAAAATAAATTTAATTTCCCAACTTCCGGTCGCTCTTGCTGTGGGAGTTATCGCAAATCACAGTTATACATATATATATTTTTTTCTTCGTAATATACATACACATTTAATACCTATACAATAAAGATCGAAGGAAACAAACGAATGGATCTAAATCTACGTGATTTTTCAATCATTTTTCACTAAATTTTCCAGCCTCACGAATCATCGAGTATTCTTCGAGGCTTTTTTTTTATACATTTATCATTTTTTCATTCCGAATTCATCATCAATTAGATGAAACATTTCAAACTGCCATATTTTCGTTCGTATAGATATTGTTTCGTATTTTCTATTTTTCTTTTCTTTTTTTTTTCAATATTCTTTTAAATTTCTTATTTTCGTATTTGCCCTCTTATTTCGGATACGATCCGAGTAGAGGACAAAAAAATTCAAGCTAGACACTTTTAAATAAAACTCAGAAATTAATGGAGGGTGAATAAAATAATAATAATAATAATAATAATAATAATAATAATAATAATAATAATAATAATAATAATAATAAAATAATTACGATGACATACAATAGTAACGAAATTACAATAATAATATTAATAATAATAATAATAATAATAATAATAATAACGTAGAAGTCGTGACATTTGTTGTCTGCGTAAAACTGCCTCGTCACTTCTCGTCCTTTATTTTTATTTACCATCTTTTTATCGGAATAAACATTTTTATTCGTATCGCAAAAAGAGAGCGTAAAAAAAATGGGCGAGACTGTACGATAAAATTTTTTGTTTTTCTTTCATATCTTTTGTTTTTGTTAATTACGCAGAAACTCTGTCAACGACGAATGAATGACGACTTTTTACAGGACGTGAGAACGACGAAGACGACGACAACGACGATGAATGAATTTAAATTTAATTATTTTTCTCTCGTATTTTTTGTTTTGCGTTGTTTTTGTTGTTGTTGTTGTTGTTGTTGTTAATTAATGAATGACGATTGGGCAGCCATGGATTTTGGTACTCAAGTTAAATGGCCGGATGCACAAATTAATTAATCACTAATTCTCGGTCGAGAAATATCGTCGATATTTCGAAACGATTTTTACGAAGCTCACGATCGAAAAAGAGAGAGAGAGAGAGAGAGAGGAGAAATGAATAAGTGATTTAAAAATAATAATAAAATTGTTTTTCTCGTCGTGGCTTCGGTTTTTGTTTTGTCTCGAACGAGAAACGAGTAAGCCTCCTGGGATAATGGTGGGAAATAAAATCACTAATGTGTACGACGTGTATACGTGTGTAAATCGAGAAAAATATTTGTTGTTGTTTTTTTCTTTCTAGTTTTTCTTTAAAAAAAAGTACGATTTTCATTTTGGGCTTTCGAGCAGACTCCAAAAAAATTTGTAAATTTAATTCTAAACACAATATTCGTGCTGGACTCTGGAATAAATTCACAAATTATAAAATTCCTAACGACTTTCGAGGCTTAGATAAATAAATAGTTATTTAAAAATAAAATGAAGGTCAATATGGGCGAAAAAAATTGTTTGTTATCTTTTTTTTTTCTCGAAATGTGTTTTTGTGTGCGTGTGTGTGTGTGCTTTTTTTTCGATAATTTGTGAGGAAAGTGAGGAGAGATAGTTGAGGGGAAAAAAAAAACTTACGCGAACGAAGCCTTGATTTTGTTGATGGCGTTCGTTAAGTGTGTCATCTCGGTGTTGAGCTGAGAAACGAGACCCTCGAGCCTCTCAACGCTGTCGAGTACCTCGACGCGTTGAGTGTGCGGATTGAACCGAACCTCGAATGGTCGGCTCATGGTGCTTACCCAACGTCGAAATTTGTCCTTTGCGTCCTCGAAACTCTCCGCAACGTAATAAATCGGTTGATAATCCTGATCCTGGTACGGTTGCACCGCAGTCGTCGATGGGTCGAAAGCTCGATGCTCGCATTTGTCACTCAACGAGTGAAGAAGCTCACCGTACGCGGATAGCAAACCAGCTCCGTACGCTTTTACCTCTTGGCCCTCTTTGCACAATCCAAACTCTACCGTGAACCAATAAATCGTTGAGAGCTTTTCGATCTCAGCGTCCGATGCTCCTAGAGATGCCAAACCAATTTCTTGCGAGAATTGGGCGAAACTTGGGTCAGCCAACAATGGCATGTGTCCCAAAAGCTCGTGAATGCAATCCCTGAAAGCAGAGCAATTAAAAATAATTAAAAAACGATTTTTAATTGTCTGTCTTTGAAATTTCTTCGTCGTTCAGATCTTGGAAAAATAAAAAAGTTCTGTCGTTACATCGAAATTACGAGATTTTAATGAAACTTCGGAAACGATGAAATATTTTCCAAAGAAACAAAAATGCTGGCAAAATTCTACATTAATTTATCTTCTCGAAACATTGAATTAGGAATGTACAAAGTTTCAAAGAGCTGAGCAGATGGAAAGACGAAGAAAAAGACTTCAAAAAAGTCTGAAAAATGTTCATTTCGTGATAAGAAAATAAAACTGTTTGGCGAAGATGTTTGATTTGTATCTGGACGAATAATCATGTGGTGGACAATGGTTTGAAGAAAATTTCAAAAAAGTATCAAAAATGGTAATTGCGTATTAAAAAAATAAAACTCGCGGAGGTTCAGAGTCGCGATCTAGACAATTTCAACAATATTGATTCCAAAAACACGTTCTTACGATTTGATAGAAAATAGAAAAGAAAAATCAAAGGTTTAACTCGAGATTGTTACAAAGGAATGTCCGGACGGTTCCTCTCGTCGATCTAACATAGTTACGAAGTAAATATCATGAGAATATTATTAGTTGGAAGAGAGTTCACGAATGACTCGTCGACTATAACGAAAACTGAGTTATCAACGCCATCCCTGTCGTTAAAAGCCAATTAGAGTTCCATTACAAGCTTAGAGAAGCGCGAGCTAATTGTATTATATCGACACTAGGTATATATATGTATATAATGATTCGATCTGTATGAGCTAGGAACGAGATGAGTGTCCTCTTCGTCATAACGCAATATCGATTGCTTTCACGGTTGTCGAGCCGCCCGTTTAATTCTCGAGTTGTCTCTCGAGTGACGGGAACACGCGAACTCATCGACCTCATGTCGGAGCATGATATTGATAAACATTATACATATATATCAGATTGTTTTTTATATTTTATAGAATTAAACTGATGGTTGAAATTTTGGCAGAGAATTTGATGGTTTATTCAATGGAAACAATGTGTTTTGCTGAAATTTAGAGGCTTTTGAAAAATATTCATTGATGCAAAGTGTTCGAAAGTTCAGGATCAAAAGTGGCACTTGATTGTTATGAGAGTTTCAATAGTTCCTCCAAAAATAGGAAGCTGTTGAAGTTTGAAGTTGAAGTGGAGGCAATGATGGGATTTAAAATGACTTGGTACTTACGGTTCTGGAGTGTGGTAAGGGCTGTTGATGTGTCGAACGTATTGAGTACTTTGGAAGACTCGGAAAGCCAAGCTCGATAAGAAATCTCTGGCGGTTAAGAGTCCAGCAGCTGGGCGAAGAGTAAATCCAGTTTTGCTCTTGAGGAAGTCACTGACTTCCTGGAGTTGAGGAATACGATGAGCTTCGAAGATCTTATCGTCGCGTAATTGTTTGAATACTCTTTGATACTCGATGCAAGCGTGTTTGGGCACCAGGTCGACTACGGTGTTGAAGACACGGAGCCAAGTCTCGTTCTCGGTTTCGGTGTAAGGAATCAGAGGTATCGGGTCGCCATATTTGTAAGCGAAAGCAATTTCCGCGATGATCTTTCTACGCGCACGATATTCCTTGTCCGCAAAACCAGGATGATTCATATCGAGATCGGGCTCGTACTTGGTCATCAAATGGTTGCAACTGTCGAGCTCGGAAGCGTGACGAGGGAACCACGGGTCTTTGATGCTGACGGAATTGTCAGCGAGCAATGTAACTCCTCCCAAAGAAGAGGTTTGACGAAGGTTCCGAATGAGCTGCAGCAAAGCTTGACGTGTCATGTCGACTTTGACCAGCACATCGAACTGCAATCCTTCCTTACGACTCGGTCGGGACTCCACGTGGGTCACCGTCCCCTTGAAGTTCTCCACGGTCTTTAAAATTCGCGCCAAACTTCCAATTCCCTCTCGCATTCTCAATACCAACGCTGCTTTTTGCACCGTTGACTCGGACTCTGGACTCTCCGAAATAGTCTTCGCCAGCACTACCTCTTCCTCGGTAAGCCCATAATCTGAGGATTCGATCGAAGGAATACTGGTTAGTCAAGTTGTGATTTGATGAAAAGTCATTTCTGAAATATCTCGGGAATAGTCTAGGCGAAGGTTATTGCTGCATCAGGTCAATGACAGGATCCATGGAAATCAGTTATTATTTTGTTACGTCTGAGATTCAAAATAAATGAGACAATAGATCGAGATTTAGACTCTGCTGAGCCGCAGTCATTTTTCACGTAAATCAAATTGCAAGATTAAGCGTCAAGTCGTATCAAAGATGATGAATGAGGAGGGGAGAGGGTGGCAAAGTATAATGGGATAATTCGGACGACTCCAAGTGCTTTTATCGTCTAGTATTATTCTTGACATCAAAAAAAAGATAAAGAGAAACCTGACAATAAAAAGAATGATAAAATAAAGTACTCTAGAGTGTTTTGAGGCGATTTACTTCGACTTTAACCCCTTTTGCTGATGGAGCTGACCTCAGAACGTCAAATGGATCATCATAATTTTGACTCCCCCGAGAACTACGTGCTACCACGAGATTCCAAGGAAATCTCTCGACACTTTCTCTCTAGGTGGTTAAGGGGAAAGAATGAGGGGAAATGAAATCGTAAGGGAAAATGTGTGGGATGTTGAAGACGTGAATTGCTTTCCCCAAGTGGCACACAACAGGGCTATGGAAAGATTTCAAAGAGGCAGACTTTGCTGGTGGCTCTTACAGACAGTTCTTCTCTCAGCATCTCCCTTTCTCTCACTCTCAATTTAGTGCACAAAACTAAAGTCACAAGTGTCTGTATATGGAGTCTACTATTACACGCTACCAAATGCACAAAGCTCTTTCAAGCGTGACGCGTAATTCACCAAAGTGCTGGACCAAAGTCACTACCAAGTGGGGGGAGACTCTCGTTGACAATAAAAGGCCAGAGAGGGAGAGAAAGCTGTTCACCCTCCATTTACGCTTTTCACCTTGTTACCTCTTTTTTATTATTATTTTTATCCCTCTGACTCAAAGTTTAGATAAAAAATCGTTCGAATAAAAATCTATTGACAAAATCTTCTTCTGCTTATCAATTTTTTACTTCTTTTCACTTTAGGATATAGTTTCAGAAAAAAAAAGTCATTTTAAATGAATCGCACATTATTTTCACGCCTTTTTTTCCTCTCCATCACATTTTTATTAACAGCAATTTAAACAAATATTTCATTACTCACCATCGTGAATATCAGGTTTTTCTTCGCTGTCAGAGGACGAAGCTTCTGCCTTGGCTTCTGCAAGTTACAAAAAAGAACGACGACGCAACATTTAACATGCTTCATGCGATAAAAGTTAAAAAGGGAGAAATAAATGAAGGATTGAATTTTTCAATGTACCTCCTTCTTTAGCTGCAGTACTCAGGGTTTCTGATTGTTCGTCATCGCTCGACGACGTGTCCACGTACTGTTCATCGTGCTCTTGTTGGTCTTGAGTGGCTGCGATAGCCGGATCAGCGTTCGAGTCTGATTTTTAACGATCGAAAAATAATAAAATAAATCCTCGTGCATCATGCGTCTCAAAAAAGGCAAAAAAAAATCTGATAATCATGCACTTAAGATTCTGGTCGATTTTAGAAATCGAAATCTTAGCATAAAAAAAAACAAATAATCATGAATCAACAACAATTCACGTTGAACAAACACGATTTAAAATAAGAAACAAACGAAAAACTCACCATTGGCTCTTTGACGAGCCTCTTCGAGTACGCTCTGCTTCGTTTGCTTGACAACCAAAGTTTCGAAGCGCGCATCATCGACGAGCGAACGACGACGTGCTGGATAACCGTTCTGCAAGTTGAAAAAATTAAAAAAAGGTCGATTAAATAGAGTGGTAAAGTTGTTAGGATAAAGATTTAATGAACGATCGTGAACTTGATCTTGTTTCGATCTTTCGTAAGGACATTCGTGCAACTTTTAATCCATATGTATATACGGATTACGAAACGATATTCTGGTTGGCCGCGAGGACGGAGAACCGGAAATGCAGGTAATTGTCCTTGGCACAACTGGCTTCCGGTTCCTGAGATCGGTAAATAAATGAATGTGCGTGGTCGACGTAAACCGGGTGACCCAGTCCACTGTCATTGGCAAGCATGAGGAAATCTGGTTTCCTCTGATGACGGGTTACCGAGCTAGCTCTTGTGAAACACGCTTGAACGATCCGGAACCGGTTCCGGCCGATCTTTTAACACTCTCAACCAATTTAACAACCCTGCTTCAAACGCGACTCTATTACGCAACCGAATTCTCCCTTTCTTCAAGTTTAACCTCTAGACTCCCTTAAGCTTGACAATACGGAAATAAAACCAAAAGGAAATGAAGTCTCATGGCTTTGAACCCTCGTTACCCACCTCTCGTCAACCAGCGGAAATTAATTATAACGCTTCAGAAAATCCTTTTTTCTCTATCGATTCATAAACGAACGTCCAGTGGAATCTTTTCACATCTTTATCTCTATTGACCTTCATTTAACAACTGGTTAAAGAAACGATTTAAAAAACTTGAAAAAATCGTTAAAAAATCATGTTTATATCAACCGAGTCTAAAGATATGCGTGAAGATATAACTTTTAACTATTCTCCGAAATGCGTGCACTTCACGTTCACGAATAACTGGGCCAAGTACTTTGCTACTGCTGTAAGAATTATAACGAGCGATGAGTGTGCGAACTGAAACAACATAAATGTTGCATCATGCACGTCTATGGGGAATTCAGTGCCAAGTACTTGAATTCATTTTTATCTTCGATTTATGACACGTTTGCATGAATATTTTTCATTACATTGCCTCATAAGCGGACAAACGTACGTCGTTTATAAAAATTCGTCATTTTGCTTTAAATTTGCCAATTTTTTGAAAACAAATGTTGTTATTTAACTCGGAATGCCCTGAATAAGGACAGCAGCGAGTACATAAACCTGTGATTATCCCAGATACGGACGTGACTAAACGATTGTACGAGCAATGAGTCAATACTAACGGGGTCCTTGATCTATCCGCGAACCAAGCTCCACTTCTTTAGCCACGTCTTGGCCAAGGACTAACTTAAAAGCGTTTTATTATTAGGACGTTTCGTTTTCGTAGTTATTGTTCTTTCTTTTCTTTTCAATTGTTGTTAACTGCGACCAGTTTACTAGATTTTTTTGCTCGATTTAATGCTGAATCTGACAATACGTCATGACAATTAGAAACGGAAAGCTTTGCTCAATTACGTCAAAAAGTCGTAATTTATGGTTTAATTACTGTTCGAGCTACAATATGGATAAAAATGATTAAGAACAGAAAAGCAATGAGTTCTTTGTTCCTATGATTTTGGACATGATTCCTATTTTACTGGCAAGTTGGATCAAAAGACATTTCGATGGAACGGTCGAAATGTTTGCTCAACTACTTTAAAAAGTAGGAATTTATGGGTTAATTACTGTTCGGGGTGTGATTAAAAATGATTAAGAGCAGAAAAACAATGAATTCTTTGTTCCTATGATTTTGGACATGATTCCTATTTTACTGGCAAGTTGAATCGAAAGGAATTTCATTGAAACAATCGAAAAGGCTCTTGAAGGAAAAAAATGAAGTAATTAATAAATCGTGAGATATGAGAACAGCACTTTGCTTGATATGTGACATTTGCATGAGACGAGCGTTGTTATTAATTATTGAAAGTATAAGGATAAGGAGATAAAAAAAAGTATGTGAGTTAGTGGAGGTTTGTGGACGTCGGAATTGCGCAATGTCGGAATGTATCGTAGACGTCATTATAATAAATATTGCACGAGATTATGTAGACGAATAGAATTAAAAAAAAAAAAAAAAAGTAGTAGAAGTAAAGAAAAAAAATGCCTCGTCCGTATTTATTAATTAAATAGCAAAAAAATAACGAGTTTGAAAGAGAAATGAAAAATCATAATAAAGAAAAAATAAATAGCAACGAGAAACAAGCACGCCGTTGATTATTGAGGCTATCGAAGAAGAGGTGGCTTTGGGCTCGTGAAAAAACAATTTAAATACAGTAATTAACAAGCTCGCAGTACGAATTTGCATAGTGGATTGCACATTTTTGCACAAAACTCTGTTTGTCGTTGTTTTTATATGATTTTTTAAATTGAATTTAAAATAATATGGAAAACAAACGCGTGGTTGTTGTTCCGAGGATTATGTCGAGCGATAAAATAAACGAAGGCGAGCCTCCAAAGTTGCTCGTGTATAACGGACCAACTTTGTCACTAAGATATGCATCTACGTGTCAAACGAGAAGCGTGCATTGTTGCCTTCTTCAGGGACTTTTGATCGTTGCAAAGAAACTTTATTTATTAAAAAGAATTTACGTTGTTGAGGGAATACAAAATGTCAAATTCGTCTTTAATTTGACACTTACATTAGTTTCTTTTTAATTATTTAATTTTTATACTTTAAATGTTAATAAAAAAAATGTAATATATATATATAGAGATTTAGCGACGCGAGGGTTTGTCAGATCGTGTGATATTACAACTGCGTTACAATCACTCTTTCATATTAAATAAAATATTCATAATTATCATACGAACAAGGCCGATTGATTTCTCAATCTTGAATCGATGCAAAAAGAGAGGCAAAACGATTGAACTAGCATTTGTGAAACGAAGAAAGAAAATAGAGCCGTTTTAATGTTTATAGATACTTTTGAACATGTGCATATATATGTGTATATTCAAACGGGTCTGTATTTTTTTTTACCAACGAGACAACTCTTCCAGCATCACGGTTGCATGGTTTCATAGATATATATATATATATTTTTTTTTAACTGCCTTTGGAATCCATGCAAGGTCACAGCAAAGAGGTTTTTGTCTCTCCCCTCCATTTGCATTAATAATACACCTGGTTGTTACGGCTCATTGGTTATTATTTAGAATCCACGCTACTGACAAACGTGTCAATCAATATTCTCCTCGAAAATTACCCAAGTAACTAACTCTTTGTCTCATAAAATTCAAAATTTATAGTCTGCTCACTTTTTTTTTTTTCAAAATTTCGAACGATTTTTTGAATCTGTTGATTTTTAGCGTCAAGTATTATGTCGTTTAATCAAATATTGTATAATATTACGATTACCTCGATAATAATATTGAAAGTTTGATAATTAAATCGCTAGTTAAACGTATTTACACGAACCACTTGATGCTGAGGTATTTAAGTGACATAACAGGACGTGCGAGAGTGTCGCTTCAAACCAAACATTACTCGAACACGGACGAGTACTTATGTGGAACTACATATAGCAAAAGTTGCATATACTTGTGTATATATCGTTATATATCGATTAAAAAAAAAAAAAAAAACGAAAAAAAAAATGTTCATCTAACGGTTACCGAACGAATGTTTAAGAGACTCTCATTGAGACTACTTTCTCTAGTTCAGCAGCTCGTATTTAGTTGCACGATCCTTCTGTCACGAGTAAATTGAGAATCATCCAATGTTTACACACTTTTTTATTTTTTTTTTACGTCGCCTCGTGATTTTGCGAATATTTAAAGTAGAAATCGATTTTTCAATTAATATCATTCGTTGATTTTATATTTCGTTCAACTTTTTTCATTAATAAATATGTTTGTTTTGGAGTAAATGTTAAACAAATTTTTTATCCTCCACAACAGTCAGGATATTCAACATTAATTCTCTATTTATTAAACAGAAGCTTTTGAGATAAACAAATGCATCGATCAATGGATTCGTTTATTGAAAATTCACGAATAAATCATTCCTCGACACCTGTGCAAGTGTATTTTTTATTTTCAACCTTCTCGATCCTTCAATTATTATTCAAATCTTCGTCGCAAACGATTCGACAGCTAACCCTCGTATCGATATTCACATATCTTTCGATGCAGACTCTAGACACAAGATACTTCGTTTTTATTGAATTAATTTATGGAATATAAAACATTTAACAATTTATGACTAATTGAAAGATCGATTAATCGAAATATTGTCATTTTTATTTCGTTTCACTGAAAATATATTGTTTTACTTTTTATAATTTGTAAAAAAAATGTCAATTTATTAATATAAACAAATTTTCTAAGATATTTATCGCTCATTTATGGGCTCGTTTGTCAGGCTCTAATTATTTGATAATGAATTATGATTTTAATTCGTCTTACAGAAAATATTGTTTGACTTTTTAAAATTTGTAAAAAAAAAATATTAATTTATTAATATAAACAAATAGTCTGAGATATCGATCGCTCATTTATGGGCTCGTTTGTCAAGCTCTAATTATTATTGATGATTATTTATGATTTTAATTCGTTTTATAGAAAATATTTGTTTGACCTTTTAAAATTGATAAAGGTATATGAAAGATTAAGATATTGATCGCTATCTTTTGTCCGCTTTGGCAATAATAATTGGCTGATGTCGTCATTCTCTAATCGACATGGAATGCCTCGTGCAGATTAAAGATTTTTTTCTTCTGTCTGAAACTCCGGCACCAGACAGAAATAATTAATCGATAATAAAGTACAAACATTTGTGTGGAATCCCTGATAATCACGTGTCATAAATTGTCAATAAATCAGTAAATAATTCGAGGCGGAATGACGAAAAAAAATGTGTGAATTGCATCGGTAGTTACCGTGATTTTGGAAGATTTTTTATTCGCACATTCTTGTCTCGTATTTAGTATCGCAATTTTTTTGTTTATTTTTTTGCTGCTACCGATGAACTTGCAACGAGGAAAACTTTTTGTCTTTTCGTTGGTCCCACGGACCTTTCGTTTTATTTCATTTTTGTTCGTCTCTCATTTATCTCCGCGTGACCGGCAAAGATGGACGTCGCGACGCGAGTCTCGAGTCGCTAGAATTCGTGTAACGTTGGAGAAAGTCGTGACGGGATCGCTTAACGCGGAGAGTGTTCTCGAAGCGATATAAATAAACCAAGCGGATTAAAAAAATATAAAAAAATAAAAAGGCAAAAAAAAATATGGAAATAAAAATAAACGAAGGAAGAATCGACGACGATAATTATTCGGGCGTTTTAAATTACGCGGGTTAATTGACCGATCGTTACAAGACCGATAATAAAAAAAAGATCCGCAAGTGTAAAGTTCAATACTTCGCCAAGTCGAAAATATTTATTTAATACCGTATTATCGTTCAACGTTTTTTCGAGATGAGCGAACCTTGAACGATTATTAACAAAGATTAATTTCAAAGCTGAAAAATTTTGAAGAGTGCTTCTGTTTTTTTATCTTTTTTAAAAAAAATATTAACAAGTCAATTGTTTATGACAATTGGAAAGAAATAAACGACACGGGATAATACTTCGAGTAATCCGTAACAACAAAGATCTTATCTGCATCGATCCTCGTGAGTGATTCTCTCGATCGCGCCAAAGTAACGGGAATTATACGTCAAGAAAACCGCATCTGGTCTTTCTGACTCATCGGATTAACGAACCGTTCCGCACTCACACACATATATATATAAATATATTTATAAATCCATTAGCAAAGTCGTGAAAAATTGAATTTCCGAACGAAATCGAAACTTGTCCCAAAAATCGATTTTTTTTTTCAATCAAAATAAAAAAATTGAATAAAAAAATCGAAAGTAAAAAAATTAGTCGACTTTTTACATTTATTGTTATTAATTATTTGATTAACTTGAATTCTAATGAAATTTAGAAATAAATGGATATTTTTAACGATTGATTCTGAATTGAAATACGTTTTGAATGATTAAGTGGTTCGATCAACGATTGACATGGAATTAATCCATTGTCGAACGAATGTTTACAAAATTAGCATAACTTTGAAAAAGTCAAAGAATGCCAAGAGCGCCGGAAGCGTTCGCCAACCGGTAGCAAATAAGCAACGAGACGTGAGCATCGATCGCAGCATCCGTGAAAGTGAAAGAGCCGCGTGGCTCTTAAAACTCAAATATTTTTTTGTCTCGTTGAATTTCCTCGATCTTGGATATCGTACGCGTTCGCATGTGCACAAACGAACTTTGTCGAAAATAAATAAACAACAAATTTCATAATTTTATTTATAATTTTTGAATAATTTCTTTTTTGTTAATTGAATTTTTTGTTAAATTGAAAAATTTGTTTATTTTTGTGTATTCTCTCAAATTGATTATTTTTTTTCTAAGTTTTTAACGTCTTTAGCGATTTTTTTAAAAGAATTTCATTGACAATGCAATTCCACGTGATTGCGATTTATTTCAAAGGATTTCGCGTACTGAATCGATTGAAAATTGATTACGAGATTAAAAAAGGCGATTTGCTCGAGTGCCTCGTGCTCGATATTTTGGCTAAACGCCAATTAAGAAAAAAACCATGCCCAAGGTCGTTTCTGACTATTTTTTTCTTCTTTTTTTTGCCTTATTCTTACACGAGCCTTGTGTAATTTCTTCGACAATCGACGAAGCAAAGGCGTGCGGGCTTTTAAACTTTCTCCATGCTCGAGACAGTGCTGTGGATTTTTGAAGCAGGGAAAGACCGTCGTCTTCATTATTCGAAGATATCGCGTCGTTATCATCATCATCATCATCCCGTTTTTTATTTAAACAGTATCGAAGATTCTTTAGTGAATTTTACTCCCAAAAATGCGATGAAATTCATTCAATAAAATATTTTGTGTTTATGTTTTTCATCCGTGGCCGTGAATCTCCATTTTTCACTGCCTCGAAAATTTTTTCATTGAATAAAAAAACGCGGTAGACTATTTTGAATAAATAATTGAAAAGTAAAATAAAACATTATATTTATAACTAAAAAAAGATCGAAATTCAATATTTGTTTGTTGACAATTTATGCGGTTATTTAAAAAAAAAAAGTTTATAAATAAATGAACAAAAAAAATTTCCGGTCTCACAGGTTTATCGATTCTTCGTAAAATATCTCGTATCCGAATGAAATTTGTAGAAAAACGCACGTGAGATAAGAAGCTGCGCGATAAAATTGGAGAAAAATATAAATGTGGCGACTACGGAGGACGAAATTAGCAAAGTGAAAAAAATCGCCGGGTCAAAGAGAAGCGAATAATTATGAAGAGAGAAGAGAAAAGGTGATCCCACGAGAGAAGACTCTTCTCCTCTCTTTCTCTCCTCAAACACACATATTTTCTGATGCAATTTTTTTCCACAGTTACGAAATAAAATCTCGCCAGAAAGTAAGAAAACAAATTTAATGGAGAATGCGGACATCTCTTGTGCCGGTTATGATCTCTCGGAGTCTTTGCTACGAGAATCCAAAGAGTAAGAAAAGTCACGTAGGTCTTCGATCGTTGTAAACACAATAAAAAGGACGTAACTTAATCGTTTGGGGAAATGGAACAATAATTTACTGGTTGGATAACTTCGATGCGATTTTCGGAAAAAAAAAATAAAGAAAAATTTCTCAAAATTTCAATAAAATGATGAAACAAAACAAAAATGACGAAATTTCGAAAATTATGTCAAGCTTCATTTTTGTTACTTTTTCTTTCACGTTTTTTTCGTCTGTTTGATATTTTTGATTAATTTTATGAAGAATTTGATGAAAACTCACCTCGATGCTGTAAGATTTCTTGATGGCGAACATCTCGCGATTCTTTTGGGCCGCAGCAACTGCCATAATGATCCGCGTAAAGGTATCGTGTGGTGATTTTTTGTTCAAATGACAATAGTAGTTGGCACAAGAGTAGGTTCACAGCTGCTTAGTTGTTGTTGGTTCGTCGATGGGATTCTCGTTGTTGACGAAATAGTGAAAAAAAGTTGCGCTGCTTGGTGATAAATGGTCGATGAGGTTTGAAATAACGGATAGTCACGGATGCCAAGGGCCTGAATTCTCGTTCAATTAAAAGAACAAGAGTCTCACTGCCTGAGATTTCCGAAACGAGCCTTTAGTCAGCGACGATTTAAATAATCAGGACAACGAAAAACTCTGCCGGAGAGTAATTGCCGATATGTAAAAATTCGAGAATAAAGAGTCTCGAAAAAAGGCCGAAAAATGAAATGATATCGAGCCACACAGGGGTGTCTAAGAACTTCCTTCGTTACGACCACAGTTTTCGATTATTATCAAATGAAATTCTTAATTTCCGTCTGTCGTAATAGTTTGAAAAGTAGTAATTGAGGTGTATTTTTTTAGCGTTTCCTCTGGATCCTTCGGGACGTTCCAAATACTACGCTCGCGGTGACTCGTTTATATCTTTAAACACTCGCTTTTGTTTTTTAATAATATGTCCTTATATTCAACAATAAGTTGAATATAAATATAGTTCGTAAAAAAAAAAATCCTCACGACTGGAATTTCGTGTCCTGCTTTGGCGAAGCGAACGAGCGAATGCGACGTCGGGGCTGCTCGAGCCTCCATATAAACGTTGCTTCCCTTCACCGCCTCGCGCACGGGGGTCAGGGGTGCCCCCACCCACGGGGGTTTCGGGTGGTCCGCGCGCGCCTCCGTACTGTATTAACTCCCGCGCGAGATCTCTGCCGCCACACTACCTACAAACCCATTTACACATACATATTTTAACATATTTAATACACAAGAATTTACGTCTCGCTAACCTCTCTCGTCATTCGTAGCCGCTCGTTGACACGAGTCCATTTATTTTTATATCGTTATCTTACAACAAGTACATAATACACGCAAGTAGCATAATCGACCATTCAATGTTACTATAGTGCAACTGTCATAATGAACTATATTGCTCAAATTTCGTAACCTATAGAGATAGAAAAAAAAGGCGCGAGATTTGTGAAGAGTTTGTAGTTTTACGCGAGCCCGTAAACCGGACGATTTTCATTGGAAGATCGCGTCGGGGGGATCTACCGCGCCGGCGCACTGCCGGGGAGATCCCACGAGAAACCACAAGAGCTCGGTCGCCCTACCGTTCTCTGACTCATTGCCGCGTTCGCCTGTTCGCGAGAAACGCCTCCGGCACCACGACACCAGCTTATTACTTTTTTTCCCTTTGTTTATTAATCTTATTTTCTTTGCTGATACACTTCGGCGCACGATCGAGACACATGACTAGCCTTGGGAAAGACCAATGATTTTCACTCATCGGCCAACACCTGTTTTATCATATTTTGTCTTATTTTTTTCCTACCTCACACTTTTTTTCGCTACTGAACTATTTTTTTCGGTTTTTTTCGACGAATTCGCGTTTTAGAAACACTTTTATTTCTCCGAATCGTTTTAGTGATGAATTATTCGTTGTTTTGTACAGCTGAAAAGGCTGCAAGCTCTTCGAATCATAAATAATTGTTTATAAATAATAATAATTAATATTTTCCATCATTTTTCGTACTGCAACTATCTTTAGAAACGAATCTTCCACATTTTATTTCTTCATTCATAAGTTCGTTGGGCTGACAGGTGATCCTGATCATTAAAAATCAATTATACAAGATTATAAGTAACGGTTTAACTGTCAATTGTCAACAAATGAAATTTAAATACTAAAAAATTTATCAAGTCGATCGAATTTAGGAAATATACTGGACTATTGTTTCAAATTGAATGAAATAGGACGCCTGACTAATGCTTGCCATAACTACTAGCATTCATTTTCAAACTGACGATTCCATTGCAGTCGTTGACGATACATTCGTAGAAATGTCACACAACCAATGCATTTCTTCCTGCGGAAAAAAACCCACTTTGTTGTTTGGGTTTCCTTTATGGGAAAAAAAACTGACGATCACTAATAAATACTTTACTAATTAATCAGTGCTTTTCATCAGTGATAATTAGTAAAAAAAACTTTTGGTAAAAAGTTATGACGATTCTGCCATTTACATCAATCGAAGCTGGCACAGCAATGAACTCGTGACAGCTCATATAATAATAATAATAATAATAATAATAATAACA
Source organism: Campoletis raptor (assembly GCA_948107755.1). Classification (NCBI taxonomy): domain Eukaryota; kingdom Metazoa; phylum Arthropoda; class Insecta; order Hymenoptera; family Ichneumonidae; genus Campoletis; species Campoletis raptor. The sequence goes on from OX403631.1 coordinate 8,267,491, forward strand.
ATAAAATAATAATAATAATCATTTATTAATTAGAAAGAATTAATTCACAAAACCGTTCGATCGATTTTTTTTTTCTTCGTTAATCAAGAAAATGAAGCGAGAGTAGAGGTGCGTCAATTTAATTGTAAGACGTAGGAAATCAGGCCTGCCGCTTTTCGAGCTGTAAATGCTCTTGCGTCTACTGCCCATAAACACGTTTCTCGGTTTTACGTAAAGTCACAGGAATCGACGATTGACCGTGGGATTTCCACATGTTCAAATATCTATATAGTCTACTCGTTTCTGACAGACCTCTGACGTCTTCAACGCCACTAAATACGCCATGGGCCTTATACAAAGTTGAACGTAAGGCCCGATTGCTTGCGAACGTTTGTTTTTATTGCACACGCTTATACGACGTCACGAACTTCAAGTTGTTTTATTATCCATCAACTTTATTCTCTTACGCACCGTAATGGGAATTTCCTATCACGTGAGCAATTATTTGTTTTTTTTTTTTAACAATTAGAACGATTTTGACATAATTTTTTTGTTTTTTATCATTCGGAAACCTTTTTCGCGATTATTCTTCGTCTTTCGAGCTCCAAATTTTTTTTATGAAAACCCGTGATTTTTCTACGAGAGTTTATAGTTTTTTTCAACTCAAAATATTCGAATCTTTTTTTACTTCACGATCAAATGCGTCACAAACTTTCAATTTCATCATTGTTGATATTTTAATAGTTTTTGACTTGTAATTTTTTTTTTCAATCGCTTTCATCTGACATTTGGGTTCAATTTTATTAATCGTTTGAACGATGCTTTAATCACTGCTAAGCATTCAATCAAGTCATTCAATCAGATTGATTTCGTATAATTATTTATGCGCCTCGAGCAGGTAAACATGAGAAGTAAACAATGAAGAATTCGGCTGACCAAAAACTTGAATTCGAATCGCGAACGAACTTAATATACAAATAAATTATGAGATCGATGTTATCTCTCTGTTGGGTGACAAAATATTTTAGTTCGACGAAAAACACACGGAATTGCGTATTCGAGATTCTGGAATTTCTCTCGCGAGAGTCAAAATACAGCGTCCTGTCAAAATTTAAAAAATCAATAAAAAAAAAAAACATACAAACAAAAAAAGTGATAAAAACGTCATTAAACTTATGCGAACGGAGCCTCAAAAAACATTCAAATTTTCATCAGACTCTTTTTTCATTGATCAAACATTCGTCACCGATGATTGTATTAATTTTCTTTCTTTTTTGCTCCATAACCATCACTAAAAATACAAAAAACCAATTTTAAATTTAGTGGAAAAAGAGAAATATAAAAATTTCCAGTGTTTTAAACGTAAAAACGATCAACGCTTGATCAGGCGTTTGTCAAATTTTTTTATTCTTGTAAACTGGTAAAGTGTCGACAATAAATCAATCTAGTTCTGGCTCGTCATCGACAAGCGTGATATTTTAGTCATTGAACGTTTCTAGACAGTGATTGGTCGGGTTTCAAAGAATCTAAATTGAAAAACGACTTGAGACTAAAAAGAAAGAAAAAAAAACAACAACAACAACAACAAAACAAACGCGAAAACGTCTGGCAAGTCTGCCTTGAATTTTTTTATTCTCACATTTTCTCAGAACTCTCAATTTCGAAGTGATTTCAAAAAAAAAAAAAAAAATTGCCCATTCAAAATCCGATGTTTATGGATTATTTCGCTCTTATACTCGAGAATATTTACATTTCGCATCTACGACGACCAACAACTCCATCAACACGACTTTCGCCCCCTTATTGTTCCCCTCGAAATTTCCCCGTTTTTCTTGTTGTTATATTTTATTTTAGAAACGAAGATTTTGACGTTTAATCAATCGCTCAGGCCCTTGATCGATGCTTCCGACATTAAAACATGGAGATAATATAAAATGCACATGCTCGATTGCACGGTTGTAGTGTAAGATCGAATGCCATAAAGACAAAAACCTGATCTTACTTTCATGTACCAAGGCCATGTGCCCTGACACGGTGTACCGGAGTGAGACCGAGTGGCACTTGCTCTCCACAAACTCCATCTCGTTCGTATTACTTTGCGTCTTTATTACAAATATATGTAAATCGATGTTATATACAGGAAGTCCCAAAAGTCAATAAAAAAAAAAATAAAAAAAAATAAAACACTAAAAAAAGAAAAAGTAAAAATAAGAAAAAAACTAAAAACTAAAAAAGTAAATAAAACGTGGGAGAGATAAAGGAATCAAATGAATGTAAAAGGGAGACAAGACAGAATACATTCCGAGCAAGACAGGTTAATCGAGTGTCGTTCAAATCCGGAGCAGGACCGGAGACAAGTAACACGAGTGAAAAAAAAAATAAAAATAAAAAATAAATAAATAAGAAACAACGAAAATAATCAAACAGATCGAAATGACTCGTGCACGAGTGTAACGAATCCTAAGTTTCCGGTCGACGATTTCACGTGTCACGGTCATAGACAATCTTTCTTTTGAGTATTCGACTTGTCTATACATAGATCAAGGTTATTTACAAATTGATTAATGACAAATGATTTTGGAGATGAAAGAAATGATGATTATTTTTAATCTTGCAATCGATCGTTTATTTATTTTCATGAATTAACTTTACGTTCGAAATTTTGTCGTGGTTTTTTTGTTTATTTTCTATACATATACAAAAAGCTGAATTAGTGAGTGAAAAGTAATTTCGTTAAGAGTCAATTAATTTGTGTTATTAATCAATAATTATTATATGTGGTGAATAAAAAATTTTTTTACAACGAGTGAATTTTCATTTCGATTTATTTAACATCCGGCGATGATTGATGATATTCTCTAATGATATATAATTAAAATTATAAACTCGGCAATTGATCTCACATCTCGCGTGGGTGTTACAAGATAATCTGTTTGAATCGTGTTGCAGCACCTTTGATTATCGGATTATTGTGCATTGATAATTATCTTTACCTTGAAAAAACCTATCGCAATGAGGCTTCGATTGCAAGGTTCTTTCAGTATGAATTCATATCGAAAATTTCAATGTGGTATTATTTACGTTGATACGAGGTATTAAAAATATGTTGAAAAACAGGTGATCGGGCGTACGTGCGATTGGGGAAGTTGCTTTGAAACCATCGATCTCCAAATCATAGCGTGACCTTCGATATCATATAATTTGTCGTTATTGAAACGATAAAAACAAACCTATTGTTTCGTCACGATATTGCAACATCTGAGCTCGATGTGATGTTAAATATTCAGCATTTTCGTCATCTAAAAGTTGAAAAAAAAAAACTCAATTGTTATTTCGATCTTGATACTCGTGTTGTTGTTTTTTTTTTAATTTTTTTTTTTAAATTATTTTTTATCAGGAACAATAGTTCGATATTTATATTTTTATCCATTCGATTCAAGACTTTGTTAATTTCTGAATAAAATTTCAACTTGTGATTATTTTATCGATTTTATCAGTTGATTGCTCGTGGTGATTATGAAAAATGTTAATAGCCTCGGATAAATAACTCAATATCATAAGCATTGAAATATTTTCTTAATTGTTAGACAGAATCACGGAAGCACAGTTATTGTAAAGGCCATTATAAATATTCTATCTGAATTTCTATGTAGCTTTAAGGATGAACTAGTTAATTGATCTATAATACACAAACGCCTTGTAATAATCGTACGATATATATATCAAGGGCAGATTTTATAGATATTGCTTTTAGAACCAGGATATCCTTATCTCTCTTCCTTCGTATCCTTATGAAGGAGGAACGTATTATTAATCTATTTACTTGTCTCATTCGACTATGAACTTTGATATTCAACATAAAATTGTATTTTTAATATAAAAAAAAAAATTCCACTGTAACTGACAGCGATAAGTGTGCTCTCGGTGTATGGCTCCGGCGATCACTAAGTTAAGCAGCCCCGAGGGAGGTCAGTACTTGGTTGGGTGACCGCTTAGCCATGTGAAAAAATGAGGTTAAAGTGATGGGATGGGGTCGCAAAGACCCTCAAAGGTATAAATAGGAATAATGAAAAATATAAATTCCACAGATACACAAATTCTTTGATTTTTTACCTTTTTTTCTCTTCGTTACAATAAAAGTATACATTCGAATTTGAAAAAAAAACTCATCGAGAATTATTCTCTACGATTTTTTCACCTCAAAATGATTAGCCTGAATAATAATAATAATAATAATAATAATAATAATAATAATTTGTGTGACTGATGAAGTGTGACAAAGAATCCTAAAAAGAAAGAAAAAAAATATTGCCACATCCTAAGGATCGATTTGAAAAGAGATTAAGATATAATATACGTTTTAATAATAATTTATGTGGGCATATCGACGAATTACTTAGTTCATAATGTCTCGTTCAAAATTTTATTAAAATTATTATATAGAACTGCGACAAAAAGTTGATTTGATCAATCAGCGAATCAATTAACCGGTGTATACTAGTAAATCCTCATCTCAATAGATTTTCGCAATGTGTGTAAGTCGAACCTGTATGTGCACCAGGAGACGAATGTCAATGCACTCTGCAAGTATTCTTATATTTGAAACGAACTGTTTTCAAGAGAATAAAAAAATAAGATACAGTTCTAATTGCACTTATACTCGTATGTAAATATTTAATGAAAGATTTTATCGCGTCAAGATATAAATAATTTAAAAATCGATAAAGCTAAAATCGAAAGGCAAATTATTTTCATGTGTATTACATTTTTATAACATGTGTCATAAAACAAATAAATTCAATAGAGTTTTTTTCTAAACTTCTCAAATTACGTGTCTTTTTCAACCTAATGATAAAAGTTTATAAAAATTTGTTACAATCTCGTCAAAACGGAAAAATTTACCATTTAACTTTAAAAATTTTATCCTTTTTTGTAGTAAAATTGATTAAAACAAAGTTTAAAAATTTTTTTTTAATTTTATTGTATTGTTGAAACGCGTGATAAAATTTAGACAAAAGGAAGATCAATGATATTTTGTCGGCTCTTTAAAATACGACAAATAATTTTATTAACATGGAGTCAACAGTGTGTGAAGAAAAATAAAAAAAGGAAAGATGGAATCTATAATTAGTGAACGTCGAGACAAATTCAAGCTTCAGTGAATTTAGCGGTGTACGATTCTTTGTCCGTTACAAGAAATATTAGATCGTGACTCACTTTGTTAGTCATATTTTACGGTTTATTAGATATCCTGGATCCTTGCTGTACACCACATTTCATTGATTTAGTACACTTCACAGATTCCATTAAAATAATGCAAACTTTGTACGAGTAGTAAATATTACTTTTGTCTAATGCAAACGAAAGCGAAATTAAACACACTTTGTAAGAGTTCGCAAAAAAAAAACAACAAAAAACAACAAAAAACAACTATAAGTCGTTGAGGCACTCAAAGTCCTGTGTCCTGTGAGGTACAAATGACTTACAGGAACAAAAAATGGGGTTAAAGTGATGGGATGGGGTCTCAAAGACCCGCAAGGGTCTTCTTCTGACTCCATATGTGTTTTTTCCTTATCCAAACAATAAGGAAAGTAAAAAAAAAATATTAAATAGATAAGAAGGATGTTATAAATCATGGATAATTCGAGCGAGAATGTTGAATGCATTAAAATGGCGCAATTAATAAATAATCACGATTATTGAGCCTGTTATCGTGATCTCCAGTAATCGTCGCATTAATTCCACAAATGTTTCGCACTCAAGAATTATTGTACTTTCGTTCAACGGTACACGACGAGCAATAGATCGATTTCAGGATAAACAATAAAGATTTCTCGTCCTATATATTGTACGCTAATAAAAACGTAATCAAAGGATTTAAAGGAACAACAAACATTGAAAATAACAGAAAAGGAAATAAAAAAAATCCATCAAGACTATGGAAACACGTATATCCACGTATGTAACTTCATTAGACTCGTGTTAATTATCATAATCGAGCCCCCGCGCTTGTCTCCAAGACATCAAGGCGTTCAAGGCTCTCTCGAACGATCGATTTGCATCGAGGAAACAATTATCCACTCCTCTCGTTGTTTCGTCGTCATATACTCACAATTATTGCATAACTCTCTCGTAAGGACATTAGCATTTGTTGCTTTTTATCGCATCCTCCCTCTGCTTCGCGAGTTATTAAAAGTCCGTACAATTTTCTTTTATTTTATTTTTTTTTTACCCTTTTGATGTTTTTTTTCTTTGTTTTTTGGAAATTCGATGCTTTTGCACTCACGATCACTCGTTTATTGTCTTTATTGTCGTTTACATAAAATCAATGTCTATAAGCAAACGCCATTGGGTCATTGCCGATCTGCTCGGGTGCCCCTTCGATCCATTATATTCACCAGGTCATTATTTTCTCAAAGCTTTCATTTTGTGGTAAAAAAAAATGCATTATCCTCGAGTTAATTAGATTCCTTGATCCCAAAGTCCAAAAATAATTTAAAAAAAGATTAAAAAAACGAGTTTTTCGTAGTATTATTGAGACAATGCTACAATTTTATTGATTATTGATCTAGTCGAAAAAATCACAGTGCAGTGGGTCCAGAAACTCTCGAAGAAAAACACTGAGCCTCCAATCTCGCGAGACAATTGTTGCGAAATTTGGAGATTCTGGAGCATCATGATTTTTCTTTAATTTTCTTGTTATTAAGGTACTGGACCAGGTTCGTCACGTTTGAGAGTGTTCACGTAGCAAGCACGTGGTTTCATCTGACTCGGATCACGAGTCATGTTTCTCTGAGGCGTGCAAATGACAGCCAAAGATCTTGAGATGAAGAAAAAACAAATGATGGCTAAGCCTTCGTCTTCTGTGTTGAAAAAACTTTAGACAGAATGGTTGCTCGTTACTTTTTTGAATGTAATAAAGGGTACAAGGTGTTTAAAGCGAAGGTAAAATTTCTTTGCTTCTTCGCTCGACTAGAAACACGTGACTTTGGTTTCTTTTTTTTTCTCTCTTGGAGGATATTTTGTAAAATTAGTTAAAAAAACGAAAACAAAAAGGCCATTCGATGAGAAATCCGAGTGGCAATCTTCCGGGCACATAAAAATTGAATCGCTGTGGCGTGTAAATACGATTCAAATCTCAAACGTTTTGCGCAGTGAATTCTTCGGCCCTGACACGTGAGGACAAATGTGCCCGAGTCACGTCCCAATTTTCCTCGCGAATCTGTAAGATCGCGCGGCTCGTTTGATGCTGGAGTAGTAGAAGAAAAAAAAAAACGAAACAAAAGTTCGTGACAGAAGATATTTCAGGGTAATAAAAATGATTAAAAACAAGCGAAATTTACGATGGAGTTCATATTATTATTATTTTTTTTTCAACATGGTTTTTGAACTCGTGTAAACAAGGCATTTTTTTTTTTTTTTTTAATCCTTTCCATGAAAAATCGCATAATTTTATTTTGATCTTAATTAACGTGGGATAATCAACTTTTTAACTATTTCCTTATGGTTTATCATGCGATTTATTGATCGATCGTTCTGGACACTTATTTATCGGTTTGGTGTCAGAAAAGGATATTTTTGTGTTAAAAAATGATGAGACGGAGGGCTAATTAGGAAGATTCTGATAAATGAAATATCGCTGATATCTACCCTCGTTTCCTTTTCTTTTGATTAGTATCGATCGAAGATAACGACCTTGAGTGTAACTACCATTCGACCGAGTCGACCTTCTCAATCATCGATGACCATGGGAATCGCATCAACGATATTTATTTATACAGATATATACATTATGTTTCTCGTGATATTGAATCCTGGGTAAAGTCTTCTGAGAAACGGAAACGCTTAACAAACTCGTTAATGATCACATTTTCCAGTGATCGATTTATTTGACGTTAATCTCTTTCCTTTTTCCATTTTTATCTCACTTTGCAATAACTGGATGATTTTTTATTAAAATACAATTTTTTACGAGTTTGAATGAAGTTTTTTGAAGAAATTTTCCAATAACTCTCATCATTTTTTCTTCAAAAAAAAAAAAAAACACAATACACAATCAACACTTTTCAACCGAAATTCGTGGATTCTCGTCCGAATCATTCGATCCCTGCAGCGAAATTTTTGAAAACCTTTTCTAGAGTACTTTTTATCTATTTATTTATTATTTTTTTATAAAAAAAAAAACTTTGCTAGTTATTAAAAAATCAAATATCTTTAGATTTGGTTATTTTCGTGGTTAATCAATCATCAAAATGATGGAGAAATAATATCCGGGTGAAGGAAGGTCACGCATGTAGGTATAGAAATTTTTTTTTGTTCCGTCATTTGGCCAAGAGTGTTGGATCTCATATGGGTAACATTGAATCAATTAAGTGGTCGAATCCAGATATAGCGACGTGAAGTTTAATCTCGTCAGTTATAAGGAGAACTGTACCTTGGGACATCCTCAGGGGAATTAATGTACAAATGATAATTGTGAACGAGAAGGCTCGTGCTGTAAATTTCATATAAACATCCTTCGTTTTTTGTTCTTAATTATAGTTATATATATATTTATATATATATTTTTTTTCGTCCATATATAACGCCAAGGAAACGTGTCTAAATGTAATTTCCAAAGTGTGTCAATCAACAACAATGTGCAGTTATATTTAATCTCAAATTACATCGATAAATAAATAAATGAATAAATAAACGAATAAATAAATAATAAACGAACGTATCCATGGGGACCAATAGCGGCTTCAAGTTTCCATATATTTCGATATTTCCGAGTTCGACCACATGTCTTTTTTAAGAAAAAAAAAGGGGGAATAATACTTCGTACTGTTGTCTGAAACCCTGTTCCTAGAGCTGATTTTCCAAATGCCATAACTTTAAAACTTTACGAGTTTTCTGTCACGTCTTTTTTATTGGTTAAAAAAAAAAAAACAAAGATAAATTTTCAAAGGACGATAATATTTGTCCTGGAAGAAGTTCTTTCGGGATCAACGACTGAATAATGACGCTGGGATTTCCCTTATGACGTTGTTCCGCGACAGCATGCAAAAGTCCTTCGGGAGGAGCGAATCTCGGGAATCCCAAGTGCGAATGTCATGGCTCTGTTTATATATGTATATTCGATGAAAAGACAAGAAAGGATAAAAAAAAAGAATGGAGGTTAAGCACCGACCATTCAGCAAAGTATTCCAACAGAATAAACTCACGATTTACGACCGGAGAAAATATAACGTTATCCTTTCATCAATCAGCATAATTTTTTTTAGTGAACATGAAACTCTGTACGAAATTGGAGGCCGAATATAATCGAACGTCGTATTATTATCGAACGACGAAAAGAAAAGAATCGATTAAAAAAAGCAAATGTACTCGGTGAGGCTTATTTTGTTTAACGCCGGAACTAAAATGCCACAAAAAATAAGGACATTAATTTGTACTATTTTTCAACTTTATTTCCGGTAACCGATCTTCGACTTTGGTGGAAAGAATTCGCTCTGCGAACAAATATGTCTGTTTTATTCTCCGGTATCAACATAATAAATAAATGAAAATAAAAAATAAAAACAGAATTTAAAAAACAGTCAAAGTCAAAGAAAGTATCAAAGCAAAAGTAATGTTTGTGATAGTCAGGAAAGTTTTGTTGTTTTCGGATGATCGGAGCTTCTGATCAATAAATTTACAGCATTCCGAGTCAGAAGAAATATTTGAAGAAATAATAATCAACTTTATTTTAACGATTGTTTGCACAATTGTTTAGCTTTTTTTTCATACGCATCTGAATGGTACGAATGCATGGACGGATCATTTTGTGACCCACATATAAATACGAATGCACTTGTCTATATAGTAATTAAAATGTAACATTTTATTATGGTCGTTGATGGACGGGATCGTTGGATATTCAAATGTATCGATGTGATATAACTTAACACGCGTCCGTCGTGTGCCAGGCGACCTTGCTTCCGTCAGGTGTAAAAGGTGCACTGGATCTATGGATTAATTACTATTTTTTATTAAACTGCATACATATATGCATTTTTGTGTTACAAATATGCATTTTATTTTGCATTTAAACTTATTTTTGAAAACATACTAATGAAAGACTTGTGAGCCAAACAACTGACAGCGATTGATGCGCGCTCGGTGTATGGCTCCGGCGATCACAAAGTTAAGCTGCTTCGAGTGAGGTCAGTACTTGGTTGGGTGACCGGCTTAGCCATGCATCGGCTCGCGTATCAATCGCTGAGCGGCAGGCAGTTTTTCTGAGTTTCTTATGGTGCTGAGCAACTGAAAATCAGTTTAAATATTGCCGCCTGTATCGGCCAGGGTTTTGCACAGTTTCTCGAAGCTTTCGTGCAAATGCGATAAAGTAGTGCATTAGAAAAGAGTGGCTGTGGGTCGCAAAGACCCGCAAAGGTATACGAAGGAATAATGAAAACAAAACAAAACAAAATGGAGCAAAATAGATAAATAGTTACTTTATTTGTGTGATTTGTACAATTAGTAACGAATTAATGAATATCTAGAAATAATGAGATCGTTAATCAAACTCACGATTAATGCAATAATAATTTTTGCTCATAATATCAAAAATAAATATCTAGCTATTAATTAGTTTGATTAAAAATGCAATATCGTTGAGTCTTAGAAACTTTAATCGATCGAATGAACAGACGATAAAGTATCAGAGTTTCGATTTCAACCAGATTTTTATGGAAGCTCTTTGGATGAAGCTTGAGATTGAAATCTCGAAGAAATAGAGAGGGGAGGATTGTCTCGAATGCAGGAATGTTCTCTCGATATCCCTGGGGAAAAGCCAGGCACTGCGAGATCAACGACATTAATTCTTTCCTTCATTTCTTGATCCCTTATTCAATCTTCTTTGCCAATGAAAATACATCGTTACAATAAATGGTAGAAAAATGAGATTTTTCTGTATCTATTAAAATTACCAGATTTTATCTCAACTAATTAAAATAATGGGATTTCCTTTTTGGGATCGAAGAGAAATTCGGTGCAAATTGAAAGTCAATGATCCCTGGAACACTCGACCCTCAAATCGCATCCCTGTTAATCCCACATGCGAGAATTTATAGAAGTCTTTGGATAAAGGAAAAGAATTTCTGACATGGGTACGAAGATCCGCCATTGTCATCGATATAACAATCTCCTGGTAATTCAAGGACAAAGTACGAAGCGATCAAGGCCATCGAGATTTATCCTGGTTGCCTGGACACTCGGACAGTAAGAAGCATGTAAAATCTGTATATATCCCAGTTACTTGCATACTTAGAACGTGCAAACTTACTGTTCGTTGCCGCCACGTTCCTCATTAGCATTCGGTAATAATTGACGTTGAATTAAATTGCTCTCGGCACGCGAGAGCATCCTGCTGTACGATCAATTTTCAATATTACATTCTAACGTTAAAATAACTCCACATTGTTGATAATTTGCAATGAAATTGTCCCAACGTTCCATTAAACAATTAATGCACTTATTTAAATATAAAAATAACGAAAAATCCTCAATTCCTGATCTTATGATCGATTTTCATTGGAATTCTCCGACATTGGGAGTTGGATTTCGAAAAAATAGACTTTTGGACTCAAGTTCTTCAGGTTCTGAGTATTAGAGTTTAAGAAATGGAGAATACATGAACAAAAAAAAACAATTGAACGAAAACCGAGAGACGTTGATTACATTTGGAATAAATTACGTCTGTGAATTCTTCGACATGAAGTTTTAGATGTTTCGAGGTCGATTAAAGTGACAGGACAAGTGAGAAGGATTCAGGGTCGAGTTTGTACAGTGAGAGCAATGAGAGTACACGTTGAGGACGATGATCTTAATCGTTGGAGGGTCTACCAGCTTTGTCTCCACGAGCAAGGACGTTGAATCCCCTTAAGCCAATCTCCGGTTACATATTTGATAAATAACAACCAAACAATTAGACAATCCAATTATTTTAATTGACTCATACCTTGTGGAGCACAGACCTTATTGATTTATCTCTTCATGTCCTTTTTCCAGATTTATTTCTTTTGGAAATCATTACAAAAGTGGAAATAATCAAGTGAGACTTTGCTCTCGATTCTAATTCAATAAAACTTCAATATTCATTGGAAATTTTCAATTGTTATTTAATTATTCAAAGGAAAAAAAAATGTTGCATGTAGGAAATGAATCAAAATTCTTCTGTGTTTCCAAGTGGTCATTCAAAGGCTCGCCATGTTATTCCAGGCTCACTAAACACACGTGATAAACCACACCCACAACTTATTGTGCTAATGCATTTTTTTCTCTCTTCATTTTTCTGAACGATCTGGAAGTCGTAGTTGTTGAGTGCAATGCTCATATTAGATACGCAGATGGACGTACAATCTGTATATTTATCGATATATTAGGTATTCGTGCGTCATTGACACGCTGCCTATCATCGGTGTTGTCCTAACAAACGAAAGCGTTAAATGTACTCATGATTTATTAACTATTTAATTAATGTCTGAAAAATAAATTATAAACATTTTCTTAAGACGAAAATAGCATTATTTGTTTTTTTTTTTTAACCGGAAGCAATGCGTACGCAGAGGAAAACCTCGTGTGAAGGCAATACTGAGTGGGAGGCAGATTTTATCAGGATTTTCTGATGGTACTGACCAACCAATCAAAACTCAATTAAAATGCGATACAGGAGAAGTCAATAATCAGTTGGGTGACCGCTTAGCCATGGACCGGCTGCCGTTTCACAGTAACTTCCATTTTTCTAAAATTAACATCGAAGGAGCAACAAAAGTCTCAAAATACGTGAAATCTATTTATTTTTATAGTTCTATTTAGTTTTGAATGATAATAATTAATGTGAGGATAAATAGGGATTATTTAAATTGTAATTTTTAAAAATGTCTGTTTGCGCTAATTCGATAAGAAAAAAAGATAATAATTATGAATAATGTATCCGTTGTTAGCGTTTTTCTTTCACGTACTCATCGCTATACTCCCTGCTGTTTTCCTTCTTTCACTTCGTCAGAATAAACACTTTATAACGTAAACATAAAGAAATAAACGTTATGCAAGTGTCATTTTGTAATTACAATAGATATAAATCATTGCTGTGCTCATCCACTCAATGAATTTCTACATAATATTTTTGTTATCCATATTTATTAGCTTCGCGTATTCCTACCATTTGTTTTTCTCGGAAACCTTCGGATTTTTTTTTTCTTCATTCCACTGTTCGTCTTAGTTAATTAATTATTTGAAAAGAAAAAAGCCACAGAAATAATAAAACAAATTTAAAAAATTCCGAACGAAACCATTTTTCTCCAAACCTGGGAAAAAATATGAACCCAATGATGTGTGTTCGGACGTTTTTCTTCCTACAATTTTTTTTTCTTCACATTATTCAACACTTCCAATAAAATATTTATGATTTCCAGTAAAATCGAGACCCGGAAAGTTTTTAAAGTTCTTCACGCTCCATTACTCTATAATTATAGTTTTTCTCACGAACTTTAACATCAACAGTTTCGAGCAATGGGAAATAATGAAAGATTGAAAACTTGCTTTTTATTATTTTTTCATTTTTCACCCTTGCATGACACACTGGGTCATTTGGACCTCGATTTTGTTTGTCGTTATTTATCCCTTTTTTAATTTGCAATTTTTAGGAGTTTATTCTCGATAATTAATCCGAAAAATACTGAAAAAGTAGAGTTTTTTTTCTTCAAATTTAAATTATCACTTTTCCACATTTCAAATTTTCAATAATTTTTTTTTTGACAATTCAATTTTTTTTTTTTTCAATGTACTCCAGATGCTTTTTAATAAACATTGACTTTAATAATAAACAAGAATTATCGGAATTATTAGTTTCTTGATTTTTAATACTCTTTGTTAAAAATATTTAATTTTTCTTTCAATTGAAGAGTCTTCTGAATATTGTTAACTCGTTTGTAAAAAAAAAAAAAAAAAAACAGGACGAAAAGGAGGCCACTATTTATAGAAAGATGAATTTTTCTTCTGCAGAAAATCTTAGCAATCGATAATTGTCTTATATTTCTGTAATTAATTAATTCTTGACCTTTGTCTTGTACCAATTCCAGTACCAGTTGAATCTCGATGCGAGATTGTATTTTTTTTCCTTCTAAATATTAATTATTGAAATTAGTCAACTTTTCTTTCTGTGACTGAAGAATTTTTTATTCCTAGTTTATGGAACACGAGTAATTCTTCCTGATGAATGAACATCGCACGTGGAGTGTTTACGTTAAAAGAAACACAAATATTCATCGCGTATTTTTATGTATGCAAAAAAGTTCATATGAAAAAAAAAAAAAAAAAAAAAAAAATGTGAAAAAAAGAAAAAAAAATTGTTACACGTGAGAATTCCGATTAGACCAAGATCGATGTGTGATCAGTGGCGTGTTAATCGGTGTCTCGGGCAATGGTATATTTCACATACGATAGTTTAATACAACGTCGTCATTGCTAACCCATTTTATTGTCACCTTGAGGGTGAAGGGAGTCGATATATACGTTCGCAATGTTAAAACGATCTCCAGTCTCAAAGACCATATGTTATTATAAAACGTGCGATAAAGCCAGAATGGTGAAAGTGTCATAAATCCACAAAAAGGGTGAAAAAAAAAAATTTCGCCATTGTTTGCACTTTTTAATTTTTTTTTTTTTTAACTAATTTTCTTACTATTTGAATTGAACAAATTTTTTTCGTCAACCTCAAATGTCCTTTTATTTCGACCTTGAGGATAACTCAATCGACAAATATACTTCGAATTAATTGTATTTTAATTGAATTTCAATTGTGTCAATTGAAGTAATTAAACCTCCGTAAGTTTTGTTGAGTCGAAAAAACAATCGAAAACGAACAAATAAATTATGAATCCCTGGTTAACAGAAAAAGCTCTATAAAGTAGACATCCTGAAAATTTCGAAAAAAAAACTATTCCGTGGTTATCAGGGAGCTTTTTTAATTCAGAATGAATCACGATCCGGAAGAGGAAGCATTGCGAGACCGCAGCTGCATTCAAGAAATAGCGGAGGGAAAATGCAAAAAGAAAAAAAAATCGCACACAATGATAATAAAGAATAGCGATACAGGGAGCGATCGATGCAGCGTTCTAATCGTCGAGTCCTTGGGAAGGAACACGTCGCGTATTTACTTACACATTGAAAAAAAATAAAGAAGAAATCCAACAACGAGAATTATCTCTTGAAAAAAAAAAAAAAAAAAAATCAGTCTTTTAAAACCGAATTTTCGGCGATTTTTCTCGATCTTTTTAATTCTAAATAAACAAATTCTTGCTAAGGATCCTTCGGAGAAAGAATTTAATAAAAAATATGACACAACTGAATTCATATTGTTTTATTGACAGAAAATATTTTTGAAAAAATCTAAAAAAATAAGTATGGAATACAGAAAATTCTTCCTCATTCGATCATTATTATTTGAATGACATTCATTGAATTATCATAACATTGTCATCGATACAAAGAAAAAAAAAAAAAAAAATTTTAATATCAACAATTCATATTGTTCAGTAATAATTCTTGAAAAAACAATATCGTTCTTCCTTATTTCCTCAATAATTAAATTTACTTGACAGATTGCATTGGTACGAGACAACTGAATTGTAATAATAAATCAACGTGTTAAATCGACGAAATTGTGTTGGATCGTAGAAGAAAGAGAGATGTTTTGTGTAAAATCTTGCAAGGGTTCCCCTTAAGGCTCGAAGAGATTAGGTGACATCATACACAGGAGTTAAGCAAAAATAATTCCTCGTGCATTCGTGGAAACGTGATAAATAATCAAGTGAACGAAGATGAGGGCAAGGAATGTCTGTGATGACAATTATTACAAGACAAAGAACAAATGAATGCGGACTCGTTGCACCTGGAGTAGCAATGATAATTAACACTAAGAATATATTTAAAAAAGTGTATGAGACACAGACTAATGATGAAAACAACAACGACGAACTAATTACAAGAGTTTTATCGACGAAACGAACAATGCATAATTATCTCAAACGATTTGCAACTCGAGCGAGTTCGATCGGAATTCAAGTTGTCATGTGCATGTAGTTGAAATTTTTTAATCGTTTTATATGAACAATAAAATATAATGAGAAATAAAATGTTACGTTGGAATTAAAGAACTGAAAATTCTTGAAGGTACGTCTTGCAGTCAATACGAGAGCATTTCAATAATTAGGAAAGCAAAACGATGATCAAATGCTTGGGTAATTAAAAAATACCTGTACCGGATGAGAATAATGCAAAAGTATGTCGCAAACGATCGAATTAAGTCGTTTCGATATATAAATCGCAAGAAAATCAGACGGAAACGAAGGCGAGGCACGACTGGGTGACAAAAACTTGAAAACTTATAATTGCAAATTGATATAACACGCGAGATCTTATTGTCGCGAGGGGAATAAGTAGCGATTATTGGACGGAGGCGCGACTTCAAACGCGTCCATTTACTTACTGCCGTTTCTAACTTGATCTTTGGACACAAAGATATATCATTTTTATTCCATTTAATATCTGTCCCATGATTTATTTATGGAGATTCTTATAAAGCTCTATCTTTCCATCCTTCAAACGATTATAAAGCTTGTGTACAATTTCGTTTTCAGTAAATCTCCCTTAAGTACTCCTTTTTTCAGTTCTTTCGTTTCCACCTTCAATTTTTTTCACTTTTTATTAATTTCCTTCGCAAAGATTGTCAAAAGCTTCAGCGAAAGTGTTTAGTCATTAATACTATTTCGGAAAAAACAAGTTTGAAGAATGTTTGGTTTCAAAAAATCCTAATAAATTAGTATTAAATGAGAAATATATGAATTGGGGCAAAAAAAATAAGTAAAATTTGACTTTGGTCCTTGAAGATCCAGACAAAATTAATCCACTTTTTTTATGATGGATATTCCAACAACAAAAAAGTGATTATTATTCCCACGTTATTCTTTCGTGGAATAGGTCTATCATTAACGACGTCAGAGGAACTGGTCAAGCAACGACCTACCTTACGCGTTGACGGACACAAACTTTTGCCTTCGATATTCGAGATCTCTAACCGCAGTCGCGTTTCCGCGTATTATATATATATATATATATATATATAAATATATATTCTCATTTATGAATAATTTAAACGTTTAGTGCATCATCGTTGAGTTCATGGGATTGATGAAGAACGATGCAATTTTTTCTTCATTTTTACCAAGAATCAACCAGGAAACTGTCATAAGGAAAACTTGACAGTCATTAAAACTACGTGACGATGACAATCTTGTTAAACGACTGGGACGTGTGTATATTGAACGGGAAGGCCCACTTATTTATGAATATTTGTGTGTAACGAATGCAATTAAGACAACAACAAAAAATAATAATAATAAAAGTTGCCCTGTCTCTGGACCTCAAAATCAATGGAAAGTCTGACATTCATTTGTTAT
This sequence comes from Campoletis raptor, assembly GCA_948107755.1. NCBI lineage: Eukaryota > Metazoa > Arthropoda > Insecta > Hymenoptera > Ichneumonidae > Campoletis > Campoletis raptor. The sequence continues at coordinate 8,284,953 of OX403631.1, forward strand.
TTAACAGTTAAAGTATTTTGTATGAAACCTAAAAAAAAATTAGAGGACGTAATCCATTAGTTGATTCAATAAATAATTAATAAAATAAAGATATTCGTGAACCTGAACAGCAACGAAATTTCATTCGAACCAAATGATTGTCATAACTGATTAAACGATGTCGAATAAAATACATACACTCAAGGAAATTGATGAAAATATTGAGTGCAAATATAAAATACGATATAAAAACTCGTTCAGCCAAAACAGTCGTTTCCAATGAAGATTTTAGTCAATTGAGTATCTCTCGCAACGAAAAAACGCCACGAGCCTTATCAAGCTGAGTATTTTCTTTTATTTCGAATTGAGAAAAAAGTAAATAGAAGTTTCATTCATAATGATTCAATGAATGAATATTTTATATAAAATCTTTTCAATCTTATCCAATAAACATTTTTCCATATTGAAATTCGTTTTGAAATAAACAAATTTTACTTTTTTTATAGAGCTGAACATTCTTACGAATTTCGAATTGGAAAAATGTATATAAATATAAAGTTAATTCATCAAATTAATGAATGAATGATTTTTTTTTTTTTTCAATAATAAATCAACAAATTGATGGTTTATTGATAACGCAGGATGGAAATCATGACAAATGAAATTCACCATATGCACTATTCTTATTACGTGTACATATTGTCTTGGTTTTAAATGTGACACGTCGTTGTGCCCATTAATATTATCTTTGGGAAAAAAGCATGGGAATAAACGATAACACAGTTACAACATAAATATTATTGTAGATAAGGAGACGAGTCTCGCGGTCGAGGATCTTCGACCTTCTCTCGATTTCATTAAAAAAATTCTTTTTTTTATTTTTTATTTTTTATTTTTTTATTCATCTTTTTTCATTCAATAATATTAACACTCGTGCATATATAGATACATAGAGAAATACTTAGAAAAACAGTGTAATAATGTACGGTGGATTCGCGTGCGGTTTTACGATAACTGCGTCGGTGCCGAAGATCGATGTTATTTTGAGAGCATAAGAAACGAGGAATATGATTTAAACAAAAATTCACAATTTTTATGGAATTCAATGATAAAACTAAAATCGGGTTTAACGAGCTCAGAACTGAGACCGAGTGGAATCTACCTCGTAACGATAACTCACTCACAGTCGCGTCAGTTTTGCGATGTATATATTATTGAAGAGATTCTCAACAGAAGTGTCACTCGTGCATCAATAAATTTTTCCATCTTAGTATTTTATTCCGATCATTATACAGTAATTTTAAATTAAAACGAATTAAACATTTAGACACACTTTTATTTTGTAAATAAATTTATAAGAATTTTCTTCAAATATTTACTATAATTAAATTGATGATAAATTGATAATAATTGGTCAAATTTGTTGAAATCATCGATGCACATTGATGGGATTTTAAGTAAAAAGTATAAATGACCTTTTTTTTTTTCTTGGATTACTGAATGTAGATTATTTGTGTTCGTGAAAAGCATATCCAGTTTCGCAAAATGTTTCACGATGTCACAAGGGCCTTAATCTTTCGTTAAGTATTATTATTAATATAAAATTAGTGATATCGAGGCGTGTGAAGTTATGACGGATCATTTTTTTTTTTTTTTTTTTTTGGTATATGTTTTTTTTCGCATTCTCGTGATAAGTCAAATAAATGATAGTGGTTATCATCCCTCGTGTATTTAATGGTCATGTCGCTTTTAATGTGGCACCGTCAAGTCTTCAACTCAGTTTGTTGTTTACAATTGACGGCTTAACCGCACGTCGTAAATTTTCGAGTTACTATTATCTCAGTTACTATTATCGATACATACGAGTCGGTGCTTACCATACATTGCTCGTCCACTCTCAATTTCTCACCATTTAAGGAAATTCACGCGTTAGGCGTGCCTTTAGAGCAATTCGAAGTTTAATTGTTTAAAATTCGTATGAACCTTCTTGACAATAATACTCAATTGTGGGTTAAATTTGATAAAGTTTCAACGTCTAGAAATCGAGTTATTTGTTGTGAAATATCGTCTTTTTCGTAACTTCCCAGCACAAGACTTCGTGTTAAAGTTGCGATTTTAAAGACCGAATATCTCGATTACTAGACGGTGAAACGTTCTCAAATTTTTGACACATTATAATACGATGCTTGAGAAGATTCACGCAAAATTTCAAAAAATAATCTTTGAAAAAATTGTTTCTGATGATTTTGACGTTATTTTGTATATATTATTATAATTATGGCGCGTAAACCTCGTTAATTAACTGAAAAATCAAAATTCATTATTTGGGACAAAATAAAATGAGCATCTTCGAACTCTAACGTTTTTTCATTGTTTTATTATTTTATTTTATTCGCACGATGCGATTATACAGCAATACAAGATACTAAATTTGCTTGCTTAATTGTTATTAAACAATTGTTATCGATCGTGAGTCAGTTTGAAAAATTTTGACAAGTGCTATTTTTTTTTCAACATTGGAGCACGAAAATTCTGGTTTATTTTTTTTTTAAATAGTCCACGATGAATGACGTGACAATAGAATGAATTAATTAGTGTACTATAACGATAGTGCGTTAATTCTTGTTTTTTATTCGTTTTTATTTTATTTTTTTATAAATATTTACTTAGAGATGTGCCAACGTTTTGTTTCAAATATCAATGATAATTATTTTTTCAGTTACACACTGAATTTTTGAGTGCATTTCAAACTTTCATTATCGTTCCTACGTACAATATATTAAATATAAATAAAAAAAAAAAACATTAATAAAAATAACAGATTTACATCGATCTTCAAGCAACAACACTACAACACAATTGCAATGATATTTTTTAAATAAATAAATAGACTAAAATCGATCGAGTATCATTTTAACGACAGGATTTTTCACAATTCGGTACAAGGTTCGATATAATCATCATTAACGTAAGTAATACTGCCCATTTTGAGGTAAGACGAAATATTTTGAAATTCTGTTGTTTTTGGTTTCGTTGAATCGTCCTGACTTTTTAATGAAGAAATGTTTCGCCACGGAGCGCGCTCAATTGCGTCGGAAGGAATTTTCATTTTTTCATCACTTTTATCGAGCCCTGGAGCCTTGTCGACAAAATGATTACGAAAATTGAAGATTTTTTTGAATTTTCGTGAAAATCCTTGATCACAGGAAATTTGAGAGTTTTTTAATTCGACTTTTTTATCATTTCCGTCGATCACGAATGTATCACTTTTCTTATTTTCCAGTAGAATTTTGGCGCTGTTCGAAACATTATTTTTGTTCTCGTCTCTTGGAAAAGAGCTCGAAATAACGCGATAAAATTTTATCGAATCTGAACGCGTACTTGCCTTGTTGCTCTTTCCTGAGGCTTTTTTAACACGCAGGAAATCGAGCACGTCGCGAAATACTTTTTTTCGCATTCCTGACCCATCGCCCTTTACATTTTCGTCCATCAATATCGATTTTTCAATATTTATTTGAGAAACTGATTTTTTTTCTGTAATATTGAAAGTACAATTGTTTTTTTTACTTTCGGGTTTATGTTTCTCGTGAAATATCGACGAGATCGTATTTTCGTCGTGTACATTTAGAGAATTTTTTATACGACAGCTTTCGCCTGGAATCGACAAATCGAGAGGCATTTCTTCGATCCTCGATTCTTCCTCTTCTTCAAGATTTAATAACAATTCTTTCTTCATTCGAGGATCGTTGTAGCGTCGTTTACAATGTTGTCTATAAATACTTGATCCGACTAAATTGTCGCTTTTCCATGTCGAATGGGCCACTGGTTCGCCAGGCATCGTTAGGAAATTTCTCGAGCATTTTTTACTCGCTTCGTCTACGTAACAGCAAATTTGTCTTGTTCTGTAGAATTTAATTAATTCATCTAGTTTAAAAAAAAAAACTTAATCGGAAAATGGGAGTAGCAAAGCAAAAGAAAGAGAATGAATTTTAAAGTTGATTTAAAATCATGATTTATTGATTGATTGAAAGTCATGGAAAAAATTCAATTAACCAAAATTTCAGTCGATGAGTGACAATTTAATAATCAAAAGATTTATTTAAATGAAAATTAACTTCAAATTCAAACTTTAAGTCTATTTGGAAGGTTTCATGAAAAAAAGTGATTAAGAGCCAAAAAGAATCATCGAATCAATTCTTCCAACGATTGGGCAAAGTTAAGAATTCGAAAATAGGAAATTGATTGATTGTCGAACTTTCGACATTGTCGAATTTGTATCTAAATACCTCGTTTCGCTGTCCACTTCCATGAGCTCGTGAGTCTCAGGAAAATGTGATTTTCTTGATTGTTTCGAATAGTATTCAGATTGGAAGTCATGTAATCGTTGAGCCATTTGATCTGGTCCATCAATGATCGAATGTTCCTGACAAAATTCCCTTACAGTTGGCTCGGTCGTAGCGCTGTCTCTATTTCCCGATCCTCGACATACTGTTAACCCAGTTTTTGGTATCACGCCTTTTACCCAATCAGAAGCCCTTAGGAAAATCGCTCGGAATCCCGAATTCGAAGAAGAGTTTTCTTCGATCGGAGATCGGTGATCGATTGATCTGTCGATCCCCATTGTTTCCTCTGTTTCAAAATCAAATTCATTAGAACGTGAAAAAAAAAAACACTTCTCAACACTTTTCTCTAACCCTTTACAAGCATTCTCCAAAATCCAAACATTCAAAAGAATTTGTTAGTCGAAATTTAACAATAAATCATTAATCAATAAAGAAATCAATCAATTTCATTTTCCAGTTTATTTACGATCTAAATAAAATGATGAGTAACCGATTTTTTGTTTATACATATTATTCATTCTTAAAAAAAACGCTGTTCAATTAATTACCAATCGATTAATTTAATCATCACAAACACTATTTATTCTCCATTTATTTGCCATGTAAATAAAATTTATCGGTTTTTTTTTGTTTATAAAAATGATTATACATTGAAAAAAAAAAATCATAACTCAGACTTACCCTCTTCATCACTAGATTGGGAATAAAACCAGGGCAAAACGCAGATAGCGAAAGCACCAATTCCAAAAACCAGGGCAGTGGTAGTTGTACCAGCGACCATTGCTAATTCGTGTTAAAAGAGCATAAAAGCGTGTTTTTAAAAGAAAAATCATTTATTTAATGAAAAACATTATTCAGCACCCAACAAAGTCTGCTGAAATGACAAATTTTCTTAATTCTATTTTCACAAGACTGTTGATATATTTTCAATATCGATCTTCACCGTACGAGCTCATAATATCACTGATTTAACATCGACACAGAAAATCTAAACGTAAACGAAACTGAATGAATCGAAACATTCCAGACGAATTGTTTCAACGGGGGGGAGAACGGATTTCTTCGCATTTCCAAAAATTCACGAATAATAATTCGTCTCAATCATATTTCTAACATTTATTACTCTCTTCAGATTCATTTACTTTTCTATTCAAAGTTTAAACAATTAAAATCAACAATAAATATACGAAAATTCATTATAAAATCCTGTAAAAATTCATCAATAAAATCGACAAAAAAATAACAATAAATTAAAACAATGAAGAAAAAAACGTAAACAACTACCAACTGTATTTACATATTATGGAAATATATTTAAAAAAAAAACATAAAATTACATAGCTTTTACGTGATAACGAAAAAATGATATATTCACATAATTATTTATTTACTTTGAAGACGTTTGACTGTTGACAATTTTCATAAAAGTAGCCTCGAACTAATTGTATATCATTTGATGGGCGATAAAAGTAGAATAAAGCAGCAAAAAAGGGAGATTCGAACGTGACATGATCGTATATACCGATTAAGTTGTAATTAGTAGAAATATTTTCAACGTGTGTGCTCCATTGACCAAAGGCCTACTTTCGTTCTCGAAGTATTGCGAACAGATCCACTATGTTGACAAATCGTGTAAAACACGACAGTTCTAGTACTAATCAAGTTTAAGACATGTTGAATACGTTTCAAAGATATAATTCAAACACGCCCAGTTAAGTGTCTATATCGTGTGACAGAATGCGGTGAATTAATATTCATGAATCATTTTTCTTTTTTTTGTCAACAAGATTATTTTTATTATTCTATTTTCATTTATACGCAAGTTGGAACAACAGATTATAAGATGTCTCGATGTCCAGATCGTTCATTTGGAGGCACAAAGTGTATTTCTGTCATTGATTTTAATTATTTCTCTATTATTATCGAATAATAGGATCAAACTGCTATTTAGACAAGAAATATTCGATTTTTTGCTTCCACACAGTTCCTGGGACACGGATAAGTGAAAAAAAATGAATAGTCGTTATTTGTTAATAACACGAATGCCATAAACAAATGAATAGTCGACCTTCATATTTTTTTCATAAAAAATATTATTTTCTACTAAAAGTTAACGAACATCGGAATGGGAATTTTTTCACAAACTCTAAACAGTCCAAAGATCTTTACTGAATTATTTCATAATTTTTCTGTCGCTAGTTTATCTTCAAAAAAATAATAAAAAGCAATAAATTCAATTTCGAGCGAAAAATTTCAATTTCTCTTTGGAGAGAAAAATCGTTCAGGACTTTTTAATTCAAAATTTATTGATGTTTTTTTTAATTTTTTTTTTGATGATGATTTTTGGGACACCCTGTATATTAACGTATGTGCAATAGTTGTATTAGAAGAGTGCAACATTGAGTACCTATGTTACGCGGCAATCCTCCGACCTCGACCTCTTTGAGTCAGGTTCAACAACGCTCTTCAACACGCTTCGTGCTTAACTTACCTGTAACTAGCGTCATGCACGACACAGGGAGAGAGATGAGGAATTTCGCGTCGAAGATCGCGATCGAGGTTTTTCACTCTCGTTCTCTTTCTCCTTAATGATCCTCGCATTCCTTTCATTCTATTAATATTCTTATCGAAAGAGCATCAATTATTGTTTACTGTTCAAGTCCAACATTATTTTGAGCTCATCATCAACTCCTGACGACTTTTTCTTAATTAGACAGAAATAATCCCGTTAAAAATTGTTAAATACTGCTTATGACACTTTTTTTTTAACAATATTTGCGATTCGCGTTATTAAACTCTACAATTTATTTCATTTTTCGATCCAAATATTGTTAATTATTATCACGATCTTTGATTCGAAAAAAATAAAATAAGTAAAAATCGATTTATTTATTTATTATTTGACAATTAATTGCATAAGGCTGTCAGTCGAATGACAATGTCTCGGACGATAAAAATAAAAAATAAATAAATAAAAATAAAAAAATCTAACGGTGGAGGAGTCTCTCACGTTTGAGTGACGCGCAACAAGTCCACCAGACGATCCAGTCTACGAACTGGCACAAGGTACCTGGACAAGTTGCGTAACTAGATCGACGTCTTCCTCGCTGAACAGTGCAACAGTATTTTGCTCATGAGCTCGTATCACCCTTCTCCGTGCTCTTTTTCTCGCGGTGGTGAGCATCGAGCGATAAACATTTATTATTGAAACCCACAACAAGTCTTTGGTAAAAGTGATAAAAGTGGAACGAAATGAATGAAAAAATTCGACGTTTTTATTGAATGAATTTATCGATGAGTTTACTGATTAATTATTGCTGATTAGATTTATTGAATTTTTTGAAAACTTGTTACGAAATGGAATAATGATTTTAATTTAACATTTTTCGTATATTTCCTTCGATTTTTTAAATCGATAATGAAGAAAAAAATTGAAGGACAAATCTATGTTACGATCTGGAAAATCGTGAATGCAAAATAATCTAAATAAGGCCCAAGAGGCCCACAGCTCCGTTACAGCGGCAAAAAATTCACCGTGAAACATTTTTGGAGCACATGAAAAAAATGACACGTTTTCTCATTTATTTTTTTTTCATCGGAGGCAAATTCAACATCGATGGATACCGAATGCTCGAGTATCACGTTATAAAAGACACGTGTGTTTGTGTATTTCTCACCCGATCCGACAATCACTACCGCAAAATAAAAAATTGAAGAAAAAAAAAAGAAAAAAAAAAATTATCTACCGGTGTGCTTTCTAGAACAACGCGGCCTTGATTCATGAGCTCCACGCCTACATCCGTGCTGACCATATCAGGGAATGTATATCCGGTATATAGCGCACACTTTGTTTAACGAAAAAAAAAAAAATTGCCATATATGTAAATAAATAAACGTACGAACTTAATATAAACGAGTATACGAAATTTTTTTGGTACATTTTTCCACCTGACGTCACCGATCGCCACATTATTAACGATCATTATAATCATGAAAATAATCAGCATATAATTAACTCGAGCGCATGGAAAAACGTAAAACGGTGAAAACAGAAAATTGATTCAATAAAATTGATGACATGATTAATATCCTTATGTCCGCTATGCACGTCACCGATTTTTTCATTCAGACATAATACGATTGTGAAAACGGATGCTGAACGATCGATAAGATTGATGATAAGCAATCGACGCATCAATCACATAATTCCGTAATTATTTTCATTGCTTTTCGATAAGGAATAATTTCAATGACGAGTTCTTTTATTTTCTTTTTGTTTTGTTTTGCTACCGGTCATCTTGATCCGAAAAAAAAGAGAAAAAAAAAACTTTCTCTCAATTTGTACACAGACTTGATAAAACTTTGCAAACGATGAAATGGTGGAGAAAAAAAAATTAAATTGATTGTCAAAAGGAGAGGATTAAAACTTAAAAATTACCATTTGAGAATAAAAAAAACATGATGGATGACCTTGAATATTCGACAATTTTTACTGCCCGAATGTAAATTTTCATGAAAATAAAATAAATATTTCGTGTGTACAGTCAATTGTATTTTACCTGAAAAAATTCTCATGTCGTGGTGAGAATAACAAAAGGATAGACTCACATTTTTCTTGACGAAGATGTGTAACTTATTTGTTCATGAACGATTGTCAAAAGTTTGACAAAATACGATATTCGGGATCGTAAAAAAAACATGTGATTCTCCTGTCCCCGAGGAGACTTTAAATTATCGAAATGTCAGATCTGACAGAAAACTTCTTCGATTGCGATGTACGATATATTTTTTTTTCTCATAGAATTACTTTCGGAAATACTTGTCAATGATGAGGATTGTCAAGATTGGATTTTCGTGGGTTTTTAATTTTCATATAAATCGATAAAATGTTATTTTTCATTTTAAGCTGTCAAACGAATGAAAATAAATATTGTGATGATGGTTAATAGAAAAAATGAACTTGAATGGAGGAAAAATTGAAAAGGAAGTTCGTTGACCGAAAATAGGTGTCGTCAAATTTTCGCTCGAAAGGTGTCTGCACGTTGCTGCTTCCTCCAGGTGTGTAAATATCGATAAGACGATGGCAAAAACAAAGCTGTAGATAATTAAAATATGACGAAAATAAATGGTCTTAAGGTTATTTTTGTGTTAATCGAGATTCTATACGTGGGTGTCACGCGTGGTGATGTTGACAGACACTCCTTGCAGTGTACGAAACGGATCTCCGGAATCAAGCGATCGAGCGATCCCTAGATCGGTAAAAGGGGGGCCTGGAAAGAGAAAAAAACATCGTTAGCGATTTACAGCTAATAATAGTGCAATAGTAATACCGGCTAGACAACTAGTCGAGACAATAAGCTCTCGCCAAGAATCTCATTAATATTCGTAACTTCAGACGTCAGTGAAAGGTTTTCTCGTTCTCTCTCAGCCGTTAGACACTCGTGACAATTTTATTTTATTTGTTTTTTATCATCTAAATAATGATGGCTTAACACGTGTTGAGCCAGACGAGAAAAAAAGATTTTTATATATAAATCATACGTACGGAAAAGACTTGCATTCATTTCTCTTTGACAAACGATGAGAAATTTTTATTGTACCGAGTGGACATTAAATAGACATTTTAATTCCTCAATAATTCAAATTTAATCAACTTTTTATCGATTAAACTTGAAATTCATTTTAATTGTTCGAATAATCGAGTGAGTTTTTCATGAATCAATCGTCTCGGGCGACCTTATGATTTTTTATTTTCTTTCTTTTGAGTTTATTATTCTTTTCTTATCTCTTACACTCACATTTCCTACTTCCTTTATGCTGTAAAATAATGAATATCGACAATGGGATAGGACATTAATTGATTGGAACTTGAGCAATCGAATTCGGAGCAATTGAGTCAGTAATTACGTATCGATGATTTTTTTTTTCTCTAGTGAATAACACTGACGAAAATGATTTTTTAATAAAAAAGCTATTAAACGAATTAGTGTTACGATTAATTCTTTAATTATTTTCTCAAGTTATTCTGCTTATACTAATTTTTATAAATAATCTTTCGAATAAGATAATCAATTATATTATTTATTAGATTCGAGGACTCGATGAAGTTTGTCGAATTAATCGATCGAAACGCTTGTCCCAATTAGCTTTTAAGTCGAACTTGGTGTGAATAATATCAATATTCGACACGCTTCATTTTAATAATGGTCTACACTCCAATTGGTGCACGTGAGACATTTAATAACGGAGAATTTTACAACTCAACCGACAAACGGGCAAAAGCAAAAGTAAGTTGAAAAATTATACTTCACGTCGGTTTTGTACCACGCCTCTGTAACAAGGCTAGATTTTAATCTGTCCCTTGCCAGCTATGCTTTTTCAATTTTTTTTTTCAATTTTTTTTTTTTCTATCGCTAACCTGTATTAACCCGAACAAGTGAGATGCTAAAAAACGCTTGTACTTTCTTACTCTCACAAAATCTCAAAATTCAATTGAACTTTATTTCAAAAATTGGTTCTTCATTAAAAGTTATTTTTTTTTTTTTTGTAATTTTGATGACATTTTTATCTCGAGGCTCTTAAAAATTTTTCGAATTCGACCAATTGAGCCAAAAATTTCGTGCCAAAATTTGTTTACCGCAAGTAAATAAAAGAAGATAAATTTTTCAAAAATTTTTTTTTTACACTCAGTTTATCTCACTAACGATCGTAAAAGTGAGCCCTGCATCCAAGGGGAAAAAAAATCATTTCATGTGAAATAAATTTAAAAAAAAATTTTATTAGAGAAGTTTGCTTTATTATTTCGAAATAATGGTTCATTGTGAATAAAAATTGTTGATGCCAAGGCATTTTTGTATGTTCGTATAATTCATAAGATCATATATATATATATATATATATATATATATATATATATATATATATATATATATATATATATATATATATATGATCTTATGAATTATATGGATATAAAATATGTATATGACATAAATATGTATGGATATAAAATAGCAGGTATGGATAAAACGCGTGCGATTAACAAATCAATGACCGCATCGACGTGTTACGCACGTTGTCCTGCAGAACAGCTTGTGTTAAGAGGAGGGTATCGCGATATCTACGACACACAAGCGAGTATTTCCAATAGCCAGTCATTATAAAATCGTCTGGTGAAAGAAAGCCATGCATAAGAGCGAGGATAAGGACACAAACGTCCTCGCGATTGTGCAGCCACTCAATAAAACGAGCAAAAAAAAAAATAAATATATATATATATATATATATATATAATATTTTTTATTCTCTGCAAAAAAAAAGCGTAAGAAAGAAAAAAAAATGTAATTTTTCCTCACTTAATTCATATTTATCAAAATTTTATTCAACATTCCTTCGGATTGTTCATTAATACGAAATTAGAAAAACAGGTTTTGTATTTTTGTGGGTGAAATGAATTTGGATATTTTTTTATAACTGATTCTCGTGTTTTTACGTTATTTTTTGTTTTTTTTTTGTTTTTGCTTTTTGATACTATAAAAAATGTCCATAGTCCAAAGAGCCTTTTTCCGTACAAGAATATGGTTTCAGGAATATCCATCATAAAAGCTTAACACTCGTGAGTTTCTCGACGTAAAGTCATTTATCAGGACACCGTTATGAATTTATTACCGACCTTGGACAAAGGCGCCACAATTTCTCGTCCTAAAAAATTATCCATTTTTTATTTATTTATTTATGTACTCGAGTCAGGTAACGAGATGCGAACAGTTTTCGGCAAAAAACGAAATTAAATCCACTGCGTAGGTTGTTTTTTTTTATTTTTTATATTTTTTATTAAAATTATGAGTTCGGAGAAATATTTTTCATTGCTTACAATAAATTTACAACTCTGTGGAGAAAAATCCGATTAGATATAAAAAAATTTGTTAAAAAAATCACGAATTTTATAGTGGAAAACATATTTTACTTTTATTGCAAGAAATGTGAGCGAAAATAGGGTCAAAGCTTTTACTCGGATCACAATGACGTGTCAACGAAGAAGTGGCCAAGATTCTCAGAGTCCCACTACGTTTCAACCCCTTTTTACCTTCCTGCCCGAGTTTTATTCTCCAGATAATAAAATTTCTGGTCACGATCAAACCACTTTCATGCTTTTTACTCCTGCTCCGATTTATTCTATATTTCTATGACTTTTCGTATAAATATTCACTTGAATTTACGACAATTAAGAAAAATCAAGTTTGCGAAACAATGAAGCATAAGATATTCTCTTAATAAAACGAGCATTTTTATATTTCATGCACGATTTAATGATTTTTTTTTTTTTTTTCAATTGAAATTAATTTACAATGATCATAGAAACATTTAGTTGCAGATAAAATATGTTTATTGTCGTTCATTTAATTTTCAAATTAATAAAAGTCGTCGATGCGTTAATTAACTCGACGCCATTAATCGGATAATAAAAATGGCAAATTATTCGATTCGTTTATTCATCCCGCGGACGATACTGTTTAATAAATAATTAAAATAATACAAATGAAATATATTTCATGTCGGGAGTTCCTAGAATTTAATGAAGTGACAACGTACTCGAATAATTATCATAAGATCGAGCTTTGGATATATTATAACTTTACTGCGCTACTAATCGAAGCCAGATCGAGTTAATTTTTTTCTTTCGTTATATTTTTTTTCCTCATTCCTTCTTTTACCTTCCAACCTCCGATAATTATTAACAATTCAAATAGGATTGCTACAATATCACGTTCCGGAGGCCTGCCTCGATCGGGGACCAATCCTCGTCAGGGAGAGGGTAGAAAACACAACATTGCAAGACTTTGCAACAAATATATGCCTTTTATAAATCACTATGATATGATATTCAAATTTATTGTATATCGTAGGTGTGCGTTATCAAACGCTCAGGAGAACGAGAAAACAAAACGAATATTCATCTATTAAGGAATCAGTGAAAAAAGTTAAAAAAAAAAAAAAACAAAATTAAAAAAAATTCATTATCAAGTGTGTCAATTTGAAATCGCTCAGAAAATTCTAGAAAATATGGTGGAGACAGCCAACGAGATTCTCTAATTGATCGAACACGTGTCATTATTTTTTTTGTTAAAATTTCGAAAAAATTGATTCAGGAATAAAACTCACGTGTTTGTGAAAATTTGAATGGAGCAAATGATGTAAAAACAAAAAACTATCGAATTTTTCATCCTCGTGAAACTTAGTGACGTGAACTTAAAAAACTTAGTAATATTGTACATTTAATTTTATTCATTAAATTTATTTGTTGAGCTTACAAAATGGCTTCGTTACTATTTTAACTCGAACTACAAAATCCATAATAGTCTCTGGAGTTCGAATGATCTTAGGAATAAAGAAAAAAAAAAGATTATAAGAGAAGTCGTAGTACGATGTGACAGATAATCGGATTTGTTGAAATTCCTCTGTCCCTCTTTCGCCTCTTTTCCATTCCTGATAATTAATTTCCAGTCGATCTATTTCTCCTTTTGAGTGGGAGGCGAGACATTTTATTCCTGGAAAAATGTCACACAAAGTGCTTTTTTCCTCTTGTAATCTTATTGCATAAAAAAAATGCTTTCAATTGTTCACTTTGGAGGGTTCCATTTGTCATAATTCTCGTCGTATTTCACGATAAAAAAAAACTCTGTCAACTTCGCTTCGATCTTTCGACAGGGATTTTAGAAAAAACTATTTTTGCTACTTGAAGTTAAAAACTCTGATACTTTCAACTGCTTTTTATTTATTTATTTTTCATCAAAACAGGCACATCGAAAGCTAAAAACAAAGAATTTCTGATTCAGTGTCAAACAAGACAAAAAAAAAGGTTTTCTCTCATTTCTTAAGTATCGAATTCTGCCCCAGTCTTTTTTGTGAGTGTATAATTTCTTCGATGGCGATAGAAAAGAGATTTTTCGATTTACGGTACATAGAGCGTGTTGGTACCGAGGAGAGGGATTGTAATTTGCATCTTTACGAGTGTTATGGAATATGATCAGATATACGGAAGAGCCTTGAAGCAAATATTGAAATAGTTCAGTAATGGCTGATAATTACTGGCGTAACTATACTAAACGTTCCATACACCTTGATCAATCAAAATAAGTCGCAATTATATTCTAATAATTAAAAAAAAAGGAAAAAAATAAAAAAATAATAATACAACAACAAAAAACGATACGATCGTACGTTCGCGTATTTATATTGATCAGAAATGCAGGTGTCGAGATTTTTGCACGAACCTAATGACATTCCAAGTGTTGAAACGTTAATAAGATCTTAATGACTGAACGAATCATTAAACTCTCTGTTTTATTTACGCGTATGGATTCTGTATCATATTTTAATCATTTCAATCGTGTCCTTGAAACACTTGAAATTCCAAACTTCGATGGATTCCTATATGATGAATAATCTGTTGCAAAACAAACCTTATTCAACGATCAAGACATTTAATAAGCACTAAAAATAACACACTGACATTAAATGATGGAACTTTGAATTTTTATTCGTTCGATTATTAATGGCAATTGGTGGTGACATCTGTTGGTGTAGAAATCGTCAAGATTTTCAATAAACAATCAAATTGCAATGAAATATCATTAGAAGTCAGAGGAATTGACATAATTATTTGTTAAATACGATTCCGAGTTTTCGCATTTTCATAAAAAGGAAACATTCACTTTGAAAAAAGAAACAATGTTCTCAAAAATACAGCAGTATGGGCGGAATTCGTTTTGCCAGACTCGATCGGTAAGTTTTCAACGATTCTGTCAAAATTTTCATGGAAAACCCTTTTTTTTGAAACCTCAAAATTGTTTTTACCGACTGTAGGTACAACTTACCGACTTTCGTCGATAAATATTTTTTCGAGCTTTCACGACGATTTCTCGCATATAAATGATGAATAATTTCAACGATTAATATTAAGCTACTTGACAAATTGAATTTCAATCATTTGTCGATTATGTCATCAATCGCAGAAATCAGGCTGAACGAGCTCGGTCGGTAACTGATCTTAAGAGTTCTCCAAATTGTTTTTATATATTTTCGGTAATGTGAAAATAAGAAAAAGAGAATTGAGTCAACCGATTGATTTTAAAGATAAATCGATAAAGAAGAACGTGTTTTTTTTCTAGCTCAGTCGGTAACGTCGTTTTTCTAGTCTTCTTTGCTGAGAACAACCGAAATTCCTGAATCAACGAAATGAGAGATTCGGCCGACAGATGGCTACGGAGATCGATAAAATATTTCGGTGTTTTTCTTGGATTACATGTTCGATTGCGACATTGGAGAGCATTGGAGGAGAGAGCCATGTGACACTTGTGTCCGCGAGAGGGCCGCTGGCGCCATAGGGCAATAAGAGCGGCAACCGCGGGGGGAGGTTGGGAGGGAGAAGAAGAAACAACGAAGGAAGGAAAAGGAAGATGGCGGTGTCGCGGTGTCGCTCCGTGTGTTGCGAGTCTGTCGTTTGAGATCGTGTTAAAAAAAACGTAAAAAAAACGGAGATAAATGTTGAAGCAGTATTGTGAAAATACGTAAGAAGTTTGTCGCGTTGTAGATTAATCGTTATTTTATATTTATTTCGTTCGAAACGTTTGATCGGGTGGAGAGGTTGGTTGGTGCGCACGAGTGAGGATTAAAGTTCGTAGAGTTTATTGTGTATATATATACATATATATGTATATATACATATATATACGTATATGTTAATGTGCAGTGTTTCATGACGAATTTGAGGACCCTGTGCTCCGGCACCTTGGTGTATCTTGGGGATTATTGGATTATTCAACGACGTATCATAGGCGAATTGAGCGGGAACGACAGGTGAGTTCCCAAATGCATATTTTTCGACGATACAAACAAACATGGAGCCGTAATAATATTATCGTCCGGCGAGTCTGATTAAAGTTATTATTTCTCAAACCCTTTGCTTCCGAGCCCCCCCCCCCCCCTCTCTTTTTATCATCAGCTTAAATGTCACGCGCGAAAAAAGCCTCGATCTCATACGTCGATGATGATACAAATAACTTATTATTTACGATGTAGGATGCGTAGAAACGAGTATGTGGAAGGTCGGGTGCCTCTCTCTGTCGTTTTGGGGCATTGACTCTCTATCTGTACCCCTACCCCCCTCCCCCCTTCAATTTTCCAATCGCCCCTTTCCTCTCTTAATCCTCACGCAATTTTACTCTTTCTCTTCTTATTTTACACCCTCACCTTCTTAATCTCTCTATCTTTCTTGCTCTGCCTCGTTTTACTCAACCCTACCAAATGTCCTACACCCAAAAAATTGTGTCCTCCTGCGCGACCCTTTGGCCCTTGCCGTGCGCGCCACATCCCCAGCGACCTCGCGATCGACTTACTGCGTTCCACACTCCTAACCTCTCCACTGTTTTCGAACACCACCTCCGGCCTCGCATTGCGCACACAATCGTTACGCAAACTTTCCCAATTCTATATATATATATATATATGGAGATATATGCGTATATGTTTATGTTGCGCTTCGTACTTATTCGTTATATAGATATACACGTGTTTAGGTTAGTTTAGACGTTTATTTTTGTTCTGTATACATTCGCAACGTACTCTAAAAATACGTATAGATGTATTATGTTGTCGTAGAGTTTTCCGTGATTTTTTTTTTCTTTTTTTCTTTTCTTTTAAATACGCGCAGTATTCCTAGAAATATGCATACATGTAAACCGTGAGTTGGTTATACTGAATAATTGAAAAAAATGAGCCAAAACTCTTGGATTTATAACAAGATTTATTTTTATTTAATATTTCATTTTTTTTTTTTTTTCGTACTTTTTTAAAAAAGTGCCAGAGTTTTAGGAATTTCGTACACATTTTAACGATTGAATTATTCGGTATTACCGAAGCTTGATGACACGATAATTTAAATCGTTCCAACCCAACACAATTATTCTTTTTATTCATTTATTTTAATTGATTATACAATTTTTTTTACAATTCTTCTTATTAAATCACAGAAAATAAAAATAAATAAATAATACAAATAAATTTGACAAAGTTTTGAAGAAAAAAATGATAATCCTAGTAAATTATGCATAAAAAAAAAAGTCGTGAAAATTTCCTGGAATTCGCTCGATTTCCGAGACAGAAAAAATATAGAACGTTGCAATATTCAATGTACGGATCCGGAGGAGCAAGAATTCGTAATATTTCCGAGATAAATGTATTGTGAGAATACAAGGAATAAAAAAGATTCAACTAATTATGTGGATATTTTGGTGAAATAGAACGAAGAAAAATATATAATTCAAGATTCTTGAAACGTATTTTGAAATATTTAATTATTTATAGAAATAAAAATATGCGGAAATATTTCAACAGAAATTTCGTAACGCATTTTAATTGAATATATTGACGTGGAAAAAAAAATCAATGTTGATGGAACGACAAATTTTTTTTATATCTTATTTAAATATATTATTCAATGTTTTAATTAAAACTTTGTCAAATTTATATGATTTCTTCGACATGCAAATCAAGTTTATGGGTAAAAATACAAAATTCTTATTTCGTATTGGTTCGTCCATATGGCAGCGAATATTCAATGCACTATGCGACTGGACGTGGTCAGTTTTTTTATTTTCTTTTTTTTTTAGCGATAACCCTATTGGCATAAACGACGAGAGTTTATCGTTGAATATAATGGACTTGCATATATATCGCGCACCCGTTCGCTAGAAACTTCGAGCCCCCGCGTTAATCCTCGATTTTAAAAATAAACGAATATGGAATTTATTTTTTATTTTTTATTTTGTTTTCTTTTTTTTTCCATATTGTAAACCTTTTTGAATAAATTTTTATTTGTAGAGAAACGAAAATATTTCCGCTGTAAAGCAACAATTTTGTTCTTTCATCGAAGCGTTTCAAGGTCGTTTGCTTTTTATTTTATTTTTTGTAAAAAAATAAAAATAAAAATAAAAAATAAAAAATCACGAAATCTATTCTGCATCTGCCGTATCATGCATTTTTATTCCATTTATTTTTGCTCGAGTAAATATTGCACCGATTTTTTCATTTTTATTTGCGAATCATGTACGCGTGCTGACGAAAAATGAATAAAAAAAAATACATGATAAAAGCATCGTTCGGGTGTTTGGATACTAGAGTTTTTTTAAATCCGGTACCGAGTGAATTCGGTTGCGTTATCAATTTTACATTGAAACCTCGATTAACTGGGGTCCGAGTAATCGAGGCCTCTTACTGTTTTATCAACAACCTTGTGCCGTTCGTAATTATGCCACGCTCATTACAAAGATAACGTTCTTGGACGTTAAACCATATTTTCGTCGAGGTGAAAAAACCCCTTGGAAAGTCACAAGAAAAAAAAAACAAAAATCATCAAAAAAAAGTAAAACGTCGAAAAAGTAAAATCTGCCTCGTAACCTTGGCATTTTCGTAACCAAACATTTTCCCAGAACCTTTTTGTCATCCGAAAAATCCTCAAAAATACAATCCACCCTTAAATAAAAACAATATAACGAGCCTAATTGAATTTCCCTTTAAAAACGTGAAAAAAGGATCGCACCGGCTTCATATTGACCTCCACATTGAAATTGTACGATTTCGTGTTGGCATTTCGTTGCAAAAAAAGAAGAAAAAGAAAAAAAATTGAAAAATAAAGCGTAAGTAGAGAAAAAGTGAATTGTTCTTGTCGATTTGAAATGCAGAATAAAAAACTCCAATCGACGCTTGAGTAATGAAATAAATGAATAATTACTTGATTAACTAACAACCGAGGCAAAATGTTTTTCGCCCGAACAATCAAAATACATGGCAGAGTCTCTGTAATTGATTTTTCATCCCCCCATTAATTAACCCCCTCAATGGAGACTCGTTCATAACGAAAATATGATTTTTTTTTTCACTGACCCATATTGCCCCTAGTATCCCTTATCACATGCTGAAATACACGCGTAGAACGAATGGGCTGTGTGGACAGAGGGAATATCAAGTCTCTAACGTCACGAAAAAATACACACACACACACTGCCGCATGTGGGAAGCCCCTGAATTTTGTGGTCCTTTTTACTTCGCCCCACCAACAAAAACTCCACACCCTATCTCAACCATCTGCGTATATATATATATATATATATATGTGCCAACACATTGAATTTTATAATGTGGATTTGTCGATGTGTACCTACGTGTATAGTTTATCAAAACTGCCTATATCACGAGACCGTTTCAGATTTTCTCGTTCCATTTTGGGGCGTTTCCAACTCAATGATGATTCCAAGCTTAAGGACAAATTGATATTGCAACTGACTTTGACATCATAATTGACGATGTGCTTGAGAAAACGAAGAAAAAAAATGTTCTTATCGGAAAAATGAAGAGAATAAAAAGAATTTAGTTGTTTAACGTTCAACTTTTATTTCGTGTGTTTTTATTATTTATTCGAGGTTATTTTTGAGGTTTTTTTTTGTGGATCTGTTTGATGGAATTCGATTGAGTCATTTGGGATTTTAATATTTCAATCGTTGTCAAATACGGGCAATATTTTGACTGGATTATAATCATCGAATCTTTATTGGATTGGACTTCGTTTTATTTGACGTTAACTGGTAATGGTAACTGGCAATGTAATTCTAAGAAGTCAGAACGAAAGTCAGAAGACACCGATGCACCAACTGATCAGTCAGTTTAATCGAAGATTTTTTTAACAAGTCATTTTTATAGCACTCATGATCCTTATCATTTTTTAAACATTTTAAATTCTGGTTAAAAAAATGTATGGAATCGCAAAAGTCACGAATTCACGATTCGAATGCAAAGAAATTTTTTTTTTTTTTTTTCCAATATTATTACATTGTTCAATTAATCGAATACATTGAAGACGTAAATAAAAAAAAGAGAAACAAGAATAAGAAAAATTGTTTTTTTTTTTTTTTTTTTTTTAATTTATTACATTGCTCAATAAATCGAATCCATTAAAGACGTAAATAAAGAAAAGGAAACAAAAGAAAGGGCTCGATTTTATGAAGGCAGTATTGACCAGATTGGAAAATGTGTTATGTGGGATATTTGAATGACAATGAAATACAAAATAGGCTTGACCGTTTAGTTTGTGTGGGTCACGATGGTTGCTAGTGAGGCTTCGTCTTGTTAGGATGGTCGTCATCGTGTAATATGGGTCAGGCGCTCCCCAACAACAAGGTCATTGGCCCAGGCCCCGTTCGGTCGATAAAACAGTAACTTAATTGAAAAGCCACCAGCACGAAATACTCTCTTTCACTCTTCTCTTTCTCTTTCTATCGCTCACTCAATCTTGTCGAGCTAAAGTTGTTCTCGAACGTTGAGAGATGTCGCTCGAAACATCAATGAAAAAAAAATATCGGGGTTTGCAAGGCTTTTCGGATAACATGATATTTTTCGGCCCTCTCGATAAATCAATTTTAGACTATTTAATATTTACAAATTAGCTTCGTTTTTTATCTGCTATTCGAAGTTCGAATCGTTGCAATAGAAACAAAATATTTTTCAATTATCGCAAAAGAACACCGCATGAAAAGTCTTTGTCTTTGCTATAAAGTTGATTTATGAATCATATTTTTACTTCTACCACACTGGGTCAAATTGACCCATGGGTCAAAACATCACTTGGAGTCAAAATAACATATTTGACAAAAAAGCCACACTGTAGAATCAAATAAATTCGTAACGTTTAAATAATAACGAATGAAAATAAGCTTTAAATTTGTAATTTAATTGTATGTTAATGAAATAATTAGTACCGATAAGAAAATCGATAAAATTAGTAATTACTAATAAATATTTATAATCGTAGGAAATTTCGTAATAAAAATTAGTGACGAGTACGAAAGAAAGTGTTATTTCAACAAAGGTAATTCCTGTGAATGGAAATGGACGATGGAACGTCGTGACGCATATAATCAAGTCACTGGGTCAATAGTTGGCGCTATTATTATTCCACTGCTTCTTACAATGTCGTACAAAGTCATCGTTATCACGCGACGATAATTTATCGCGGTGACCAGGCTTGTTTTTCATTTTTCCATTTTCCCCCACATTTATCCCGCTCAGTTCATTCTCTTTCCACTCGAACGTCGCTGCTATCAATTCTGCAAAAATTTTCATCGACTACGTCACTTGTTCCAGGCTCGAAAAAAATATAACAACAACTAAATAACGAAGAATTCTTAGAACTAGAAAAAAAATATTAAATGAAAACGAGTATATCGCGATTACGATAGTTTGAAGATCGTACACGTCATGGTATCTCAAGACTACAGTTTTTTTTTTGTTTTTCAATATTTTTTTATATATAAATATTCGGTTCTCCTACGCTTCACCAAAGCTGATAAAAACCATTTTTTCTTTGCTTGTTTCCAAAATTAATCATTTGTTTACATCTCGATTAAAAAATTCGATCTTTGTGATATTTTATTGCAGATTTATATTTTATTTTATCTCAAGCCAATGCGTATCAATTTTATCACGCGATTGATAATTGTAAACCCTTGACTCGGAGGCTCAACTTTCGTCTCAACGAAAAATTGTCTGGCTACCAATTTTATTTTTCATCCTAAAAAAGCTCAATGTTTTTTTTACTTAATTTAATTGAACTGTCAAAAAAAATATTCGAACAAACCGGCGAATGCAATAATTATTTATTATTAACTCAATTGTTACAAATAAATAATATTATTTTATGTTGAAAATTATTTAAAAAAAAAGGAAGAGGGGCAAAATGAACAGAAAAAAAGAGGTCGGGTCACGAGGTACATCCATAATTAGCCCTTAGGGTGATAATCGATTAACTGGGTCAGAGGGAAGGTGACGTGCCATTAATCGGCTGAACGAATGTGTGTATATTTTTAGAGAACCCTCTTGTCTCTCTAGCACTAGAAAATATCTAACGGATTATCCCGTTTGCGAGAAGAGAGGCTGTGCTCCAGCCAGTAATTACTCCTTGTCGCATTAACTCGAGCGGAATAATCTCTTTTTTCTTTCCTTTTTTTGACCAAGTTCATCGATAATGAATCGTTACTTTGAGCATCGAGACGATACTCTTTGAGTGACCGAGACCTTCGTTTTCTTTTTTCCATTACATCTCGTGTTTTTTCTTTTCATTGTAATTATAATATTTAATGTAAATTAAAGAATTCCTTTTACGAAGTCGATTGTTTCAAGAATAACGAATATTTTTAGTAATTAAAAAATTAATATAACGTTGAAAATCGTCTGATTTTGATTTTTGATAAAAATGATTCTATGCATAGAAAAAAATTCTAAAGATTATTAAAGTAACAACAAAAACATGGAGTCAGTGAATATTTAAGAAAAATTTAAAAAATGTGACATTTTCACGACTTTATTTTGCTTCGATAGAGTTTTCAAAAAATTATTCACGCCAGGCTTCTCTTCACAATATGAAAAATTCTTCGATTCCCTCAATTATGACAATTTGTTTTTATTTGGGCCTATAAACGGTCTTGACATTTTTTATTTATTTTTTTTATTTATTTTTTTTCATTTTTTGCTTGAAATTTGTGGATTATTTCCATTTATGAAATTAAAGTAATTAATACTTGATAAATTTCTTTCTCGCGATGTCAAGAGTTCACGTTCTTGATTTAAATACTATTGATTCGAGAAAAGGAGAGAAAGATAGTGAGATTAAGAGAACGAGAGAAAGAGAATAAAGATGAAGCTTGAAAATGCAAAATAAAAATAAATGAAAAGATAGGAGAGGTCAAGGATATCGATTACTCTCTCTTTCTCCGTCCCTTTTACTCTGTAACAAGTATAAAGAACATATTTATCGTGTGTTTAAGAGGCGAAGCCCTTCGAGACTTTAGATCTATTACGTAAAATTAAAAAACGTCAATATCGAGGTGCGGTTTTCAATGTCAAGACCTAGGTCAAGGGTTCAGGGGCTCTCAGGGTTCTATAGAGTCATCGATCCGTGCAGGGCTAATCTAATTTCGCAATAATTCAATGGACGAACCGGTCGAGTAATCCTGAATGAAAATAATATCGCAGATTTTTGTAAAAAAATTAAAAATATAACAATTCTCTGATGTTTCGTTTATAAGAAATTAAAAGACATTTCAAATTCATTAGAAATTCTGAAAATGTTTTTTTATTTTTTTTGCTCATACATCCGTATAATCGTTATTTATTTTTATTTTTTCATTTTAAGCTCTTTAATCAATTCTACAAAATTTCACGACCTATCTTAATTGCTGATGAACTTAAACCGAGGTACCGATGCAGTAATCTGTCAAATTGCGTAACAAAAATGAAAAAATTGTAAAAAAAATATATATATATATATATGTATATATCGTCACTTAACGAACGTCCAAAAACTCTTAACTTTGAATATTTCTTTCTATTTGCCTTCGCCAGAAATAGAGACCGTTAATAAAAATAAATAGTGTGAAGATCGTGAGATCTTCTTGTTGGGCAATAATCGTATAGTGATTTTAGTTTGTATGGAAATAGACCTTGTCCTCGACCACGCATTCTCCTGTTGGCCTATGTCAAACCTTGCCACTATCGTTTATCACTAGTTTGATAAAGACTATTTGAACTGCGATTATATCTCGTCAGACATTAGTTCGTGAAATAGCCTTGCAAATATATAATACATTAAAACACATATATATAAATGTGTGTGTTACGACCGACAGCGATAGATTTGCGCTTGGGGTATGGCTCCGGCGATCACAAAGTTAAGCAGCCTCGAGTGAGGTCAGTACTTGGTTGGGTGACCGGCTTAGCCACGCATCGGCTCGCGTATTAATCGTTGAGCGAGAGGCAGTTTTTCTGAGTTTCTGATGTTGCTTACCAATTGAAAATCAGTTTAAATATTGCCCTTCTGTATCGGCCAGGGTTTTGCACAGTTTCCCAAAAGAGTAGCTGTGAGCAACACTCTGGGGGGCACTCACAGAAACAGGAACAGAAACAGTGAAATGAAGTTAAAGTGATGGGATGGGGTCGCAGAGACCCGCAAAGATATATGAGAAAATAATTAAAGAAAAAAATATATATTTCTTAATAACTATTTCTTAAATATTTCTTAAATAACAACTATTTGTTCACTGAGTGAAAAAAAAATTCGTTCCTCTGGATAAAAACATAAAAATATCTGAACTATAAGTCATCGAAACTACTTAACGATTATTCATGATATTTTGAATGAATGAAAAATGATTGTTTCAATATAAACTTCTTCGAATTGAGTTAATGAATTTAGCAGTTATTCGTACAGAGAATGCTTAAGGAGGTAAATAAACGATTGATATCCGGATCAGATATTTTGGGAATATGATGTAAAGGTGTATTATAAGAGAATCATCGTTTTTGGAGTGTCGTACAAATCGTAGATACAAAGTTGGTGCGCCTGTAACGACGTCATAACTTGTGAAATCTTTTTGGAGGCAATGGTGCGAGCTGAAACATACTTTGAACGATCGAGATGGCCTTGTGGGCCAAATCGGGAAGCCACCGAGACGAGAGATCATTAAGAAACGTTTTTTCAACTTTTTTAAATTTTATTTTATTTTTTTTCAAGTTTTGTTTTTTTTCTCTCTTATAAAATAAAGGATGGAACAATGATTCGACCTCGAAACGTCGTAGGACGATAATTTATTAATTTTTATTGCGTTTTTTTTTTTTTTATACAATAAACATTTCAAGAAAGAAATCAGAAAAAAGTTCAGAGATATTGAATTCCGATCAAAGAGATTTTCTCTTATATTGATACCCTTATCTGTCTTCGTTTTTTACATTTTTTGGTCAATAAAATGTGAGTTGAAGGGACTCACTATTTCCCAAAAGTGTGAACTATAAACTCTATGAGAAATATTCCAACTGATATGTTGCAAAAATGAGAGTATAAAAATAGAATCATAGAAAGAAGAAATTTCCTTTTCTTCGTTGCATTTGCAAAGAAACGTCAAATATCAAATACACTTTCGTAGAAATTCCTTACGACGTTCTCGCCGTAAATTTCATTCGATTTTTCTTTTATTTTTTATTTTTATATATATAGTTCGTCCTTTTGATATGCGAACAAAGTTCGATAAAAATAGGTTACATTCCCGAGAATGCGTCACCGGATGCTCCGGATTGTTTGTATACTTCTGTTACAATCAAAGGGCTGTTAATAGTAATTATAGATAATCAAGTTTTTTTTTTCACTCACTGCTCAAGCGAGATCGAGGAATTAATTAGTTTTCACTAGAAACGAAGAGTTTTTTTTCGTGTAAAAGATCAAATTAAAAGAAAAAAAAAAAACAAACACGATTTGTTACAGACATTGAAATATTCTTGACTAATTTAATTGAGAAATTTAATTGAATTAATTTTCTGTTAATTTCTCCAATTTCCAAACAGCAAATATGAGAAAATTTTTTTACATTTATTAATAATTGTGATATCATTCCTAAAAATAAAAAATAAAAATAAAAAAAATTAATCAATAATAAATAATAAAATAATAAATAAAATTGAAACATTGAAAATAAAATAAATAACTTATTCCATGATCTTGATTGCCTGGAATGATCAAATAATCGCAAATAAAAAATAAAATAAAAATAAAATAAAAAAAAATTATCGCAAATGATTGCTTGGCAACCTTCGGTTATCTCTGCGACAGATTGCACTTTCTTAATCGCACAAAGTAACTCTTTGAGTCTCATGTAGCGATGACATACGTTCACACAAACGTACATTTGATTGGAGCTCGGAACATGGAACGCACCGAGATGAATTTTTATCGTTGCCAATGGAGGAGAGTCGTGGACTGTGTATTGCACGAAAGAAACCAACGGGACTTTTAACTGTAGCGACGATGAACAAAAAGTTGCACTGTCGTTCATTCGCATCGATACGATGACGACCTTTTCTGTCGATTTTATAATTTATGCAAAAATATCGATAAATATTACTTCAAAATAAAAAAATAAAAATAAAACTGATAAATTTAGCAATCTGTGCGTCTGGTTAAATTTACAAAAATGCCATAAACGAACAATTCAATCCTTCGATTCAAAAATGTATCCTTTGAAAAAATTCGAAAAAAGTTCCTAATTTCTCTCTCGTAAACACACATAGAACTGTCACATAAAACTGATTTCACGGATGACATAATTTTCAAGGTTACGGACCGAAACTCACCGAAGTATAAATATATGTTTTTAGAACGCAGAAAAGAGAAAGATGAGTTGCTTATATTTCCCTCATTTCCTCCTCTCTCTCTCTCTCTCTTCCGTTAACCGCATTCCCGTTAATGATTTTTTTGAAACTACGATGACACTTGAATGCAAATAGGTCACAAATCTCGTCTTCTGACTTTATATTCACAAATCTCGTCTCTTGACTTCATATTCACGAAAAATCTGCTCGAACCGAATTCACCCACATTTAAGATCGACCCAAAATCCATTTTCGATGAATTTTCACTCAAGATATTGTGTTTAAATTTACGA
Source organism: Campoletis raptor (assembly GCA_948107755.1). Classification (NCBI taxonomy): domain Eukaryota; kingdom Metazoa; phylum Arthropoda; class Insecta; order Hymenoptera; family Ichneumonidae; genus Campoletis; species Campoletis raptor. The sequence goes on from OX403631.1 coordinate 8,311,816, forward strand.
TCTAAATAATTAAGCGACAATATGATTAATCGAGTTAAGCTTCAAGGCAATTGCTTCGAAGCAAGTTTTTTACAAAATTTTTTAAAAATCGTTTATTATGGTCTTCTGCTTTAGATAACTTTATCGGTGTAAAATGAAAGACGAAGTGGACGAAGAAGAGACCCTGGGCTCGGTCCCATCGGTGTCCACTCCGGAGAGCAACACTGCTACATGGTAAGTGTAATCATTTTTTATAATTTACGAAATTTCATATATAGTCGAGAATTTAACACACGAATATTGATTTAAAAATTTGTGTACAGTGATTAATATCCACAAAGATATTTCTCGAAATTTGCACTCTGACATCATCGGGCATGGTGATTTTAGCCACTTGAAATTTTCGCTTTGTTCTCCTTTCGTCAGAGAATAAAGTGAAACTTTTAGTTTTTCTGAAAACTAAAAAAGTTCTCTTTTGCACTCACGCAATTGATAGAGCGAACTGTATATCCAAAATTGAAAAAAAATCCATTTTTTCCTTAAACTTCTTATCAAAAATGATATTGAAGGTCACATTGTTGGAACGTAACTAAAAATGTTATTCTTTTATTCAAATGTATGTGTGTGTGTGTTTTTTTTTCCATTTTTAAAGACGTCACAAATTCTTGCTTATGGGCTTCAAAATGAACAATTTCGTTGCATACCAACAATGAAAACTTCAAAATCATAATTCATCCATTTTAGGAATTGTTTTTTTTTTTTAACACCGGCCATTGGGAAGCTTTTAAAAAAATTGAAATGTCGAATATAAAAGATTTTTTTTTCAATTCCCGTTAGGGGGGGGGAGGAGAAAAACATGAGAAAAAAAGAGGGAAATTGTGACTATTTGACGACGGGCTGTTGTGAATTTCGTGTTGAACGGTCCCGCGGCGACAACGAGAGAGAAAATCGCGTTGACGACGCCGGCGACGTTGTTGATGAGGAATATGCCGTCGAGGGGATTGAGAGGCAGGGAGTATGTACGTAGAGCAACGAATACCGGGCGTCGCGGGTGAATTTGGTGGGGGAAACCGGCAGCCGCCAGTCTGTGGTTGACCGTCGAACTGAGCGAGTCATGTTCGTTGGTTTCTCCGTGTCGCGGTGCGATCTTTTAATCTCTTTATCATCGTAAGCATTATTTAATATTTATATCTAACGTCAGTAAGAATCTGAGCTCATTTTCACGAAAAGTGCATCAATAAAATGGTCGATTTTGACTAAATTGAAAGATAAATAAATGAATAAATGAAAAATAATAAAAAGTCGAAAGAAAAGTAAATTTTCCAAGTCAACGACTTGGAAACGATAATAAACCAAAAACAACATTTGTTTACGAGAATAATTAATAGAAATATTTACGCTTCGCTCGTTTGCATTATCAGATGACAAACGAGAACTTGAATCAACAGTTAAAACCCGAAGGATGTTTATGATGGTGTTTAGGATCATAACAGAAGCAACCATTATAAAAACCCCAGGAGTTTTTATTTTTTAAGCAGTGAAAACAGCGACGAGGGCAAGAATAAAAAAATTGGTGTTTTGAGCGGCCTCCTCCTCGCAACTGTTGCACGTTGTCAAGGTCAAGAGTTACGCGAGAGTGTTGGTTGCGATCGTTGCGGAGGCGTCATGAACCGATGACTTTAATTGTTTTCCCGTGAAATCTCATCTGTTTTGAGTTCTTCAGAGTCAAATCCGAGCGCCAAATTCACTCAAAATCGTCAATTGAAAACAGCTGTTTTCACAGCGATCTGATAACTTGATCGAACCTAAAAGAGCCAGATGATTCTGAAGTAAAAAAAAAAAAAAAGAACAAAATAAAATTTAATATTGATTGGCCGCCTTCTTTGACGTGGGACATCTGTTCTTTTTTGTACTCGTTCAACGAAAGAAAAGAAACTCCAGCAAACAAGAAGAGATAAAAAAAAAAGACTTTTGTTTATCAGTGCAACCGAGTGTTTTTCATGGGCAATCGTCATTCGCAGATGTAAAGCAAACCGGACTAATTCGCGGTACGAGAAAGACAAAAAAAAAAAACAAACAAAAAAAAACAAGACGTTATTCTTACTCGCTGTTGCTGTTCTTCAGTCAAGTTCTAAACGACCACGCACGAGTGTTGTGAATTCGGAGCCCCTTCCCTCTTATCAGTCAATGTGTGCATTTGTGTTGGTGCGTGATAATGATAATTGATGAGAGAACGATAAGACGACCGAGCAAAAAAGCCCTGCTATCTCGGTCCTCGATTTCAACCTCTTCGAAATTGCATTCTTGTCTCATTGATGGCTTACGAAAACAAGGCCAATTTGTGGTTAGAATTATAGACGAATGAATCTTCGTTGTTAAGGCGAATCAAAAGAAAACACAATAATCGATGAGGATTCTCGGAATAATTGATTAAAAAATCAACAGGACAAACAAGAACTTATTCGCTTGTCCAGCAAACGTCAAAAAAAGAAAAAAAAACAAACAAACAAAAAATAAGACAGATTACGAAAAGATAAATAACCTCGACAACAAAGAAATGTCCTTCATTAAAAACTGCACAATAGGTGCTGATGGCCCAGACGTTTTTTTAATGGGCTTCATTAAGTGGCGCACATTTTCAATCGATGAAAAAACTCCTTCGAAAAGCAACTTTAATAATTGGGTGGGCGTTCTTCAACGATAAGCAAGCTTTCCTTTGATCTATTGGTTCCTTTCTCCAGTGTTGTTGCAAAGGCTGAAAATCCTTGGAAAAGCTGAAATATAAGTGAAAATATAAAATAGTGAATATTTGGTTGAAAGACGAGAGAAAAATGTGGCCGCACGAAAGACATCAACACTACAGGGTCGGCGGCGTGCCTGAATCTCACGATCATCATCAGAACCAACATTCGATGCATCTCGTGATGGCAAGCCCAACGGGATCTTCGTCGATTTGCCAATCGAGCGATCCCTCGATCGTTGCCAGACACAATCACGAGCAGCATCAAATCAATCAACATGAACAACATCATCATCATCATCATCACTCTAATCATCAACAGCAACTGCAACGATCGCAGCTTCTTCAACAAGCGATGGCACCACCAGGTCCAAGGTCAGTCCTGGGCGTTTCCATCTTCGAAAATAATCGATGTCTAGCCACGAGTTTTATCTAATTATCAATTCATTCGTATTAGCTGCTGCTCCAGAACATCATAAACATTTTTTTTGTCACTGTTGAGTCTCTCGAAGATCCCGATGAATCCTTCGGAACCGTGTTTCCTCAGGAATGTCAATTTCCATCAGCTTTCGAGACCGAACTCCGAGCACAAGCTCGACGAAGGAAAGCTTCGAAAACCCCTTTGGCACAAAGTGAAACGAATCTTACGAGCCAAAAGTCTGAAAGACGTTTTTTTTGTCGATTCGAAGGGCGGGGGCTGGGGGAGAGTCTTATAGATCGCGGTTTGAGAAGCAGCAGGTATTTTTCGAGAAAGCGAGGTCATCGACCCAGACTTAAGCCATCGAAACGCAGACTAAGCTTCTTTCCGCGGGTGGCTGTACTTTTCGAATCCTCCCTCCACGCTCAACCAATTCTCTCTCCCGCTCACTCTCTCTCTCTCTCTCTCTTTCTCTCGTATATACGAAAAGACGAAAGTCTACTCGCGGCTTGTCACACACGGCGATTCGAGTAGTCGTTACTCACCATGTTAATTGGCGTCGTTATTTATGTTTTTTTATTCTTATTACCGCTATTTACTTCGGGCCTTGAATATTATACATCGTACGATCGATGCCTCGGCGCGTCTTTTCCAGTCCCGCAACTTTGCAGACGCACGAATTCATGGTAATTTTTGCTTCTTCATTTCTCTCCCTCTCTCTCTCTCTCTCTCTCTCTCTTTCTTTCTCTTACTTTTTTCTTTTTATTTTCGTAACCACAAAACGCGTGAGCTGTCTCGAGTTGTTGTACAGTTAACCAGCCAGACAGACTGACGCGATTCCTTGGTCCGACTGTAGATTCGCTAACGCACGAACTTCGCTCACTATATCATCGTTGATGTGTCCTCCTCTTGTACGTAGGAAAAATTAATCTCTCTCTCTCTCTCTCTTTCTCGATCTCTTCTCTCACGTTCAAGATCTTCTCTCAATCTTCCGCGGTCCTCTACTTGCTCCGTTCACTCGGGAGCCTGTTTGCCAGATGCCCTTGGGATTCGAGTCCGTCCACTTCGTAAAATCATTTCGATGGTTACGTAATCTCTACCACCAATCTTTCCATTTCCCCTTCCCCCATGCCCCTCTCACTCTTTTCGTCCCTCTTCCTCCTCCTCCTCCTCCTCCTCCTCTCTTTAACCAATATCGTTAAATAGCCGGCCGGTTATTTATCGCCGCTTGTCGCGACCATCACATCCCAGACAACGGGAACCCAAGGGGACCAAATGAATATTATAATTAAGGGGCCTCTGCACCTTGTACCTTATTTCCAATCATTCGCTATTTTTTTTTCTTTTTTTTTCATCTTTTTTACTCTCCATTCTTCTGATATTATTTTTCTTGTTGTTGTTTTCATTCGTTGTGATGCCAACATAACCGTTTTAATGGACTTGACGTTTACCGTAATAGCTGACATCAGCTTTTTTTGCTCTCCTTCAATTCTCTTCGTTTTCCCTATAAAATGTCGATTTTTTTTTTTCATTCCCTTGTTTTTTCGTTTTTCTTTTATTTTTTTTTCTTTTGTTTTTATTTCATTTCTCTTTATGCACAGAAAAATATCGAAATTTTATTGTCGCACACGTGTCACAACCCAAGAGAATCGAGTTGTCCGTTTATTTAATCGAGAAAAAAAAATACTTCGGGTAAATATAACGCCGTGAATAAGAGCACAATGGGAATTGAGTGAAGGAAAACTGGTTGTTTAGCTTTTCAGAGATAATGCACATTTTTTCGCTCTGTTTTTTTCTTTTTTTTTCGATCAATGGGAATATATTTTTCTTGTTTCGAAGGAGTCAAAATATTAAATCGGAGCTTTAATTTTGATTTTTTAAATCTTGTTCCCAATTTTTTCAATTTTAATCCATCGACCTTACGTTTCGATCAAAAGGAGACGAAAATTTGATGCATTTGGATCGCACGTGTTCGTGTTTTTTTTTCTCGATATTTTATTTCAATGACAATGCTCTCGACGTCGCGACATTGAGTTTTCTTTTTTTTTATATATAACGTCGATATGAATTCACCTGGTACAAGTAATGACAGCTTTTCACTCGTACGAACAGTGCAGATCCGTGGGAAAGCCCTGAAAAGCACGACAACAAAGCTTTTTCTCGTTGTGTTTTCCAATATCTCTGTTTTTCTCTCCTCCAGCAATATTCATTTTTCTCTCATATTGCGTATTGAAAAATATCGAAACGAATTCTCGTTTCTAGCGAACTCTCGATATTCTCTCGTTAAAGGATTTTCCCCTTTTTTTTTCTTGTTCATTCTCATTTTCATTTTTGATCGTGAGTTTATTTCGTCGAATGAGCAATCACGAAATATCTTAAAGTATTAAATTCTTGCATCGATTTCATCGTCAGTTTTCATTGATTTGACGAAATAAATCTAGTTTTTTTTTTTTTCCTTTTTTTTCACTCACACTCAAATCACTCTGTCTTTAGATATTATATAATTTATTTATATACAGCATCAAGTGTATTTTACGATATAATTATTACTGAAGACTCCAGTAATCATAAATTTTATATCTATCAACCGAAAGCCTTCCAGTTGAGATAATTTTCGTCTGGAGCCCGCGATCGAATAAGATTTTGTTGAAAATATAGTTCAGTCACATATATATATAATAAATGAATATGTATACGTACACACATAATACTTCCCACGCGGTTGTTTCATCAGCTCCCGCTAATTCAGTTTGTCTGGGACAGTTTTAGCAACGACGGCATTTACCGCCTACACGTCTCAACTCTATCTACTCATCTCTTTTTCTCTCTTTCTCTTTTTTTCTTTCTCTCTATGTCTCTGTTTCTGTCTCTGTCTCTCTTTCTCTCTGTCTGTCTGTCTGTCTCTCTCTCTCTCTTTTACTCTGATCGTCTTTGAATTCACTATTTTCGCAGTCCAAAGTTCTCTTATCTTCGTATATGTTCAACAGGTGTAACGGAGTGTACACATTGCTATATATTTTGACAAGCTGTTCCGTGTCAAATTATCATCAAATTAATAGAAAATTATAAGTAAAAATATAATTAACGGGGCTACTGATCTAGTGAAGAAATAATCATTTTGAGGCTTGAATTAATTTGATGAAATTTAATGAATATTTTATCGAAATACTAAAGTTTTAATAGTTATCTGTGAAAACCGTTTGCGTCATTATGTCGATTATGCAAAATTAATATGAATCGATAGAATTTCCGGTTGAAAAAAAAAAAAAGAAAAAAAAAGTCGTCGGATATTTTTTTCTTTGATTTTTGTTGCTATGCCATAATTATTTTGCTTCATGGTGGAAAGATGATCGTACAGAGAACAGGAAAACGCGTCTTTTTCATCACCCACGCCAGCCTTCGTTCTTTACGATCACTCCTCCTCCTCCTCCCCCCTCCTCCCTTTCTCCTTCTGCTAAAAAACGATCTGAAAGACCCGCCGCAATACCGACGTCGTGCCCTAAACAAAGCTACAGCCAGACTTCTCGTTCATTTTATTTCAAATTCCTTTTTATTATCTTTTTTTTGTTTTTTTTTCGTCGTAATAAAAATTTCGCATCTAAATAGATAAATTTTACGCAAATATCTAGTAGTCGAAAATTGGGAAAAGGATCTTTAGGACACAGTCATTTTTTCAGTTGTTTTCCCATCGATTTCCGACGATTATTTAAAGGTTTTTTTTCCTTTCTAAAAATCTGCTTTCCTGAAAGAGTGACTCGTGGGGTTGAAAAAAAATCCATCATCGAAGAAAGAAATGAATTTTTAAATAACCATCGATACGAATGACAACAAAGTGCCTTAATAAGAAGAGATTAGTTTTTGTGAGATTTTGAAGAAATTTCAATGTTGAAAAAAGCCTCAGCTGTCATTAACGATTTTCGAGTGTCAAGTTGAATATTTATGAATAATATTTCGAGTGTGAAGTACAGCGATTCCATAGTCATACGGACCGTCACTTTCGTCTCTAATTTCGTAATTCGAAAGCAACTCTTGAATGAACGTCGCGAGAGATGAATGGGTTATACGTTTGCTATTCAGTAAGTATCGTCTTGTTAAAATTTTGGAACGTTACACGAGGCCAGAATGTATGTTAATTTTTTTCGTAGCATTTTTCGTCGCTTTCTTAACTCGTGAACCTGCGTCCATGAAGCAGACGAGAATCGTGTCTCGAATAAACAATTAATTATTTGTAGGTCTATGATGAAGAATGAGAATGATTTTTCGTATAATTTTTCGATAATTGGTGCCACGAGAACGTCAGTAATTTCATAATTTTCTGATTATATGAAAAATCATACTTTTTACGGTGTTTACATTTTATTTATTATTATTATTATTATTATTTTAATTAAAATTTCTTATTAGATGATCCCCGTATTATCAATTCGCGTACTTGAGATTTAAGTTATTCATAGAATCTCTATAGAGCTTTAGACATTAGTCTAGGAAGGTTGAATAGTATTTTTTTATTTGACCTCTTTGGATGACCGTTCGCCGTCGAGCAACGACTCGCCTCGACATTATTCTGGCCTTGAACTCCTCGGTATGCCAGAGAACAAGTCGAATGATTCTGTTTGTCTCTTGTTTAGTGAGTGGTTTGGGTGCTTCGGTAAACACAAATGATTCGTTCCCGTGAAGTGTTTTAAAAAAGATGTAGATTTTTAACGGTGAAGTCTTCGAAGACGATTTATAATTCGGAATTTTCGATATTATTAATTCTGTATTTCTACGTTTTTTTTTTTTATAACTATTTTATTTATTTATTTATTTTTCGATTTTTTAATCGGAAAAATGTCGCTCATTGTCGAATTAGGAAGATGGGAATTTTTTTAGGGAAAGTGATAACGATAATGACGATCCTGTAAAGAGTAAAATGACGCGTTGGGGAGTTTCGGAAACACGAGAAAGCACTTAACGAGTTTTAGATTTGAATGTAATAATGGTAATTAGACCGGAAAGTTAAGTTTCACGATGTGTCATAACAACTTTTGAGAAGATCCGCGAAAGAGAGTTCTCTTGCTTCTAAATCACGACAATTCGATCATCGCCTAGTCTACGGTTCGTCTTTAGCTTCTATTGACATTCATCTCGAGACACATTTTTTCACATTGGTCCAGCTGGACTTGATGAATCGTAGTGAGCAGATGGTGCTTCAGTCATCACATTGACATTTCATTTAATTATATGTTCTGCAGACACAGCTGAGAGATGGCAATTGATTTCCTCATTACGTTCAATACTAAATTAACAGAAAAAAATATTTTCTCATCAAAATCCTGCTCTTCTGTTAATAAAAAGAAAAAAAAATCCTGCGATTTAATAAATCTTAATAATTTAATAAATCCTGCTCTCCTGTCAATAAAAAAGAACAAAAAAAAAACATAAAATAAAAAGACAAAAATGTTGCAATTTAAAACGAAACTGTAAAGAAACAAATGGAAAAACATTGCAGTGCAGAGCGCAAGTATAATCGTATCTTCTGCTCAGTGGTGCGCCGCGATTTCCAACAGCATTTCACACACAATTGCATACAAAGTGATAATTTTGCGGTGGCGGTACATCATCCGGAGCTGCACACTGCGACGTCAGTATTAGTCGAACGTATATATATATATAAACTCGTTGAAATCTGCCATCCGTTCTCACAACAATAACAAATGTTGCGCGTTTCAAACGCAGTACCAATAGAAGGGGAGGGAAGATTCAGGAAGAGAGGGAAGCGAAGGAAAGCTTAACGGATTGGGAGACACAAAGAGAGCATGCGCGAGAAGAGTTTTGCGACGCATTCAGACTCGCCCCGGTTGTCTTGAGCTTGTGGCTCGTTTAGGATTTGCTTGGTTCGACCTGCCAAGAGCCTACAATAACACTGTGGCGTTGAAACACTGCAGCGCCACTGTCGCGTAGCCGAGAGCGCGAAACTCTCGTGCAAACGCTTTTCTCTTTGTTTAAACGACCTTTTCTCAACCCGCGTCCCCTTACTCGACTCTTTATTCAATATTTCTTTTTCTTTCTTTTCTTTCTTTTTGCTTTTTTGTGCTTTATTTTTTATTTATTTTATTTTTTATTTTTTTTTGATCACTGATTCTCGGGTAACAGTAACACGAACTACGGTCAGCACGAAATGCGTCGTGGCATTGCTTCGACTCTATAATTTATGACGCCACTGCCTTCGACCCCGTTGTCCTCTACCTAGGACATTGCGTTTCTCGTTGCTCACGGATCTTGGCATTTGCCACGTAACGTCACATTCGTCGACGACCTACCAATCGTATGGAAAGACAGTAAGAGGGAGGGAGAAAAAGAGAATGAGCGAAGGCGACCGGGGGGAAGGGATCGAACGCGATCATTGCGTCTCACGTAATATCAAAACGTTCAAACTGTTTGTCCTCTTTCAGCACTTCAACCAACGAGCCAGAGATTCTACAACTATAAATATAATTCGCGCTTCAATCAGTTTTATACTTCAGACCATTATCTCTTTGAAACTTTTTCTTTATCATACAACAACAACAAAATTCTTTAAACAAACAAATACATTGAACAAACTAAACAATCTCCACTGTTTCAACAGATTCATCATTTTTCCAATAATTTTCATGCTTTTTGCAACAATTCGTCAAAATCTGTTACTAATCACTCGAAACAGACAAATAAAAATGAATCGAACTCTCTAAATCTGTGATTTTTTCTCTTACTTGCTTGTTAATTCGTCTTCAAATTAATCAACCGAAGGATTACATTTTTAAATAACCATTAAAGGGTCCCAAAAAAAATATTCATCGTAGGAGCGAAACTTAAAATTAAAAACAGAAATCGAACGTCATGACAGCAGATTTATATTGAAAAAAAGCAATATAGAAAAGGACTTCTTACTTAAAATAATAATAATAATAATAATAATAATTGAAGAATATTTAAAAAACAAAAGAAAAGAAGATTGAGAAAAAAAAGAAGTGACAGTTTTTTTCTGGAAAATCATAGAAGGAAGACGTATTTCTATAAATAAATAAATTATATAATTGTGATTTGTGTTGACGTTGATATTAAAATTTAAAAAAATTCTATTTCACTGTATCCGATGCTACAATATGTATGTATACGTTTATCAAGTGGCTGTGACAAGCCTTTGTTCTTTTGGCACCGTCCAGCGTGACAAATATATCGTCATTTGCTTTTTTTCGTTAACGTATAGTATTTTTTTTTTTTTTTTAATTCTTTTCTTTTATTTTACATATGTAAAATATTTGACCTTGTAATTCCACGACGCAATGCTGTCGCCGCAAGACCTCAGTCAATATGCACGTAGTTCCGTCGTGGTATACACATATATATATATATATATTTATCTACAATCGTCGTTGAACTTCCTGACGCGCACTTTTCATTCCTCAAATGATCGATGTTTTATGATGATCACGATACGAATTGAGATTTTTTATTTGATTTTTTTTTCGCTGTCATATTGTCGAACACTCCAAGTAACTATTTGCAAAATTAGAACAATGTCAAATGTTTCGTTTCGTTTTTTTTTTGTACCAACTTTGGAAAGTCGAGATTTTTTATTCGTTGGAACTTATTTCGTTTTCTCGTTTTATTATTTAATCGATTTTTCTTTTTTCATGCTTTTTATTGAATTATTTCTTCGGAATAATGGAAGCAACTGCAGCAATTTTTCGATCGATTTATCTCGACTGTGTAAAGCTCCCTGGAGGATTCCGTTGTCGAGGTCGGTGCAGCCAGTTGTTGGAGAAAATCGTCCACATTATAATACCCGAACCACATTGCTTCATACGATAGATATACTTTTTTTTTTTAAAGCTTTCCTTTCCAGTATGAAACAAATCTTATCGGACCTTGACATTGACGTTGAAATTATTTCTCAGCTAAGTACTTTCAAGGGATTTATTCTCATTTTAATAATAGAGCACAAGGAAAATCGCGTGACCATCGCCTCTTTCTTCTAGTCTCGAGAACTTTCGGTCAAGCTCATGCCCAGCACGTCAGAAACGTTTGTTTTTTTTTTCTTTTTTTTTTTGCTACGAGGCTTTTCTCCTTCATCGAACAGCCTTTGGCGACGTGCTTTTTTGATGGATCTTCAAGTACTTCGTTCTTCTATGAATAAAAAAGAAATATACATTCCAACTTGACGAATTTGAATGTCTCGCAGATCTTGTCTGTCTTCTTATCGTCAGTCTCCTGCAGCTTATCACGTTCGTGGAAACGTCTTATATTTGTTTAGTCTCATCGAAATGCATATAAAGCGTTTCTTGGCATCGTTACAGACGTAACTTCAAACACAATGTGTAATATTCACGTAATCGAGCACTCGACGCAGTAAGAAAAAGACAGAAAGGTGTACACAAGGATAAGAACTTACTTGAACGTTTATATTCCTCTGTACGTGTCTAAATCTCTATGTTTATATGTTTTTCTTTTTTTTTTCTTCTTTTTTTCTTTATGAACATAAGGAGATACTTTTTTTCTGCGTATTTTATATATTTATATAGATATAGATTAATGTGGAGCAAGGAAAGCTGAGAAACGCTTGCGCAACAGGTTCTAAGGGCCTACCTCAACGCCCCGTCGCGATTCCTCAGCCTCGTCCTACCGCAACGTCCGTCGTTGTGACTACCGCGCCTCGTAATCCTCATCTCATCATATACCCATTTTTCTTCCTCGATCATAGATTTCTTTTTTTTTTTTTAATTTAACTGAAAATCGTTTTTCTACTCGAATAATCAACTAAAAAATTCTGTTGTCCTTATTCTTTTCAATTACGAATATGCTCTTTCGTCATTGTTTCGATTTTTTGAATTCTCAGAGTGTATGCAGCTCGGAAATTAAAGGAAAAATCGAGCTCTCTCTCTTGCTCATGGGCGAACCGTTTTCAATCAGAAAATCTATTTTTAATCATTTCTCACTAACTGTATGCAATTTTTTTTTAAATTAATAATTGTTTGATAAGTCGTTAATCAAATATGTCAATTAAAAACTTTGTTTAAAATTATTCATCTCTTTTGTTTGGTCTCGATAATCGTTTAGAACTTTCGTTGAAAATTCATAAAATTCATAATATTTAAATACATAAATAAATATATAAATATATAAACATATAAAATTTATACATAAATATATTTAAAAAACATAAAAATATATATAAATATTATTAAAGTATTACCGATACCTATTGGAATTCGTGATAAAAGAAACTACAAAAATAAATATTGCCAACAAGTCTCGAATACGCTACGCAGTTGCAACTTCACGTATTACACATGGTATACAGTGAGAAACTATAGTTGCATATATAATTACGGAAAATTACACGCTTCCTACTTCCACATATCGCACAGCGAGTAGTGCTGATTGTTGGCACGCCATCTCTATAATAGTTTCAAAGTTATTTAACGACTGGACACCAAACGGACAGGCTGATGAACTGAACACTAAATGACGAGAGAAACAAACAAATTAATTATGAAAAAAAAAAAATATATATATATATATATGAAAAAATGGATTTTTTTTTTTTTTTTTTGACATTTGTATCCCAAAATATTGATTATTCGATCATAATTTCCAAGTTATTTATCACACATCGTAAAAATCATTTGAACCAATAAATTTTATAACTTAAAAATGAATTAAAAAAATGCAACAATAAGTGAAAGTTTATTATATCAAAAGTTTGACTCGTTTTACCGGTTCTTTTGCAATAAATCCTGATAAATGTTCTCAATGCCAAGCTCTTCATGGCGAATCGACAACTTTCAAATATAAACATTGAAACACGTATTGATAACAGTTACACAGAGTGTTGCTTGAGTGGGAGTAAGTCGACAAGGTCTCACTTAATCATCGAGTATGATTTGCTAGAAATGTGGATTTTTTTATTATTATTTTTTTTTTCATTTTGTTTATCTGACAATCCATTATTCATCGGTACGAGAGTATCGTTGATTATTTTTGACTTATCGAACTCGAATGTAAAAAAAAAAACAAAAACAAGATAAACAATGCAAGAAACTAGTTCATATTTTTTAGAAAATTGTTGACTCGTTTATTTTTTTACAATTGAATGATTTTCAACGTTTTTTTTAAACTTCGTTTCCTCGCCGAATTGGCTCGCGTCAGAAGTGCGAACGTGTTCAAGATTAATTTGAATGAAAATTGGAAAAAAATAATAATAATAAAAAAAAATGACCCAAAAATAAATATTCTGCCTCCATCATTCGTTGGGCAATAGTTTATCGATCTCGATTTTATTGGACAGCTGTCCATACATCATACACACTTGTGACCTCGTCTTCAATGCTCTTTTACTCATTGTGCTCACAACCTACAGAGTGTGTCTCAAAATTACAACGAAAAAAACTTGGCTTTATAAAATATTCCATTCATTCATTTTGTCCATTCGTTACTATCGAGTTATTCCTTCAAAATCATTTCGTTCCTTATTTCACTTTATTTTTCTTTGTCGTACGATATCTGACACGACTTTTGGGACACCCTGTACACTTGCACCAACCATATATTCACACGAGTCACTAATAATGTCGCCATTAAACCTGGCATCTCTTTATTGGAGCGAACCATCACTCGGATCTTACATTTCAATACTACGATCATTTTCACCTTCGATTATCTCATTGAATCGTTTTTATTTATTATTTATTTTTTTATTGTATCAACAACGGGAAGAGAGAAGAAAAAACATTATTTGTTTAAACGATATTCGTAAAGGTGTATAGTTGCGCGATAAATGCGAAAGTTTAATGAACTTTTGACGTAATATTTATTAATTGTGACGTAAACGATCAAAAATGAATTCAAAAACTTTTTTTTTTTTTTTTTTAAATTTTTTATTTCTCTGAATATCCATTCAATGGATTTTAGTTCACGTCATAATACAATTCAAATATTTATTCGAGCATATATTTTATTTTCATTTCAGTGCATTTTATCCTATCTACCGCTTCCGAAAAATTCGAAAAAATCGTCTAATAAAAATAATCTTTTGATTTCTCGAACTTATCGCAACCTTGGACTCTGATCGACACGAATTTCAATCTGTCCAAAGATCGAGAGTTCGCGGGCCTCAAAACGATAAAAATACACTTTTAAAAATTAAAAAATAAAAAAAAAACAGAAATAGCATATCCTGAAATCCTTCGAAACAGTTATTTTGGCGATAAAAAAAAAATGCACATGACTTCGCGTAACGGATTCTGCGTTTATAGATATAACTTTTGAAAAAAAAAAACATTTATTTTTTATTATTCACATATTCGAATATTCTTTCGACTCTCGGCCTAGAAAGTTGGATCGGAATTTCGCAAATCCATTAAACGGTTTTCGACAATATAACAGACAGCACGAAACGATAATTAATTTGATCATAATGTCAAAAGTGTCAAAATCATTCGATTATTTTCAGTCCATTCTTTTTTTTTTCTTTTTTTTATTAAAAGGAAATGACTAAAAAAATTGAATTTTTTATTAAAAGTGAAAGGATTTCTTGCTTTTTTTTTTTTTACGAAAGAAAATTTGATTTATCGGAATTGAAGTAATTACAGCTTATCATTCTTCATCGTTTTGACATTTTTTTTTGTTTTTCGGAAGACATTTTTGCCAATGAATCTCGTTTGTCTGAATGGTGGGAGAAAAAGTGTTGGGTGCATTGAACTGGACTACGAACGACGATAAAAGATCACTCAGACTCGTAAATTATTGCAATTATGAGTGACAGATGTTTTCATTGAGTCACATAAAGCAGTAAATAGAAGACGAAGAAGAACAAGGAGAAGAAGACGAGGAAAAGAGTGTGGGATGAAAAATCACGTCTGCATTAAAGTCGAGACACTGAATGGAAAAATCAGCTCAACGATATACAGACAGATTATTCCATAAAAATGTATGGTTTATTTGTTAGAAAAAAAAAAAATTCTTTACCTCTCGACTGATCTCGAATACATATTAGGACAAATTACGGCATTTTTTTAATTTCATTTTTCGTATCCATGACATTTTTTCTCCATAAATATTAAATGAGACGAATTACAGCATTTTTGTATTTTCATTTTTCGTATCTATGCCATTTTTTCTTCATAAATATTAAATAAGACAAATTACAGCATTTTTTTATTTTTTAAAATATTTTTATTTTTTATTTTTCGTATCCATGTCATTTGTTTCTCAATAAATATTAAATTAAACAATATGAAAATATCCAACTTGAAAAACGTGGTGAATCATCGAGAGGAAATAGTAATTTCATTGAATTTCTGTGGTAAATCTAAAACGAAAAATGAATCAAAGAAGAAATAATTTATTTTCTTGAATTATTGGAATATTGGATGGACGTAAAAAATTTTCTTTAAATGGAAATTCACGATGAATCCTTTGTGATTTTTCCACATAGACATAAATTCCCGATTGACGATTTTATTCCTTAGTTTATGAGGAAAAACAGGTGATTTTTTTATCGATAAGTACAACTTTTGTATTATCGATAGAAAAATACCGTTCGATTGTGGACAAAAGACTTCGTTAACAGCTGAACATATGACTGGTTGGAAATCAATTTTCATTGTCAAGGTTTGGAGGTTCGATTTTTATTGGGAAAACAGGAAAATCTCGTTAAAGTTGCTTTTGACGTTGGCCTTTGAGGCTTTTATTGAAACGCAAACGAATTTCATTGTTGCCACGTCATATCGTTTTCTCAGGGTCATTCGAAGGTCGAACTTTCGTAATAACTTGTTAATATGAATTTTCATCATGAAAAGCACAGCGTCCACCGTTAATTTACAAACTTTCCATGCGTTTGCTCTGTACTTTCACAAATTCGATTCAACTTTGGTTACACGTGTACGCAGAAACAAAAGGTGACGTAACTTGATTGTCAAAAAGAAAAAAAAACGAACCTCAATTATCGAGAAAATGCTTTTCCCTTTTTTTTTCAATTTTCATCGACTTTATCAAGATTCGTTCATCAAAAAAGTAAAAAAAATCTCTATCAGTCAATAATTTCAATTTAATAATTTCAGTCAATAAAATTAATCAATAAGAACGCTGAATACAAAAAAAGAAAAAAATTAAAATTGAAATAAAAAAAAAATGAATAAATTTTCGATTCCAAGAATATAAAATTCAAGGCCAAAAAGTACAGGCATTAAGGGAAGAAAGAAAAAAAAAGCGCGTGTGGAAAGCAGTGGAGGATTGAACTGTGACGTCGATATGAAACGGCGACACCCCACGACGACGTCTTTACGCTGGCAGTTGTCAAATGTCGTATAGCAGTCGAGTGAGTTGAGTCTCGACCGTAGCAACAGTCAACCAAGGTCACCTAACTCGACTCTTACCGACAACGCGCTCACCCGATCCCACCATTTTTTATTCGCCATTAATAAAATTGTCCTCTCATTGGCCGGAAGTCAAAAGAAGACGGAAAATTTCATAATTTTGTCCGCCTTAAATGGCGAATCCAAAAAAAAGAGGATCCACAGAAAAAAAAGTATAATTTCTATTTCCCCTGCATCGTTTGAGCGTCATTTGAAAAATTCTCATCGCAAAATTTCCTCCTCGTTTCATACATTTTTAATTTTTTTTCTTTCTCTTCCATTTCCTCCTTCCACTTTTGTTCTCCTCACTCGATTCTGCTGCTCTCAGTACACTATATAGCACACACACCGACGTCTGCCAAGGGGGGGAAGACAGACACAAAAAGGCATTGCAAAAAAAAAAATAAAACTCTTTCGTGCCAGACCAAGAGAGACGAAGAAGAGGAGAAAGAGGGGAAAGGCAAGAGGAGGAAAAACAAAGAGAAGATTCGAGTGAGCTACGTGACTGGGACGACCAACGAATACAAATGTACTTTACATTCACGCTCATACAAAAAAAAAAAAAAAAAACTACATACACGTATATTTACTTCTGTACGAAAAAAAAAAATTAAAAAAAAAAGAAAAAAAAAAACACACGCATCGTTTCGAGCGAATTTGTGCGTCTGCTGTCAAACTCGAATATGCAAAAACGATGCATTGTAATATTTTTCTTTACTAATTATACAAATATTATTTATTTTCAATTATTTTACGAACAGTCGAATATAAAATAAAATTATTTTGCAGTACGAGTGTCTTTGAGATTTCGAACTTGTCAGGGTTGTTGACCGCACATCCGTACTGACTTGGAATATAAAAAAATACAAGTATATCTGTATAGAGAGGAAAAAAGAAAGAAAAAAAAGAAAGAAAAAAAAACCGATGGCCAAACGCAAACGTCGAGCTCTCCGGCTCTTCGAAGAGACTCACGCAGGCTCACAGTGAGGCAGGCAACGGACGGGGCCCTCGTCCGCACATATACCAACCACTACTACTTGACACCACCACTACTAACAAATTTTACGTTGAATATTGCCCACCATTGCTTTTTTACGACACGGAACGATGGCTTGAAAAAAGAGAATAAATGAAAAAGAACTTGCGAGTGCAGAGGTTCCCATTTTCCCAATTTATCTTCCTTTGTTTTTTCTTCATTTATTCATGAATATTTTTCATTTTTTTATTTATTTTTTTCTTCAAACTATTTTTATATACAATCGAAGGGGCTAAAAATAATTTCGTTTTATCAAAACATAACGACAACAAGGCGATGGCAAATTTTTAAATTTATTTATTTATCAATTTGCTTATTTTTCACTTTTTTTTTGTACTCACATAATCAAATTTCAACAGTTTTCGTAAAATTTATCATTTTTTATCTCGAAAATTTGAATTAAAAAAAAAATGTGTTGATTCTTATTTTTTGTGTTTTTTTCTCTCTTTTTTTCTGTGATCTAGACTGAATAATGTATTTTTAGTTTTTATGGTACGATACAAAATTCGTAATTGTCGATGTTTTAATAGAAAATTCACATCGAAGAATAAAATAACGTTATTACGTGTGGGCTGAGTGGAATAGAAAAATGATTTTGTTGAATCTGGTCTTCAGTTCGCCCACGAGTTCGTGCAAACTCGTTTTGCAAATAGTGTTCTTTTTTTATTGTATTTTTTTATATCGAATAAATACGAAAGACAAAATAGTCCGAAAACAGCATCCGGACCATCCCTGTGGCGCATTCGGCTCTCCCACAAATTTGTAGCTTGCAATTTTTCACGAGAAATATGCACCCTCAAGGGCCATGCGCAGTTTTGTACTTTGTCTGCTCGTCTCGCAGCAGCCACGAGACAGAGGTTCGCAATTACTTTAAAATATCTCTCGGAAAAAAAAAAAATCACATTCATCCAAAAATCACGAAGAAAAATTGAATTGAATTTCAATTATAAACACACTACAATTTACTTTTCATTAAATTTTCAGATATTTATTTATTTAATAATTATTAAACGTCATAAATCGTATAATATTGATCGAAAATATTGAAAAAAAAAAAAAAATACTCATATTAAATAAACCAAATTTATAACTTAATTTATCGAATCAATTTGACACTAAATGTCATTTCATTAAATTTAATCGTGAAATCAATTTACATCAAAATTAAAACACTTTTCGACTATTAAAAAAAAAAAAAAGAAAAAAAAAATTCTCCATCAAAATTTCAATTCAAATCCATTGGTTTTTTGTATCTATTTTTGTATAAATAATGAAAAATATAAAATTTGACATTTGAACTGAATTTTTTGAGCAACTCTAATGGAAAAAAATGAAGAAATGAGGAGTGTGCAGTTTTGCTGCACTCGCTTGTTTAAATGGCCTCTGCATATTCTCCTTTTTTTTCATATCTACACCCTCCTCGTTTCACCATGGCCATGGTTACCATTTGCCCTTGAAATTGTGAGCACGGCAACATGAAACCGACATACTCTTGAACAGCAGCAGTAGCGGCAGCATCGGTAGAATTACACGCTCCGGGCATCGGTAAAATTGGAATGGGGGATGACGAGTGCGGCAAGGGAAGAGGGGAGGGAGGGGAGGGGGGAGGGAGAGGGTGTTTCTCTTGGGGTTGAATGCCAGTCGCAAGACACTGGCCCAGCGTATCGATCCATTTGGCCCTCTGGCTTTCATCCCACCGCGCGAATGAGATGAAAACTACGGGCCAAATATCACCCCTCGATTGGCTGAATAAAAAAAAAAAAAAAAATCACCTCTCGAGTCTCACCTACTTTTTCCTCATTTCCCCTTTTTTTTCCATTCGTTAAGGCGCGTGTGAAAATTTGTGTCACATTTTTACATTTCCACAGTATTTAACTTTTTTTCTTTTTAAATCGAACCGTAAAGAAAAATTACCAAAATTTATATCGTAGAAATAATTTTTGAAATGTATTAAAAAAAAAATATATATATATATATATATGTCATGAAGAAATCTCGATGTGTTTTGTCAACTCATCGCTCTGAAACAGTATCGATCCGATCGTTCAGCACTCAAAGATATAAAATCATTTTTTTCTCCATTTTTTTTTTCTTTTCAATAATGTTTCGATCAATGTTCAACTACGATGTTGCTGATAAAATCTAACTTCGATATAGATAACTTATCGGATACGTAAGAGGCTTGTAAAGTTTAAAAAAACACGAAAAACTTGAAATTAAAAAATAAATAAAAATTTTAAATCGTTTTGCAAGACAATAAACGTTTTTTGTTTACTCAGGTTGTTTTCTTTTTTTCACAACTCATTTGTTTTACTTGTTAGAAATAAATTACGAGCCACTTTACACCTAACGGTGCACACAAATTCTTGAACTAAATTACTCGCCAAATGTTTCGTGTCTTACGAGCCACAATACTAATTGCACGCTTCGTGGCTAGCCATGATACAAACTTTGTTACAAATTATACAATTTATTCGAAACATAGAGCAACCTTGTACGTCATTCTGAACCGTTTCATTTTATTTGCCAATTTTTTTTTTCTCCCTCCTCAATTTTACTTCAAGGAAACCCCTTTAGTGCATTCCGTCAAGCATTTTATGTCTTGCCATTTTTTTCTATCCTCATTTTTCTTAAATAACTTTACTGAATAGAGACTTTGTTAGATTTATAAGACATTGAAATTTATTGTGCTCGCTTTTTTATCAATTATCACGTGTTTATCAACTCGTGAAAATTTCTTGATAAATATATTCATTTGAAAAAAGGACTAATTTGTTTTAGAAAAGTCGAATTCTTCGATCTTTTCAACAATTTTTTTTAAATTCTTATCAAATTTCAGGCAAATCCATTTTTTTTTAAGTTAATTCAAATTTTTCGATGTTTTCAACAACTTTATTTATTTCAATGAAAATTAAGGTGGAAAAGTCTTTTTATTTTTATTTTTTTGTAAAAATTGCATATTTTCGATCTTCGTAACGAATTTTTCGTTGTTTTCGAGTGAAATTCGAGTAGAATTATTCTTACTTTGTTGTGTTTTTATTTAAACTTGAAAAAACAAAATATTTGAAAAAGTAACTATGAAAATTGTTGACACCTCGTTTTAATTTAAATATAGAATTGAAAATTAAATTTAACGAAC
Source organism: Campoletis raptor (assembly GCA_948107755.1). Classification (NCBI taxonomy): domain Eukaryota; kingdom Metazoa; phylum Arthropoda; class Insecta; order Hymenoptera; family Ichneumonidae; genus Campoletis; species Campoletis raptor. The sequence continues at coordinate 8,332,507 of OX403631.1, forward strand.
GATTGGGATGTAAAAATACAGGTATAGAAAAATGAGGGTGTTTTTATAGAGTGAATAAAATTGGGCAAGTAGCCAGAGACGCAAAAATCGTTGTGTAAAGTGTGCGATGATCGTGCCAAGGGAAAAGCTCGCACGATTATTTTACGTTTCCGTGTGTTGCCTGAAGAGGAAGAAATCTTTGGCAGCTTCGTCGCATCCCAAAGTCTCTGCGTTTGACATTATCATCGTAAAGCAGGGATTACGAAGCCTGCATTAGAAGCAGTCGAGCAACTATTTTAGAGTTTATTGGCTTCGCCTTCTGCCCCTTAAGAAACGACAAATTCTGCAATCATGCAATTTTTTTCCGTTCAAAACAAAAGTATTGAATTTCAAAAAAAAAAAAAAAAAAAGAAAGAAAAAACATATATAACGATTATATTAAAAATATATAACAAAAACCAATAGTTCTTAATCTCTCTGTAAAGTAAAATTAATTAACAAATAAAATTTGTACCGTTAAGGGGAGAATTCAAATTGTGGGGACCGCGCGTGCGAATCCAACGATTCGCCAACCGGCACGTGTGTTTTTCGAATGCACCCAGTGAAATCTGACGCGGATACGCGACAGCACGATGCAAATATTAGCGAGCATTGCTTACTTATCGTGTTTATACTAATATATATATATATATATTTATATATATTTGTACGAGTGGAAAAGATAATGGAACGTTATATGTCTATATGTATATGGATGCTAAATTTTTATGTATGTTTTTTTTTATTACAGCAATCCACGAGCTTCACGCAATATGGCGGAAAAACAACGTCGTGACAATCTCAACACGAATATTTCAAATATGGCTGCTCTCGTACCCACCGTTGCCGGAAGTCCTCGACGACTCGATAAAATATCCATCCTCAGACTCGCAGCTACGTACCTGAGAACTAAATATGGTAAGTTATATATATATATATTTTAAAATATTTTTAAAATCCTCATTTGTGTCAATTTTATCGAAATTTGATTTTTTTATTTATTTTTCTTATTCTCTAATCCGAACTCTAATTTTTTGTATTTAATTTTTGAAAATTATTATTTCTCTTTTATTTTTGTTTTTATTTTTATTTTTTGGTCAAAAGTGCATTTTGAGTCATGAGTTTATAAATTAAAAATGAATTGATGTATTTTTCGAAATAAATGAGAATTTTATTTTGATTCGAATTGATTGATATTTTATGATTTTCTTTTCGGAAGCCCTTGGAGCTGGAAAAGGATCTTTTCTGCCCCGGAAGTTCGACAAGTTCGACTTGGAAAAATTCCTCTTCGAGGTAAGTCCACGTGTCGGGTGTTTTATTTTAAATTTATTCATCGGTGACATTTTTTCTATTCTTGCGTTTTTCCGGGCACTTTATTATCGTTGTGGCAATTTGTTTTTTTTTTTTTTTTTTCTTTCATAAACGGAAGTGAGGAAACGTTGTTTTTCTTTGATAATGACGTAGTTGATTGCACGAAGAACAAGGGGTCTTTGACACGATGTTTTTCAACTTCAATTAATACGACACGTGCTTCATTTTACCTACGCAATCGAGACTTTTTCATTAAACAAATAATTACTTTCTTACACTCGTAAACTTTTATACAAAACAATAAAAATCAAACAATTTATACAACCAAATGTCAAAAATACCTTGTAATCCTCTTGTGCAATTCGTGATGGAATGAAAAAAAAAAAAAAATGAATCCACATAAAGAAAACAAAATGATAATCGTTACAAAATGAAAAATAATTGGACGATTTTTTTTTTTTTTAAATAAATTTACATTTTTTTTCATATTCAATGTAATTTTTTATTTTTTTTTTACAGACTCTCGTCCAGAATGATGGTTTCATGATCGTCGTGACCTCGACAGGAAAAATCATTTACGTAGGTCGTCAAGTCGAACAGTATCTTGGACATGCTCAGGTGATTAGAACTTTCTTCAAACATCAAAAAAATTTCAAATTTCATTAAAATCAGTTTTAAATAAAAAATATGGAGTGAAATAAAATGTTTGAAGTAGAGGAATTTCGAAAGTTTTGGCAATTTGGTCGAAAAGACGTTGTGGCTCCTTTCGAGAGGATCAAATCACAGCAGTCTCGTCATATATATATATATATTCCTTCGTATATACACATATAACGTAAAATTGGAAATTATCGATCAAACGTGCACGCGAGCGCAAGCGAAACGCGTGCGCGTCCATGGTAACCATAATGCCGCACCTTCTACACCATATTCCCTCATTGTTGTCATTGTCGATGCTCCAGTATTGTCCCTTGTTCCCATACTACGGAATTTTAACTCTTATTTAATCCCAAATAATATCCTTTCACTCTCTTTCTCTTTCTCTCTCTCTCTCTCTCTCTCTCTAAATCTAATAATAACAAAAATCAACTTTGCTTAATAATTCAAATATCAAAAACATGAATCTCAAACAATGAAGTGAAGTTAAATAATCATTTGATTAATATTCTTAAGAAAGAAAATGATCTCGACATTACGAATCATTCGATGTTGTCTTTTTTTTTCCTATAAGATGGACACAAATTCATTGCTAAATTCTATGCTGGAAAATTAATTGAATTGTTTACAACTTGAGACTGTCTTTGAAACTGAAAATAAGCGAAACATTATTGATGAAGTTTCGATACAAAAAATAAAGTATATTTCGCTCTGTTTTTATTTTTTCAAATCCTATTAATAAATTTTTAATATTTTTGACAAATAGTTTCATTATAAATAGCAATTAAATGATAAATTTCGAAACTTATGAAAAAGCGATTGAAAGTTTATAGAAAATGGTATAAATGACTCAGTTTTTGTGAGTAAAAAAAATGGTCAAGTTTTTTCTTTTTTTACTGTATATTTATTCCCAGTTTAGACCTTTATGGTTGAGCTCAGACTTGGGGATTTCGGTTTCCTCGTGTAGACGAAAAAATAATTGTTAAAAAGTAGCAATTATTGGGAATTTTCAGAGTTTCCATGAATCTAGGAAAAAAAATATATTTATATATTAAAAAATGAAGAAAAAAAAGTAGCCCTGGCTTGATCCAGCCACGAGGACGAGAATTCGGAGAGAGAAAGAGAGACAGGCTACTGACAGATCATTATAAAGACTCGGAGAACCCAAATCAATGTGACTTTGCAAAGCATTGAAAGTATCCACGTCTCTCCCGGCATATCCTTCACGTGAAAACTCCTCAATATCCTGTCCATATATGTATATTATTATAGTGATGAAAATAAAAAGAGAACGAGGCAGATCGAGTGTGTCAGGAGCTGAAGAAGAGAGAAGGGAGAGGGAGGCTGCGGAAAATGAGGATCCCGTAGAGTTTTTATTCCCAGACTCTTGAAGTAAAGCCTGAAAATCCTTGTCGCACGTGTAGCCTTACCTGCACGCGTACAATATATATCAGCCATGCGCCAAACCATTTTCACTCAAATATTAACACACGAAGCCTCGAATAGAAAATAGAAAAAAAAAAAATTTCGTCGTCTGATGAATTTCCACTTTATCGATAAATTTTTTTGTTCATTTCATTGTCAAACCCATAAATTTTATAAATTCTTAATCATTTTTTTCACTTTCCACCACGGATCCATTTGTACCAAATTGTCAAATACATTAAATTCATTTTTAATTACAATTATTTTCTCGATTTTGTTATCGATACTTATTTTTTTTCGTTTTTTTTTTTTTTTTTTTGCAATCCCATGGAAAAATTTCATACTGAACGAGATTTTCATGATCTTGGAAGACATCATGACGAACTTTATGCTGTTTGGACGTTGTCTCGCGTAGGAGGAAAATAACGCGATAGATTGAGACGAAAAGAAAGAAAAAAACGTCTTTGCCTCATTAACGATAATTCGTCAACGATAATTCGTCTTTAACGAACTCTTCATTCTTAAGACGTATCTCACATGAACTAAGATAAAAAATATGAATAAAACCGTCCTTCAAACGTGGCTGCAATCAAGCTTTGATTGTATATGTTTCACGCAACACCCGATGTCCCACCGTGAAAATTACGTGCACATTACTCCTTCAACTCTCTCTCTCTCTCTCGTTTTTCTCTTTTTCTCTGCCTTCGAACATAAGAATATCGTCCGTATATACGTGCACGAGGAATATTTCTTTAGGTCGATTTTAACCTTTTTTTTATACTCATTTGTGAAAATTTAAATCTCTAAGATAAAGGATTTAAAAAAATAAAAGATTGATGATGAAAATTTTTGCAAAAATATATTATCGCCATATGAAAATTTTCCCTTATTTTTCTACACATTGAGAAAAAAATTTCGTTGCATCATTTGATTGAACAAAAAAATACTTGAAAAGACAATATTTTCGTCCAATAAAATAAATTTTGTTCGTTCAACGAAATTTTTTTTTTCGGAGCAAGAATTGAACACAAATTTGTTCATAAAAATATAACGAATGAAGGATTATTTTTGAAATATGCATTTTTTTTTGTCTCGCAGGCTGATTTACTTGGACAGTCGATCTACAATTACGTTTTTCCGGACGATCATGAGGAGCTGACAAGAAATCTGACACCTAGTGAATCGGTGAATCGACTGATGCTGACGGAATCTTCTTCGCAGGAAGATAATTCAAACACATCTGAAGATTCGAGATCGATCGGTGCAAACGGAATGCCATTCGGAGACGAGAGGCGAAGCTTCGATCTGAGAATGTCACAGAGAGCTGCTTCGAGACGAGAACACACTCAGTACGAATGTTTGCACATAAGTGGTCTTCTGAGGCCAGCAGAAGCCTGTAGAAATCCAGGAACTGAGAGACCAAAAGGCCTCCACGGTAATGAAATCAAATTTCTATCCGTTTTTTTCACTTTTTTCAAATTACACCAAAAAAATCATCAAAATTCACAGATCACGATAATTATTTTTGTAGAAAAACGAAACCAAAAAAATATCGAATGGGAAGAAACTTTTTTCGTTTTTATTCAATTTATCGAAATTAATTAAGAAAGAAACAAACAAAACAATTAACGTGACCTTGATAAGATTTTAATCAACTTTATTTAGAGCTTGAAATAAAATTGTGAAATAAAATTGAACAGAAATGAATGCGACGAGCAACGACATCATTTTCGTGGGCATAGCACGTATGAGGAAAAGAAGAATAACCGAATTGTCGTTGCTGGAGGCCAACAAAGAGGAATACGTGACGCGTCATCTGGTCGACGGTCGCATTATATTTTGCGATCATCGAATATCCGTCGTCGCTGGTTACATGACCCACGAGGTCTCAGGCATGAGCGCATTTAAATATATGCACGCCGAGGACGTGCTTTGGACTATCGTCGCACTACGACAAAGTAAGTACAAATAAATATTACAATAAAAAAACATTCATAAATCATTGACAATTCATTAATTCATAAAATGCTTTATTTTCGATAAATAATTGTTTTTTTTCGTTTTAGTGTACGATCGGGGCGAAGGTTTCGGCTCGTCGTGCTATAGGCTAAAGACAAAAACCGGTGAATACATTTATCTTCGTACTCACGCGTACATCGAGGTCGATCAGGATCGACGTTTATTCCAATCCTTCATTTGCGTCAACACTTCCGTCTCGTAAGTCATTAAAATTTTTTCCTTTACCATTTTAATATCTTACTCGATCAGTCATACAATGAATTATCGAAAATTCCATGTTATTGTTGACATAATTCATTCATTTGATAAATTATTGTTCCATTGTTATTGTTTCAATTGTAAAATTCGTTAAATTGTAACATAATAGCAAATAATCATTATTTTTATCAAGATAATGATTTTAAATTAAATGTTTTTTCTTTCTGTTCAATTAATTAGGAGAGAAGAAGGTGAGAAACTCGTGAACGACATGAAAACGAGATACTCAGCAACAATGAGTGGACAAGTAAGAAAAATATTGGAAAAGTCGTCAGAAAAATGACCTTTTTACGATTCGCAACGTCTAAACTATTTTTTATTTATTTTTTAGTCCAACGCGCTTCAAACTTTTGCGCCAAAAGCCGCAGTTAAAGATCCTTTGCAATTGGACGATGCGATAAATAGCTTAATCAGCGATATCGCCTCACGACCGGCCTCGGAAGACGGTGCGACGTCCAACGCGTCCAACGTACCGGACGTACAGTCAATGAAAGCTGTTTGCGTTTCGCAACATCTTCCACCCGCATCCATACACGCCAATGAAATTGGCATTAAATGCATCGAGCGTCCTTTAGCCTCGAGCGGTAAAGATAAAAGTATAAAACGTGAGACCAGTGTTTCGTCGCCGGGTTCGACGCACTCCCGGCACAGCGACAATTCGAGAGATTTCGAAGAACCTCGCACCCAAGGACCGTCCAATGTTTCCACTATCAACGCGCGGTGCGCCGAGAACATAATGTCAGAAGTGAGTAGATTTTTTTTTTTTTTTCAATTGTTATTAATAATTTACACGACCCTCCTTGGAGGCTAAAATAAGAATCGATATTTCGGAATATTTGGGAATATTTATTCGTTTTTTTTAGAACTTAAACATTCGTTTGACTTGAAATAAATGTTGTTGTTATTTTTGTTTCATAGAATATTGACAGTGACGAGAAAAAACTCTTCCATTCCCAAAGTAAAACGTCAAATGTTCATTATGGAAAGCGTGACGAGGATTATTACAAAATTGAAGGAAGTTCGGGTTGTTCGTCGTCGATAGCAACGGAGGATTGTTCTGGTTCGAATAATCGGGAATCGATGAAATCCCCGCGTGTTGCAACGACCGTTCAACCGTGCAGTCGTGGTAAACCTGAGAGTATGTTCGCCCACGTGAAGATGGAAAAGCTCGATTATGGAAACGTCGAAACAAGGGAGCGTCCGAAGAGTCGTACGATAAAGAGACCGAATGTCGATGATACACCGAATCCGAGCAACAAAAAACGTCGTGGAAACAAAAGCGGAAATTGTGGAACGAAAGTGACGATGAGTCTTGAAAATAACGACTTGTCGAACGGTCATTACGAACCGAACAATCAGTGCCCTCCTTTTGTTAATTACAAGGACGATCGAATACTCGACCAAAGTCCTATTCTTTGCAAAACGGAACGAAACACTCCAAACAACAACGGAATCGCACGCTTCGAAAACAATTCGCCTTGTCCCAGTCTCCATGACTTACCCATCGATTATCAACCCTTAAATTCCTCGAATGTCGACTTGACCGTCTACGGGGATGATTTTCCGGACCTCCAGAGTGACTCGTTTCTCAGCTCCGAATTAAACGACAATCCAGGTATTAAAACACGTACTGAATCAATATTAACGAAAAAAAAACAACAATTACAGCCTTAACACAGAAATATCGTAAAAACCCAAAGAAAATTGAGCCTGTAAACAATTTTTAGTGAATTTCGTACTTTTTTCTTTCATGAAACGGGAAATATTTGAGTCGAATAGACTCTTCAATTTGAATATCTTACAATGACAAAATAAATTCTAGATATGATTGTAAAATAATCGAAGTCACAAAATCTCGTAACGATTTGTGTCTCGGTCGTTTTGTAGATTTTATGAAGATTTTCGACGACTTGGGCCCCGTGATTGGCTTCGAAAGTGAGTTTCTCTCATCGCAATTCGTCAACAATGTGCCCGTTATTTTATATTCTTGACGTGCATTGTTGTCCTATTTATTGATGTTCCGCGTCTTAGCGTTCGTTGCAAATGATGCATGATTTTTTCCATCCCACCACTTTCTGGGGTTCTTACGTTTCGTTTTTTTCTGCTGTTTCAGGAAATCTTGACGAGAGGACGATCCAACAATTTCCCAATAATGACGTAAGTTGTGTCTTTTTCTTTAAAACAATTCATGTCGCCTTTTCTCTCACTATTTATTGACATTCTAATGCACGACAATTCGTTGAACGCTTGACGATGTCATTCATCGAAATGGATAATAATGAGAAATTTTGTTACAGCAAGCGGTGAGCGAAGGTCTCAAGAGGACACATATGGAGCTGGAAAACAGAATGACACTGCAACGAAACGAACTTTCGGTGCTCGAGCATGAGCTCAAAACACCCGCTTTTAAATCCGAGTTTTTCAAACCCAGAGAAACGCTCATCGAGTTGAGGGTAATTTTTGTTCTTTCAAAACTTGTCTATTATTTTTTTTCAACGTCTTTTACTCTTTTCAAACAAAATACATCAAAATATCGATTTCTAGCACCAAATATATTCTTCGATGGTTTTCAATAGGTTTTTTTCAAAAATATATACTTTATTGCTCCTCAGGCAGAGCACACGAAAAACACTCGAATGCTTCAAACGATACAGCAAGATCATATGAACAACATGCAGACGAACTCGATGAAGCAAAACATAGGCGTTTGAGGGTGGCTCAAGGACAACGACGTGTCCTAAGGGACGGTCGTTTAACGTAAATAAAAAAGCAATTTTCAACGAGTCGCTATAACGCAATGAATGGTTATTTTTCATCATTGTTAATTCTTCGCTGAGGAGAAGTCGTCGACAAGATTCTCAGCGTGGAAATCGTTGAGCACGACGTGGATCGTTTGCTATTTCCTCGTTCGAGAAAATCTGTATCGAGAAGAAATAGTGAATATTGAAAAATTCGTTTCGATGAAGAATCGAAAAAGGAGAGAGAAGAAGATGAAGAAGAATCGAGAGACGATCGATTTGGCAGGTTGGCAATGTCGTTTAATCGTTGATCGATAACTCGTCGAGAGGAAGCAAAATTGTAAAAAGAAATTTAAAAAAAAAATAGATAAAGGACCATACCTAAGAGAGCCCTGTGGTGAAAATAGAGGAAAATAATCCGCGTGAATAAAAATTAAACAACGGATTACGAGGGTTTCGTCATAAAAAATCGGAACACACAAAAAGTATAATTCGTTGAAAACGAAAAACAAGAAACAAAACTAAACAAATAAACATTAGAAGTGAAGAAAAATGTGCAATGGACGTGTTGAACCGCGGATAATATAATTTTTCGTGCAAAATTAAGTAGTTAAAATTCGTATCCTAGCCTACGAAACAAAACAAAAAAGCAAAATTTTAAAAGCCATTCGTTTGTAAAATTGGTCAAGCAACGAACCGAATTCTTCAAAATTGCGAATCTCAGATTCGATCGATTAGAAGAAACAAAAAAATGTTACTTTATTTTTTATCATTGTTATTATTCTTTTGTTTTTTCGTTTTTTACAAAGTGAAACTATTCTGAAACCGACGATTCCCGATCAGCGGGTATTTCAAGACCCGTTAAAATGTGTTTCTCCACGGGGTAAATAGTGCCAGGGACACTATTACGCGCAGGCGTGCGCGTTTTAAACAATAAATCAATACGATTTAAATTAACAATAATAGTAATAATAATAATACTAACAATAATAATAATTTATAAAAAAAATAAAATAAAAAGAAAAAAACATTAGAGAAAAAAAAATTAAGCTACCTCGACGCAATGATGAATGCCTACGTGAGAAATTCGCTGGAGCGAGGAGAGAAAAGAATCGATTGTAGAAATCGAACACATTTTATTAGAGACATAAGAATGTTAAGGCTAATTTACGAACGAAAAATTTTAAAAAATTAAAAAAAAAAACACGAAAAAAAAACAAACAAAAGGAAAATAATAATAATTAATCGTTGCCATCGTTTTTAATTGGCTCACCATAAGACTGCAATGTTATAATTACCGTATACATATATATGAACATAAATATATTATTATATTATTATTATTATTATTATTATTATTATTATTATTATTATTATTATTATTATTATTTTCATTATTACTATTATTATCATTTTCATCGTCATCATCTTCATCTAGATGTAGAATAACGTTATTCAGAGTTCGGACTATCCCGGTACACGGTACTAATCGAAGGAAACAAAAAGAAATGGAGAAAAAAAAACATATGAAGAAACATATAAAATCCGATGAAAATAATGTTCAATTAGATCTCGCGTTTTCTTGCCACAGATATTGATCCACAAAGTACGAAATACTATGACGGGGGCTGCTCTCATAGTGAAATTGTATAGAAGAATGAAAAAAAAAAAAAAAAAAAACAATGAAGCCCTCTGGTAGATAAACCTTTGGATCAATCCGATGTACAATTTTTGAAATAAGATCCCAGAAATTTGCTGCGAAACGTTTGTTGTTACACGTTTTTCAAAGCATAATTTTAAATCTTAAGGTCTCTGGTGTAACTAATACTATTTACGTACTATTGATATTTAACTCGTACAGTTTTGTCATTGGTGAGAAATGACGTGATTCTGTTTTTAATGGCCTTGATATTTGTTTTTGTATTTTTTTTCTTGTTTGACGAACTGCTGTCTAGTGGTCGAAGAGGTGTGGAAAATGAAATCTAAATGAAATATTGGAGAGATCGTTATTCGTCGTAAAATTTTTGTGCAATCGTCACTCGACTCGACTTTTCCTTATTTCAATATTGTTTTTTATGATTTTTTTTTGTTTTTTTTTTCTTGTTGTTCTTTATCGTTGTCCCAACGAAGACTCCATCAATCTTACACGAATTTGTTCAGCACTAACGTAAACGGGAATTAAATATTAATTTTGAACGCTTTTTTCGGACATGTGCAATTTTGACTAATTTTCAATCGCTTTCGGACTCAATTATTTCACATTTTTCCAATCGCGCTGAATCTCTCCGATTAAAATAACGATGAAAAAAAACGAATCAGATATGACTCCCCAAGCTTGAAATTTACGATATTTTTATCGGTTTATAACGATCAAGAATTTCTTCACGTTGGATAAAATGTAAACTTTATTCTTCAATTTGTAAATTGTTTGTTTTCAATATTTTTTCGTCCTCGAGAACAAACCAACGAGGATAGGCCCTCGAATTTTAAGGAGAAAAAGTTTTGAAATTCCATCAGAAACATTGTTAATTTGTTCTACATTGAAATTTTTAATGGAACGTTCCTCGTTACGTGAAAAGGGTTTCGTACGTTTTTCGAAAATTTCTTTTTTTCTCAAAACTTGGAATAAAAAATGAACGAAAAACCACGTATTTTGCACACGTTTTTATAAAAATACTGAACCCAATAAATACGAAATTTCTCAGGCATTGAACGAATAGTTTCTCAAATATCGCTTGAAAAAAAAAACAGAACATTAATCTTCAAAAAGAAAGAATGTTCGGAAAATTTGTCGGAACATTTTATTTCTCAACCGTTGATGAATGATTTTTTCATAATTTTATTATTGCGAATGAATATTCGTGGGTGTCAAAGATGGTGGAATTTTATGATTTTTTTCTATACCGTAAAGAACCGAAATTTTGATCGGATAAAATGCTTGACATAGTTACGTTTGTAACGAATCCTCGCAAAGGTTTAACATGAGCCACCTGTTCGATATTGAAGAAAAAAAAAACAATTAGTAAAAACTGAACTACATTTTGAACGTTTTGTCAAACAGAAACATTATTTGTGGAGTTGAAAGAATAAACAAAAAAAAACATCCCTCAGAGTACTCAAAGTATTCTCAGATAACACGAAGAAAAAAAAACGTTTAGTCGATCTTTTCATCCTGGTAAAAAAACTGAAGCTTAATCGTTATAAATCATTGTGACACAGACGTTACGTTCGAGACAAAAAAAAAATAAAACAAACACTAAACCCACAAGAAAACACATAAGCATAAATATATTAGAATATAGACAATTAATTGAAATAAAGTCTAACTTTATAGTATTGTAAATACGTTATTATATTTTATACTTTGTTAATCGTAAATAAGTGGTTTTTTCATTTCTTGAATGGTGGTAAAAGCGAGCCCACCCGACATATATAAATATAAAAATAAATAAATACGCGATAACTCGTTTGACGAGCGAAATGGGTGTAAAAATGATAAAATTGACACAAAATTCCTGGTGAATTATTACGATCAAAAAAAAAAAAAAACAACAACAATAAGAAAAAAATTGAAAAAAGAATGAGAAAGTAAAGAAACACGAATGAATTTTAAAATCGGAATGATACAAATTTTTGTAAGAAAAGAAAACTTGAGCAATTAACGAAAAAAAAAGTTGAATAAAAAAAAAACGAAAGAATAAATCAATACGACCCACGTAGCGAATCTATACACATTGTAAAGGGAATGTATGTGCGTATGTATGTGTGAAAATATTGTGTTTTGTGAAATGACTTGTATGCACTGAATTGGTAAAAAAAAAAAAAAAATAGAAAAAACAAAAACAAAAGAAAAACGTCATTTTACACTTTCACCCCTTCGATGACGTGAATTATTTGTGTTTTTGATCGACGATAATACGAAAATATTAATCGATTGAAAAAATCAGAAACAACACCGAATAAACATTTTCTTTCGTCATCGAAATGCTGTCGACGAGGGTGAACATAATATCACGATACACAAAAAATTAAAAAAATGTATACATCGATAGAAACTTGGCACATCCTGCTCATATTATCCGAAAACATAAATAATTGCTCGCTGACGAGTTGACTTGACGTTAAAACCAAATTTGCAAGAAAACACAAACAAAATAACGTCACTATACAAATTGCGTATAGATTTTTGTACATATTTCATATTTGTAATCTCAGTGTTTTCGCTACTATTAAATTACCACCTGAATTCCATACCTCAACGATAAATATAAACAAATAAATTGAATTAATTATAAAACACGTTCTTTACGTTTACTTTTTCCTGCGTCGATATTTTTTCATCTATTTTAATTTTTTAAATCAATGTCAAGTGACGTAACGATCGAGTTGTAATCAGAACGAGACAGTGACATCTGGAAATAACAAAAATTACTTTTTTTTCAACATGGTTCGTCCGATCGGTATAAGTTTATCTTGAAGGAATTTTTCGTATTCGTTAAATTTTTTTTATTTTCACTTAATTTAAACTGCTCATAATAATTATTTTGACTCACATCGAAAAAGAAATTGAGAGAAATTCATCAACACCATGAATACAAAATTTGCTCATTACTTCTGACCATTAAAAAGCAATTTTTTTAACTTAATTATCACATTATCTATACTTTTACTTTCTTTTATTTTCATTTAATTAAATAATCATTTTGTTTACTTACCTGTCGACATCATCGTATCGTAAGTATTCGTAATTTACACTGAAGTAAATTCTATCGTCTATTTTCCTATTTTTTATTTCTCCATTCTTAAATATTTCAATGTATAAAAATCTGCATTTTTCAAACTGTGTTTTCGAAAGGGAAAAGCATTGTAAAAAAAATATGAAGCAACACAGAAGTGAAGATAATGAGAAGTGTCAGAAAATGAATATTTTACCAGAGACAATTTTTTTTTTTCAATTAATAAACAACAGAGATAAAGATATTTTTTAATTTATATGTTTTTTTGATATTTGAGAGTAAGATTTTATATCGAAGACACAATTGATTAGCCACACAGTTGATGAAAAATAAAATAAAAATAAAACAAACATTATAGGACGAAAAAAAGGTATTAAGGGTTGTTTTTTTCACACATCGACGATAAGTATAAATGTTATAGTATTTATTGATCAACACCCTCGTGAAATGAATAGTAGAGCCGATATCGGAGAAACACCAATTCACATATTATATATATATGTGGGTATTTTTTTTATTGATTTTTTTTTGTTTTTTTTTTTTGTTTTTTGTTTAAATTTTTCATTTTAATCGCAGTTTCCGACAAGCGGTAGAATTTACGTCTTATTTATGCTCGGGATTGAGTATGCATGAGAGAATATACATGTCTGTCGAAAGGCACCGATCAAATTCGAGGTATACAAATGGAAAATCAACGAAAAACCGTAAATTCAGACTTATTTTTTTTTTTGCGCATACGTTTTCCGTAGGTGAAAAGTTAAAAAAAATAAAAATAAAAATAAAATGAATTGAATGAGAAATGGAATGAATGAAATTGATCAATAATAAAAATGAAACAAAATCGAATGATTTTTCACTCAAATTTGAAATCTTATAATAAATTTAATTAAAATCTCTAATCATCTTCTTTTTTTTCTTCTTCGTACAATTAAAAAATATGAAAATACGAGTACGATTGTGTGACGTACTTAGCCTCTAACGAACATTATCGTTATTGATTATATTTTCCCCTGGAAAGCGACTGAGAATCGACCAAAATGAAGGATTTTTACTTCTTTTGCATAATACTGACGTTTGAATCGAGGATCGACAGAATTTCAATCAGAATTTTCTACTTTTTTTTTTTTTTTTTTTTTTTTCAAATCGCATTAAAACTCTTTTGATGATTCAACGAAATAATTGAAATTTTAGTCACCTTTTCACTCTCACTTTTTACCTTTTACTAACATTTTTCTTGTTGTCCAACTTGGATTAAAATTTGAAAAATAAAATAAAAGTGCGTGGTACAGAGTTAATATATGATCGATATATTTTATAGTATTAAAAACAAAAAATCGCTCTGTGGAGAGTCCCGTCGCTATTCGCCGGTTTTTTCGGGTGTTTGATTCGCGTTTATTTATTGTTATTATTATCTACAGCTAATTTCGGGTTCATTATTTACAGGGTTTAATTTTTTTTTCCTTCTTTCTTTTTTTTTCTCAATTTACGATAAACGAGAAAAAATTTCGTCATATTCGTAATTGTAATTACTCAATATATATGTCTTCTATGGGGAAAGCAGTCTCAATGAATTTCGTGTAGAATCGATGAAAAGCTCGTCTGCAAAGAGAAAAAAATGAGAAATTTCGCAAAAATCAATTGCTTGAGTAAAAAATTAATTTAAATTGTAATTAATTGAATTAATTATTCAGCTATTTACCCAACAGCCTCGGCTACTGGTCTCGTTGTGTCTTGGCCGATAAACACGTGACAGGCGAATCTTTGCAACGTTGGATGCTTCGTTATGAAGCCAAGATATCGATGATCGTGTGGATGAAAGGCGCAGAAGGATACATTTTTCAACGAATAAAAATAATCGTGGCACGGACCCTGGTTTTTCTGCATCGTAATTTTAAAAAATGACAAAAATAATAAAATATCTCGTTTTATCACTTTTGTAAATCATCATAAATATCAACAATTCAAAATATTAATTATCAACGTAGAATATAGTTTCGATCTTGTTTTTTGGTAGTCGATATAATTTTATCCTTTATTGAAACACTGGGTCCATGTGACCCAAAGTGTGATTAGCAGTTCTTGGGTTCGTTTTTAATCGGAAAAAGTCATGACGACACTTTGAAAAAAAAAAAAATCATTGAAAACCTTGATTTTTCCCAAAATTGAACTCATCAGAAATGCTTGTTCTCGAAAAAATAATATTTCCATGACTAAAAACCACAATATTTTGGTTCCCGAATACTTTCACATTAACAAATAAATTAAGTTTGTTTTACAAATGAAAAAATCGTCAATTCTGGTGGAAAGGTGGAAAAGTCGGAAATATTTTTTGTTCGGCTAAAGATAATGAACGCTGTGTGGGTCAAAATGACCCAGTATGTCAACGAAAGGATGATAAACTCTATTAAGAAAAAGTTTAATAAAAATCTCAATAAAAGTGTTTCGATTACACAATCGATAACATAAAATGGAGAATATTTATCAGATTTATACTCACCGGAGGCTTGCTCCGATCTACCATACGAAGTCCCTGATCCGATACCTCGAGGATACAGCTCTGCGAGGGTGGTAAATCCTGGGAAGAATTTCCAACGATTCTACGAACCGCTTGACAAACAACCCCCGTACCTTTGTGCACTAGAGTTTCGACGGAGCCCAAATAACCGAGAAGGTAACGTTCCCTTTTGACTTTTGGGGTCGAAGGATCAAAATCACTGTAATCCATGTCAACGGCGTAGGCAGATGGAAATATTCCTTGACGACCGGTGCGCAAATTCACACCTACGACAGAAATTCTTCGATTATTTTCGTTCTTCGTCAATTATTTTTCAATTTAATCGTTCGCGAGGACAAAAATAACGAAATTCATTGAAAAACTTAATTGTAAATAAATAAAGAAATAATTGATCGATTTTTTAGAAATAATTATATTTTAATAATAAAGATATTTTTAGGTACCTTCGCACCACAAATCATCTGCTTCTTTTTGCACGTAAATTGGATCACCGATTTCGAGATCGATCTCGTCGTGATGCCGGGGAACAAATTTGTGCAAACCACGATGAGTCGCCTCCAGGAGTTCTAATTGCGTAAACGGTATACCGCCACTTCCTTCATTAATTTAAAATTTTTAATATAAATATGTAATCTCTTAATAATTAACAATTCATTAATAAATTATTCTTTAATCATTTGCAATGAATCATTTTTAATTAACCTTTCGAGTTCTAAAGTTTCATGAAGTTTGCATCGTTGGAATACAACCCAATTTATGTATTTATTTATTTATTTATACCAGAGCCCAAAATTTTTACGCAGTCGTTGAAAATTGAATCCAATGGAAATATCGAAACGATTTTCAACGCGTATTAAATATTAAATTAAAAAAAAAAAAACATTAAAAAAAAAAAGCAAATGAAATTGAATAAAACATTTGACCTTCATCAGGCTTTGCGGACGTCGAAAGGTTAATTAATGATTTAATTAATGATAAAGAGTCGTTGAATAATGAGGAATTTTACCAGGCGTGCTCGAGGGCGATACGGAATCGGTATTTTGGCGAGAATTGCACGGAATCGGTGAAACACTTTTTGGTCCATTATCAGGAGAATGAGCAGTGCTGTGTCCACTGTCCGTTGCCATTCGTTCGCTATCGGGCGAGCTGTCCTCGTGACGAAAGCGAGGATGACATTTTCGTAAAACCAAATGAGGACGACTCGAACCAGTTGCACCTGCCAATTCGTCGGCTAATGAGTTTGACGTGTGCAGGGAACCATTTTGTTGGCCACCGTTTAAACCTGTTCCGATCGATCCAATCCAATTTCTTTAATTCGCCATTTCTCACTATTTCAGTACTTTCAAAAATACATTAAAAACTTTGAGAAAAAAAAACCAAAAATTAATGATTCTTATATTGCTTCTGGAATTATTCGAACGGTTGATAGAATAAAAAAAAAAAAAAAAACAATCAAAACTGACTCGATCTCGAGTTATTAAACGACTGTCACGAGTCTTCGGTAAAACTTCTGAAAGAAACATCGTCAGCTCGAGCATAAGATTGCTGATGAAAAGATCTCGCGTGTCGTTCTATATTTCTTGCGGTTTATAGTCTCACTGCGGTTTTTATTTGAAATCGATTCGTTTGTATTGCATTAACGACGTTGCGTTCTTTTTTTTTTTTTTTTACATCAGAAGACATCAGAGGATGAAGTTTTTATCGTAATGATAAAAGAAATAAAAAAAATTTTGGCAGAAAACAAAGATTTTAGCCAAATTCTTATTGACTGACTTACATTTTTTGTTTTTTGGTATTTCCGGCAGACGTCTTCGACGTCGTTCGTTGGCACAGCTTGCGGAACGATTCGCCGGAACGTGTTCCGGTGTTGGCCAAGAAGTTAAACTCGAACACGAATCCCCGATGTCACTTACGACACTATCTCGCCCCCCATTATTATTGCCATTCAAATTAAGGCTGTTGTTCCCCAACGCCCCGTATACTCCGGATGCTCGAATCCTGTTGATGCTGTTCAGCCCACCGAACAAGCTAATGTCAACCAAGGTAGGTCGATATATAGTGAACTAAACTACTGCATAATGCCCATTTTCATGCCAATCTAAAATTGTGCTCGTCACTTTTTTTTCTTGAAAAATTATGTTGCAAAAAAATAAAAATATATTGCAGAAACAAACAAAAAACATCGATGAATCTTTATTCTCAGTTATCGTGCTCACGATAACAAAAAAAAATTGAAACACTTTCGAATAGATGTCAAAATATTTCAGCTGAATAATCGATAAAATGCTAATTAGTAAATTAATAACTAATAATTTCTAAAGCAGCCTTTAAGTGTCGTAAAATTTTGCAAGTTTTCTTCTTTGTCTCCAATATTTGGTTGCTTCCGAAGTTGCATTTAAATCTCTATATTTTTATCAAATGACACAACATCCTTGACATGCTCAATATGGAAATTTCGAAATCATGCCACGATGAGAAAAGATTTTAAAAATAAGGAATTGAGCATGTGGGCTTTAGTTTATTACCTGAAATCACTGTCTGCTACGATCGAGGAATGTTGATCGAGATCTTCGCTATCATCGGCAGAAGTGTGACCACTTTGATTGTCGTGCCGATGAGCGACAACCGCATCTTCGTCTTCGGAGTCACCGTTGATTCCTGTGCACGATCTTCCGATTTCGGGGTCACTCGCTTGCGACGAGGTCGGCGAATCATCGACCATAACATCGTGGACGAGCCTGAAAATAATTCGATTTTAAAAAATGACATTCAAGAAAAGAAATTCTCATTTCGAAGTGTTAATCGATCATTTTTTTTTTCAGCTATTCGTCAATTCGTCACATTTCCTTTACGAGTTTGCAAAGCTGTCACTTGCTGCACTTTTTATTCCGAGGACCTGCATTTCTTTCATTGATTTTTTTTTCACTTCTCGGACGAGAAATTATTGCGAGGATTCTCCACCCTTGATAAATTATTTATTAAATTCAAGATGCTCTCCGTTTTATCGATCGAAAATCTTAAAAAAACTGCTGGTCAAATGAGAATTGATTTTTTATTATAGTTTTTTATTTTTTCAAGTAGAAAAAATTGATCCTGCAGTCTGGAAAATGTACGCAATACAATATTTCAGTTTCCAACACACACACGATTATTATCGACACGAATCTATCAGTTTTTTTGCCACAAATTAGTCGATTGTTTATTTCAAAATGTAGCGAGCAGGCAAACGTCAAATTAACCCAGATTATATTAAACTGACCCACATGTTCTCGGCTCCACAAAACCGCAGACAATTTTCAACCCTTTTATACATTAATAATAAGGGGTGTGTAAAAAGAGCATCCAAAAATGCTCAAAATTCGAATTACACAGAGAAGATGATGAAGAAATAACAAATAAAAAAAATAAACTAAAATGGAATATCCAATTTTTCATCTCTTCGACTCACACACCCCTGACAGTTTGTCCAAAGGGTTGAAATCACGAGATAATAAGATAAACAATGTTTTGTTTATGTGGAAAAAAAAGTACTCACGTGTAATTGGAAACCGGAGCTTTTAGATGTTGAGGCAAACGTTCAAAATAGTGGCGAAATTCTTCAAACTCCGTGTCAGCCATTCTTGAGGTGCAAAGAGCACGGTCGTCGTTTCTTGATGGGGACCGACGAGGGTCGCAGACTTGCTCACTTTTTTTCTCTTTCTCTGTTTCTTCCCTCTGCGTCACTCTTTCTATCGTTCGCTTATCGTCTCTCTGTCTCGACGAGACTTTAGTGAGGGCGCTGCCATCCATTTCAACCCCATATTGATTCGGGGGTGGCCCGTTCGACGCAAGCGCCGAATATCGCCCCCGCTTATCAACAACGCGCAAGCGCTTCTTATTCCGCAAAGAAATTCACCACCTGAAACCACCAACGAATGAATGAGTGCATACACACTGTTCCATATTCAATGCAACATGTATTTCCTATTCAAACCTTCAATTTAAAAAAATTGACGACCTTCTGTTACGCGAGAAATATTTTTAGTATAAAAATCATGAAAAATTTTAAAATATTTCTCATTTCAATGAAATTAATTGTTATACAATAACACCGTAGGGAATTCGATTAAAAAATTGAAATAGAATGATAATTAAGCAAACAAAAATAGAGATGGAAAACTGGGCTAATTAACAATAGATTGATCGATCGAAAGTCAAATAATAGAAAATGACAAATAGTTTAAATGATTATAATCCAATGAATTATTGAACAAGAAATTCCCCTCCTCAAAAATTTGTTCTCACGATTTTTTTTATCTTCGTACCGAAAAAAACTGTTTTACGTTCAATGATGACCGTGGCAATAACCGCAAAGACTTTTGTCATCGGAACTCGAAGACAAAACCCTTCAATCGTGCCGAGTGGCAACCCCAAGAGGATTCTTGTGTTTACAGACACTGAATACAAAGTTTTTTTTTTCTACTCAACTTACCCCCTTTGCATATCTCATGCCAATCGTTAAGGGGATGAGGTTTCATTTCTTCTATAAAGACTTTTCCGTTGGGTCATAGTTTTGTTTACCAAAATGATTAATTGACGAATTGAGAAATTGATTTTCCTCCGAGACCGTAATTTTATTAATTGTTTTTGAAATTGCTACAAATGTAATTACTCATTTTTGAAATTGCTACAAATCCTACATTTTTCATGACTAAACGAATCAACATTAACATTTGATGTCAAAAAATATGGTAAAACTGTAAAACGGAATTTATTTCAATAATTTGTCATACTTTTTTTTCAAAAATCAATGGAAATTCGAGAAAAAAAAAACTTAAATTACAAATTCATTTCCACAAAACTGACTCAAACAATAATTGCTCCGATGACTCGTACAATTTCGGATCATAAGATTGATAGATTTTCTGGGCAAAGCGAATGTGAGAACAAAGGAAGAAAATGACGAAGAAAACGTCGAGTGATTATTCGCGTCACTTTGTCGGAAAGTTTTCCCCCTCGTTGCTTGCCCACAGTGTGTTTCCTATTGTTTCGATTTTCTCGATTGTTTCAACGGTGAATGAGCCGATACGTCCGAGCGGACCAATGCGGGCGGTAAGTGATTACGACAGCTCGCGATTCTCTAGAAAAAAAAATATATATATACGTTCAAGCAACCACAATTTTCTATAGAAAATATCAACGGCATGAACTCTCGTGAAACGATTTCAAAACAGTAACAAACGCAATAAAGTAATTCTCAGAACTCTCAAATTTTGGGACCATTCAACCTTTCGCTGCAGTTACATAAAAGCTCGAATCCTGGCACGTTCGTTTATTCGCGAAAGTGCAAATGACACACGGTTAATGGAACGAGTACAAAAAACGGGTCAATCAGTTTCAACTCACAAATATATCTCAAGAGACAGTCGACGGGGTTAACAAAACGTCATTTTTGTCATTTTCTTTCTTTGTTCCATAAAAATGAATATTTTTCATGTGATATTTAATCAAATATTTTGAAATTGAAAAAATCATTTTTAAATATTAAGAAATGTTGATCTTGTTCATAAAAAAAAAACTAACTTCGTTGTCGATTTATTTATCATAAATTTATGTTAATAAATTGGAGAAAAATCATTTCGATAAAGAGCTCATTTTTATGGAATTAATTACAGCAAAAAAATGTTTCTTCTTCGCCGTTTGTTACTTGATTTTTCGAAACATATGTACGAGAATTTTTTTTTTTTTATCATAGTCGTCCGTGAGTATAAATCGAGAAATCGATCTCGGACTCGCAGCGGAGCAATTCTTTTAGCGCGAAGAAAACAGTCGGTATAATTTAGGGGTTGCTGGACCGTGAAGTTACTCACAAGATAGGACCGTAAGTGATGGAGTCTGGATAATGTGCTGCATTTAATTTAGCAGTTGCGTAAAGAATGGAGAAAAGCAAAGTGTGAAGAAAGTCAAATCGGCCCTGCGGTCATTCAGAGCTTTTATTAACACTATTCTTTTCGCAGCATCTTATTAAGAAGAGTATTTTATTTATTTTTCTTCAGAGTCTCATAACGATCGGAGACTTCCATTAAGAAATAAAAAGAAGAAAAAGAAAATTGAAATGAGGAAAAAAAATTTTTGCAGCATTTTTGTAAAGTATTTCTTTTTTATTGATGAAGCAGAGTCTTCGTGATTCTTTCAACTATGGCCACTTTCGTTGTTGGAAGAATAAGAACGTTGAGAATAGTTTCTAGGACAGTGGTAACGGAAACCATTAATTTTTTTCGTATAAAAAAAGTTCTCTAATGAAATGAACTCGAAAAATACATAATTGAGAGCGTTTTATTTTTCGTTGGAATTTTAGATCCCATAATAATTCAGTTCCATTAAAATTTGAGCAAAAAAAAAATGGAAACATATGGAAAAATCGGAGGAATACATGGTTTTAATATACAAATCTTTATTTTTATTCGTATCTCACCAATGACGTCACAAAATATATATTCAGTATCCCTAGGAGGAGAGGAAGAGGGAGATAGTAAAGAAAAACGGATCGAGCCCACGCTCTAGTTTAACCTGCCAGGATGGGGGGCTTCGGAGTTCCTTCCAACCCCCATGAAATGTCTTGTGTCCACCAATGAGATCGCTCGAGAGTCTGCCATGAATTTCAACCAATAGCAGGTAAGATCGTCTTCGCAAAGGGGCAGCAAGGGGATGAAGATCCCGAGGACATAAGAAGACCGGGAATCGGATGTTTGATGACACTGTTCCTTGTAAAGTCAGAGGAGAACGTCCTAAAAAGTTTTCAAAAAAGCTCTGAACGCCTTCTTGGTCCTGGTGAAAAAAAATTTCTTTTATTTTTCAATCCACTTGACAAATTATTTCGCGTAAATAAATTTCATTCAAAGTTTTCACTTCTTTATTTAATTCTTCGTAAAGTGCTTTATTTTGAAAAAAGAATTCGAGAGCTTTTTTTTTTTTTAATCATCATGAGTGGATCCGGAAAAAGTCTTTTGGGAATGTGGCTGTACAGAAGAGGCCAAGAATGGGCGATTAAAGAAGGGAGTCCGATGCATAAACCAAGAGATGTGAGTAATTAATTTTTTTACACAAAAATAATTAGGTCAATATTAATAGTGTGAACGATTTGCAACGAAAATACGTTTTTTCTTCTTCTCCTTGGCGGAAAAACGTTTGAAATAAAACACACGAATAAAAAAAGTTCGGCATTCCATAATTAATTTCATTAATTTCATCGGTCTTCATCCAAAAGATCCCGCTGGTCCAGAGGACTGAAACCAACGAGTCCAAAAACTCTGTTATCTTTTCCTTGAAGAATCAAGTTGGTGGATTGGCACGCGCCCTTCAAGTATTTCAAGTACGTTTACTTTTCTTTTTTTATCATCCAAATATTAGTAAACAAAATCACTAAATGAAAATTTTTTTCCCCTCGAGTTCGTCTCCTGGATGCACTGATCCCCAAAACTACCAAAACCCTCGACACAAAGACGACTTATTTTTTATTTAGTTGCCTCGTTATAGTTCATACAGTGATTTTCTATTTTTATTACAATTATTATTTCTATTAAAAGGATTTAGGGGTTAACGTCGTTCATATCGAATCACGAAAATCTGCACGACGAGGTTCCGAGTATGAAATTCTTGTTGACGTCGAATGCGACTCCAAGAAAATGGAACAATTGGTAAGATTGCTTAGTCGCGAAGTCGCGGCCATTAATCTGGCCGAGTATGAAGAAATCGGGAGCGTACCACACCCACCGACACTCTCAGCTGCTCCAAGTTTTGGTAACACTTTTTTTTTTTCACCATTTTCATATCTCATTATTTATGTATTTTGCAATTTTTTCAATTAAGATTTCTAGTTTTTATTTCAGACTTCCAGCTTTTTTTTTCAACTCCAAATATTGAAAATTTTTGTTTTCATTACTTTTTATAAATAATGGATTACTTTGATTGCAAAAGATTTTAGTGAGGTCGATATGCCCTGGTTCCCAAGAAAAATTGGCGATCTCGATCAAGCTCAAAAAGTTCTCATGTATGGATCGGACCTAGATGCTGACCATCCGGTAAATTTTCTCCCCAAACCCAAATTCCAAAAATTCATTTTTCAATCCAAGAATTTAAGATAATTTAAGATACTTCGGATGAAATTGCTTGCAATATTTATTTGTACTCCAACGAATGAACTATTCCTTCGAAATTTCAAGGGATTTAAGGATCCTGTGTACAGAAAAAGGCGACAACAATTCGCTGATATCGCGAACAATTATAAATAGTGAGTGAATTCAACTTGTTAAATAAAATTAAAAAATATTAAGGAGTTTTGGCGTTTGTACCGAAACTCCTTAATTAACAGACATTAAAATCTAATTGAAATCCAATTTTAATAAAAACGATCTGAATTTAATTTGACATTTTGTAGTGGCCAGCCGATTCCCAAAATTCAATATACGAAGGAAGAAATCCGAACTTGGTGAGTAGAAAAAAAAATTCACGTTTCTTTTCTCAACTTTAATTTTAGTTGTTTTAACGAAACAATTTCTAAAATTGAAAAAAAAAAAAAAAGAAAAATCACTCAGCGAAAATAAAATTTATGTTTCGCACGATCCATGGTTTCGATGTAAGATTTTGTGAAGAGTTAAAATGAGTTTTATGTGAGATGGAGAAACTGTTATAGCGAAAACTTTATATCCAGACGACAAATACGTGTTTTCCGAGCTACAACGCCAATCAGAGCAAAAACTCAAGAGTTTCTTTTCCCTTTATATGTATACACGTACGACGTCTTCTGTTATTGCAACTTGACGATACGAACGTCTCGTACAGGAAGAATAACTATCTATACAGTTACGAAGTATCTCTTCGTCTTTCTGCACTAAACGACAGCCTCGCGAATTCAATGCACCCCTTAATTCGCCTGATTCAATTCGTTATCTTTCGAGAAAGACGTGAGAAGCTCTAACACAATCAATGGATCATTCAGTGATGTTTAGACAAATAATTACAACTACAGAAAATCTTATAAAACGACGTTTATAGTTTTTTAGATAACAATTTAATCAGATACAACGAATAACAACGAAACAATTTTTTATTTTTTTAAATCTTACAAAATTATCTTCATTGGAGTTCCAAAAATACAATAGTAAAGATTCTGGGCAAAAAAATGATGAAAAAACTTAATTAAATAAAAAATAACGAAATTAGTTGAGTTAATAATTAATAATAATTATTACCTAATTTATTAATATTGAAAACGAGAATTTTGAATTTTTTAAATATTTTTTCAAATTTCAGGGGAACAGTTTTTCGCGAATTGCATCAGTTGTACTTGAAACACGCCTGCAAAGAGTATTTGGAAAATTGGCCGAAGCTGGTCAAGTATTGTGGATACAGGTATTTATTATAATAATTAATTATAAAAAGTTACTCAATTAATGAATGACATTTTTGACGAATTCTCATCGTCCTTAGGGAGGACAACATCCCCCAATTGCAGGACCTGTCAATTTTTTTGAAACGTAAGTATTTTCGTGACGTAGACATTTTTTGAAAATTCATGACTCGATTTTGACTCACGGAATTTCTTGAGTTTGTCATTCTTTGAGTTTCTTGTTTTGTTCCATCAGGAATGACAGGTTTTCAGCTTCGACCAGTTGCAGGATATCTTTCACCGAGAGATTTTCTCGCAGGACTTGCATTTCGAGTTTTTCATTGCACTCAATACATTCGCCACTCTTCAGATCCGTTCTACACACCGGAACCGTAAGTAGTAAAAAAAAAAAATCGAAAATTTACTCCGTAATTAAAGTTTCATGATTAATTATTTAATGTACTGAATATTTTTTCATATTTTTTACGTTATTAATTAATTTTAAGTGGTTTTTTTTTGATTGACATCTTTAGAGACTGCTGTCACGAATTATTAGGACACATGCCACTTTTGGCAAATCCAAGTTTTGCACAATTTTCACAAGAATTGGGACTTGCTTCACTCGGTGCATCGGATGAGGACATTCACAAGTTGGCCACGGTTCGTTAATCATTAACTTAATTGTATAATATTTAAAGATTTAAAGATTAAAATGATTGTCAAATGAATAAATAATTGAATATCTAATAAATAAATTAATAAATTAAATTAAATTAAAATTGTATTGTTTTTAAAGTAATCGAACAAAATAATTGCATTTCCAGTTGTATTTTTTCACCGTGGAATTTGGACTCTGCAAACAAGATGGAACTTTACGTGTTTATGGTGCTGGTTTATTGTCATCGGTTGCTGAACTGAGACACGCGATCGAGGCGACTGAAAAAACTTTTCGATTCGAGCCTGACATAACATGTAAACAAGAATGCATTATTACTGCATTCCAGAATGCATATTATTACACTGACAGTATCGAAGAAGCGAAGGAAAAAATGAGGTAAATTTTTTATCCTTTTTCAATAAAAAATCATTTTCGAAAATGGTAAAATTTTCAATTTTTTAAAATATTTCAATTTTTGGAATCCTCCTTTTTTTCCCCCAGGTTCGATTGATAAAAAAATGGTTTTCTTTTAAAAAATCGATACTAAATTTAAAAAATCTACGAATTAATCGTTTTTTTTTTTTTTAATGAATTGCAGAGCATTCGCTAATCAAATCCAACGTCCATTTGGTCTACGTTATAATCCTTACACCCAATCTGTCGAGGTTTTGACAGATGCCCAAAAGATTACAGCTCTCGTGAGCGAGTTACGAGGAGATTTGTGCATCGTTTCAAACGCTTTGCGAAAAATACACGAACAAGATGACACAGTTGACGTCGAGAGAATAACGAGTCTGCTGACACAAGGAATCGATCTTCCTCAGGATGTTTCCTCATCTGACAGCGACGGTGACAAAAGTCCTAACAACGGGGATCAAAGAAATTTAGAGGCTGGATCCGAGGCTGAAAAAACTTATCATTCCGAGACAAATCTATTGACACGTGAACGTTGAAAATGAATAAACAAACAAACAAAATAATGAACGACAAACCAGAACAGAGTAGGATCATGGTCCAGTTTTAATAAATCTGCTTCATAGAAAATATTCGTTTTTCTCTCTAGTTAACAATGCGGCAACGATAGTTGTTCCAATTAAAAAGTAAACAAAAAAATTAAGTAGTTTTAACATAAATAATGTCCTCTTGACGTGTTGATGAGAAATAAAAATTCTATCGTGTTTCCCTGTTGAATATTTAACCCTTTGAGCCATACATTTTTCCTTGCATTTGAAAATGAGCTTGAAATTTGGAGTCGAAGATTTTTGGGGTCACTGGTGACGAAACTGAAGTCAGAATAATTTTTTCTCTAAAATTGATTGTTTCTCTATTAATTTAAACAAAAACTACTGTACGAGAAATTTTAAAACATTCTGTAAAATTCTTTCGACTGTATCGAGTTCTTGTATTTTGGAGTGAAATTCGAATAATCAGCAAATAATTGCTATTACGTTTATCTATTTATTTATGAATGTCCCAGAGACCACGTCCCACCAAAAAAAAGGTTTTTCGTGTTAAAATGGACCACGTTAGTCTCACTATGGCGCAAAGGGTTTAACGACAAAACGAAAAATGTGTTTTAATGTATCGTTAATGAAAATAAAGAATTCTAATGTCAAAATATTTAATTTAATCGTTTATTTATTGAAGGATGAAGAAAAACGTTTGGAATAATAAAAATCGAAGGAATGACTGCAGGGAACCAAGAATCGTTGTTTTTTCAGTATTTTTAACATTTATTAGATATCCATACATCCAGCGCCTATACAATATATTTATTTATTCTCTATATACGTAACCTACACAGTCAAGGGATCTCGAAAAACAGAACAAAATTTTTCATCCCGATTGTTACTCGTCTCGTACATTTCCGCTGTTGCAAATTCGTTTATTTTACCTCCATTATCTGAATTACTTTTCAGGAATTTTTCGTCCTTTCGTGATTATAGAAAATATACATATGTATAGTGAATTAAACTTTATATATATATTTTTTCTTCTTCTTTACTCAGGGCCTGTTAAAAGTTATGAATTATCTCAGAATTTTGTATCTTTATTTTGTGTTTTTTTTTTCTTTCAAAGAATTTATTTCCCTTATTTGTAATTCCCTTAAAATATTGACCAATAATCGTTTCTTTTAATTGGTAATTTACGCACATATGTACTTTTCGTTATCGTTTGGACGATTCCGGATCGTGCATTAAATTTAATACTCATAACCAAGAGAGAGGAATTATTTATACTTTTGTTTGATAGTCGTGAATTTTCGATTTTATTTTTGTTTAATCGTTCGACCAATATCGTCATTTACCATTTGGGTTTATTATTGTTGACACAAATGATCTGGAGCGAAAGAAATTCGAGTGAATTCTTCCATTTTTGTTTGTTTGTTTTTTATACTTTTTTAAACCGGAAACGATTGTCTTTATTGATCGATTATTAAAATCGACTTTCCCATATATATATATATACTTTTTTTTTTTGTAATCGTTCCACAATTCTTTTTTCTAGGGGCAGCCTTTCATTTGTTTAATTTCTTGTCGATTTCGTGCTTTTCGTAAAATGATGAACTGTACGAATTGATTGTCGCTGATTGTCAATGAGGCTGTTTTTTTTTTTTTTTTTAATTTTTTTAATCATGCACGGTTCATGGTTTTCGTTCTTTTCTTATCTTTGATTTTTTCAATCCAAATTCAAACGCTCGAGGATGCCCCATAAAATTTACCAAAACACGTTCCAGTCGCGTTTTCATTCTTATATTTTAAGGACACTTAATTTTGTAGTCTTCGAAAAATTATTATACATCGTTATACCACGTAACTTTATGTATATATATATATATATATTACTATTCTCTTTCATTTATTTTTCTTTTTTCTAGCGCTCAAAATTTCATCGAGTCCAATAACTTATGTCGTTAATTATGTAAATTTGTTAATACATATCGTATTTGTATCGAAGTAAATGTACTCGTGTTGGTATTTTTTTTCTCTGTCTTTTTCATTATTTGGAATTTATTTTTCTCTCACAATAATATTCTTAAAGTTTGTTTTTCAATTGCAACATTATTGATTAATTATATCTCTTACGTGTACGACGACCTTGTCCTTGACTCGCTTTCAGTTTCGTTTCCACTTCGTCGTAACTCATTCATTTTTTATTGTTTTTCATACTTTTATTATTCTGCACTTTTGATAGTTTTTAGAACAATGTAAAGTATTGAGAAGAATATTATGAAAGGAGA
Source organism: Campoletis raptor (assembly GCA_948107755.1). Lineage (NCBI taxonomy): Eukaryota > Metazoa > Arthropoda > Insecta > Hymenoptera > Ichneumonidae > Campoletis > Campoletis raptor. The sequence goes on from OX403631.1 coordinate 8,361,450, forward strand.
TTTTTCTGATTCAGATTTCTCATTTAATTATCCAAATTACGGTCGTGTCACCATATATATATATATATATATATTTTTTTTTCATATTTTTTATACAAAATGTTTGAGTTCGTGTTTAGGTGAAATATATGTTTGTATGGTGTGGCTTGAATATATTTTTTTACACAGATACTTATAGTGTTTAGTGAGTTATTTAAAGTTTATATTCCATGGGGGTAATTGACAAAAAACTCGTTTTATTTATATGATTGTTGTTTGTTGTAAGAATAAGATAAATCTGGACATGCAACAATTTGTAGTGATTTAGCACGAAAATATTTTTAGCAAGTCCAACAACGATATAATTTTTAAAAGTTAGGTACTCGATTTTTCATACACCATTTTTTTGATAATTGTATTCTTTCAAAATTGCCTTCGATTTTTTTTTTACATTCATTTCTTCGTAATATGAGGTACGAAAGTTAATATTTACACGAAATAAAGTGAACGTTTGAAAATGAAAGTTTCGTGCATCATTGGGATCACGTCGATCGATTATATACATAAATATTTATTTATTTATGCACGTGAATTTTCGCCTTTTCCAATAGTTTTCTCGTTCTCAATTGCTTTTATGCACAATTCTCTATATTTATCCATAAATTTATTCACATAACTACATTTGTGGATTTGCAAGAGTGTTTTCGAGAGCAATAGGATTTTAAGTAGTTACGAACTTAATATTTCATGGTCAGACAAATTAAAACAAAAAAAATTTTAATTCACTGCATAAAAAATCGAAGAGTTTGTATCGCGAGTTTGGGGCTCGAATGTATCGCTAATTTTTATATTAAATCGTACGTCCTCGAGACTGTAATCAAACTTGAAAAAAGTTGATTGGTTTTTTTTTTAGTAGAAAATTAATAGAAAAAAGTCTCACGTACACACTTTTTTGTTTAATTTTCTGAATAAACAGGATTCAGAAGTTCCAAGTTGCAAAAAAATCATTTGATCGTCTCTTATTGACAGCAATGAGATTTCTCAATTAAATTATCGAATTAAACTCATTTATAATGACAAATTTTTTCACTATGGACCTCAAAAACATTCCTGAACATACGTACATGACAATTATTGTACAATACTTTCCAATCTTCCCACATTTTTACTAACAATCTGACGTATAAATAATCTGGTAGATAAATAAATATCGATCTCTATATGCTGCAGGTACAAAAAGCCATGCGCTGCGTGTACGGTTTTTTAAATTGATTTTATTATTTGTTTTAGATTGCCAAGATTTTGAAGGCTTTTGTCGAAGGATCTCTAAATAGGCCAGCAGGTATATCACACTCGCCGAAAAGTGTCAAATATATATACGTCGTTATCAATTACAACTATTTTTACGTTTACGAGCTTTTTTTCATTATTATTATTATTATTATTATTATTTTTTTTTTTTTTCTAATCGTTCATTCCTGGTGCTCGTCTATACGTCATAATAACGAATGGTCGAAAATATAACCACGCTACGCCGTACGTATACGTGTAGATTGCGAACAACGATCGTATTCTATTTTTTTTCTTCATATTTTTTAAATTTTTTTTACGTTTTTTATATTTTTGTTTCTTTACCAAGAAGAGAGATCAAGATAGTATCACAGAAAAGAGGAATATAATAATATAATATATTTATATGTATATTTTTATCAACTGAATTTTTAACATTAAAAGTTGTTAATTGAAATGCAATTATTTAATATCATTATATATATTTATAGAGCCAGATATTTGAATATATTTATTATAATATATAACAGTCTGTTAATGAAAGTTAAATATTTCATAGAGACAAGAAAGAGATTGGATCAAAAGACAAAATGGTCAAAGTAAGTTTCTCGATGTTTAAATTTTTCGAACCTTTTCCTTTTTATTTGTTCCTTGTCTCTCGTCCTTCTTTCGTTTCATTTTATAATTTTCCAAAAAATGGTTTTTCTCTTTCGAATCGAATGCTGTGAGAATTTAAGTAAAATTGAAACGTCCAGAGAAGCACGAATAACCGCAAGATTTTAGTCGATGAGAAATTCCATGTGAAATTTTTTTGAAAATTCACTTTTCAAATGATCTTGAAAGTTGTAGCCTCGAAAAAAGGAAAAACGTGGGTATGAGTATAATTCGAAATTTCTAAAATACATTTTTCTCGTGCTCACTATGCACCTCAAGGATTTTAATAAAATTTATTACTTTGAGCTTAAGATTGAAAAACAGCGAAAAAAAGACCTTTTCGCTGGTAAAAAACGTACGACTTAAGAATAGTGATTGTGTTGATGCAGCTTGAGTTAGAAATACAACAATTGACGATCATACACCACTTAAAACACGACTATATTTAACTAATCGACCGACAAATTGAATAATTAATCAAACAACAAATATGAAATAATAATAATAATAATAATAATAATAATAATATTAATGGTAATAATAATGATAATATCAACAATAAATAATTAATAACTTTGGCCACTTGCCTAATAAAAATTTACTGAACACAAACGATGAGAAAAATCGTACATTTTTGTATAGGCCGTTCCAAGTCGAAGGTACACGAGAGTTTATTTCGTAAAATTAGCTTTTGTATTTTTTTTTTTTTTTTCCAATAAAATTTCTCATACTACGACTATTATTATTATTTAAAATATTAAGATTATATCCTCGATCCGTGCACGCGCAGCTGGGCTGGCACAAAAGAAAAATATTTAATCTCGCCACGAGATCGAGGAGACGTGTATATAATTATTTTAAAGTGATTATCTTTTTCGTACTTCTTATTTCATCTGTTGTCGTTAATATGATACATTAATAATTGTTTCGATTGTTTCTTCGCTCGATAAACGCAATTCACCGTTATGATTGTTTTTTATTTTTATTTTTGTTTTTGTTTTTTTTTTTTTTTAATTTTGTACCCGATAACGAGATTTTTTTATCTAATAATCTACGTGACATGAGAATCTGTCGTTCTCTCTCGACTTCAATTAAAGTCCTTTTGCTCCTTTGTTGATTGTTAATTGTTTTGTTTTCTTTCTGCTAAATAATGGATTTTTAATTGAAAAAATGATAATTATTGTTATTAATTGACAAAAATTTATGATGCAACTTGAAGGATTGTATAAAAAATTATTGGAATGTAAAAATATCTGAAATTTTAATGGCAACGAATTGGCAGAGCGAGGGAATTAACTTTTAGGCTGAGCAGCTCATCGTCCTCGTTCTTTGACATTTTTAAACGTTTTTCTTTTTTCTTTTTAAATACTTTTTCTAATTATTGGCACACACATTTCCTTCAATCTCGGCTCATTTGGAACTTCGATATTTCTTCACTCATTAGCACGCGTGCTTAAATACAATTTGATTTTTTGTTTTTTTTTTTTCCTACTCTTCGTATTTCCTTAAAATCTTTCTTTTTTATTTTTTAAAATTTTTATACTCATTGAATTACTTTCACTTCGTTTTTTGAGTCAGTCATCCGGAGTGGCGTGATTGTGTTTAATTGATATTTGTGTTTTTTTCTTCTTCTTAATATAATAATTTATCTGTATATCGATAATAAATGATTATTGTTTTCTTTTTATTCTCTTTGTTTTTTTTTGTTTCATTTTTAAACGACAGTTTGGGCTACTCGGTAAACATTTATTGCGTCCGATTCGTCGTTTATTATTTTATCTCGATTACAACAATTGCTTGAATTAATATGATGTAAATCAACTTTACAGCCAGCTGTCAAAATCGATTTACCGTTCGTATAATTCACGATCGTTTCATAATTTTTTATCGTGATTTTTTCATTCTCGTTTAATGATGACAATGAAACTGATGATAATGATAATGATAATGATGATGATGATGTGGATGATGATAATGAATTTGATCGTGATGACGGCACTGCCGGTTCATCGATTGTCAAGTTTCGTCCAAAAGACGATGATTGCAAAATCAGTTTGTCAGTTTGATTGTCGCCTTCGTAATGTCGACATTTAAGGATCGAGTTTACGAGGCATTTCAACGAGATCCAAGTGCTCGTGGTGTCCGAATGACAAGTTGTTTCGAGTCGCTTACGATCGCCCAGAAAACAGTTGGCACTGCAACAGAACCCGATAAAAAAAAAACCCCAAAACTCACACATTGTTTTTCGGCAGTTGTCAAATTCGTCCAAATCAAACGAAAAAAAAAGTTTAATCAATCATTTTTTTTTTATATATCAGGAATTAGTAACAAGCGGGAAGACAGCGCATTCCAGTTTTCAGAGGATTTTTAGGGCGAAACATCGAGAGGCCTCAATCAAATGGAGAGAAAAAAAAATTCGAAAAATACACATTTTGGAGGTTCGATCTTTTTTCATTGCTTTTGACAACTTCTAAATATAGGGCAGCAGAGACAAAGAATCTTTATGAAAAAATACTTATCAGCACTAATAGAAAATATTAGTTATTGATCAGTGCTGTCAGTGATCATTAATCCCACAAATTTTTTCATCAGTAATAATTAGTAATTACTTCTGTCACTAAGAATGATGATTAGTCATCAGGAGAAAAGTTTTTGCGATTAGGACTCATACGTATTTTTTCATAAGAACAAGCCAGAGAGAGCGATAGGTGCAGATATAGAAAAGCATCAGGAGGTTTTGTCATTTTTTTTTTCTTTGCGGGCTCAATTTTTGGGAAAAATCTCATGAGGTATGAGATATTTAGAGGTCGTCAGAGAGGAGCATAGAGATCCTTACACTGTAACCAAGGGTCAGTGGGAAGGCTGTCCCGATGGCTGGAATGATGGAGAGAGTGTTGGTGGTGTTGGTCCATTCAGGTTGAGGCAGATGGGGGGTAGTTGTCTTACCATGCCGGTGCCGAGATGCTGGAGCAGTCCAGGTCCTTGCTGGGATGACGTCGACGACACTGATGGACGCCTCGAGTTACGTATGCTGGTCCAACTCGAGTTAAGAAGATACGGAACGCTGCTGCTTGTTATCGGCAACCCACCACCCTAAACATTCACCACAAAGCCCATTTTCAAGTTTTCATACTTCTTTCCAATCGTGTAATTTATTTTTGAACTTGTTTATTTGTATTATTAAAAAAAAAAAAGAAAAAAAGAATGATCGTGTTCAATTTGATTAACAAATTGTTTTTTTTTTATATTTTCATTTATTATTAACTATTTGTATAAATAAATAAAACGATGGAACCGCACTTGTTGCATTACCGTTGGAGGCGAAAGATTAATATTCGATCCTCGTCGTTCCTGAGGTCCTGTGCTCGAATGACGTCGTATGGGTAACCCGCCGGAAGGTGTTCCCCCCGGGGAACTGACGCATGACGCGGCGATTTGTATTTTTGGTGTCATCAGCGTGTTATCGGATAAACGACGAGTTGGAAAAGCGTTCGATACTCTCAAAAAGCTTCCATCGTTTTGTGACGACGAATTTCCAAACCACAATCCATTGAAAAATGCTAACATTTTTTTTTTTTTTTAATTAAAAGGACAAACGTTATAGAAGAAAAATGTAAAAAAAAAAAAAATCACTTTTTCACATGCAACTATTAAAAAGCGATTTCCCAACAATGAAATCATTAAGATTTACTCACTTCATGGATATTTTTATGGTTTATTGAAGTAGGAAATGTATTAAAATCCTTTTTCTAAATACTTTCTATTCTAATGATTAAAAAAAATCTACATATTTAGTTCACTACTAATCTCACCCCCAACAGAGTTCTTCCTACTCATATTCTCAGCCGAGGCTGCCAGCGACATGGAACCTGCGTTCGAACGAGAGTGCCATTGAGCTTGTGGGACAAAGAGAGAGGTTTCGAAAGAAAACATAAGTGTTCAACTACATATGCATGACATACGTTAAATCGGGGAGGGCATAACATATTTTTTCTTTAGTATTTTTTTTTTTTTTTTCTAAAAATTCGTCGTGGCAAATTTTGTTGTTTTTTTTTTCCTAGAAAATAAAATCAAGCGAAATAAAGTAGTGATACGTGATATTTTGTAATAGTGAAGAAAAATAGTAAAGACTTCGTTCCAACTACGTGATCAACTACGGGGACTACGGCACTACGGTGCTTTTTTCATACCAATTGAATTCTTTCGTGCCATGTCCTCAGCGGACGATGTTTTTCTCTGTTCTATACGTAAACCCGGAATATTGAAATGGACGTTTTCTGTGCTGTAACGATGTCTCGATTGTCGTCTTTCCGGACTCGGTAGCGAGAGATTGTCGAGTTTTAATTGGCTCCCACGATTCCTGTGTAAATTATCATCATTTTTCTTTTTTTTCACACAATTAGGTTTTTAATAATTAATTATTATGAAAAATCATTATTGTATATGAAGTGAACAATTGAACTGTTTCATTTCGTTGATTCAGAAAATTTTCTTTATTCAGAAAGTTTGAATTCAATCGAATTTTTCAATCGATAATATCGCAAAAAAATTTCCAATCAATAAAATTGCAAAAGTTGCTTTTTCTTTGTGATTAAAAAAAAAAGTCGTTTCTAACAATTATTATTTAATAAACCTCTCAATGCGTGTCAACATTTCTTGCAGAACTTCGATCAGCAGACTGAATTGATCGATATTAAGGGACGGATTAACGGTGACCGGAAGTAGCAACGGCATGACCTTCGTTGCCATTAAATTCAAAGATAGTCCGTACTTCTGGTTGCTCAATAAAATCCTGTAAATATCTGCAAAAATGTTACATTTAAAAAAATCAAAATACAATTTTTTAATGTGGTTGATTGAAGTAGTAGTCTCGCCACAATTACGTTCAAAATTCAAGTTTTCGGTTAATTTTTAAAAACTTGGATATTACTTTCGAAATACTTTTGGAAAATGCATTAAATTCGAAAATACGAAATCAATGAAAACACAAAGTTTATCTTCGAAACTAAAAGATGAAAATTCTTGATTTTTTTACACAAACTTCGTCGTATGATATTTTTTAACTGGAAAAATAAAAAGGAAAAAAAATTGTAGAAAAGTTTCGGAGTTATTCCATGAAATACGTGAATTTTTTCAAACTTTTTCCCATAAAAACCAAGTCAAATTTGAAAAATTGTGATAGAAAAATGATTTGCCGAGACAACTACCTTAAGGGAAAAAAAGACAATATTGCGGCTCTTACGAACGACACGGACGATTACTTCCGATTCTTGCAGCTTCATTTCCCAGAGCAAAGGATACAAATCATCGTTGATTTGTTGGATGTCAAGTAGATCGAGTATTCTTTGCAAAGCGTTCATCAAAATTCGAGCATCAGTCGCTGTGTTTTCAAATGCGAATATTAACTTGGGCAACGCTATTCTACGTAAAGTTCCTTCTTCCCTAAGATAGTCCGCTACGTTTGTCACTGCCACGTACGCTGCATTCTGTCGTCATATTATAAATCATAATTTCCTTTATTTTTTATTTCAACATTTTTTTTTATTTTATCAAAAATTCGATAAAAATTATCCTTTTGATGAAATATAAACAATTGGAAAAAAATGTCATTAATTGCACAGTTTTTATTTAGTTGCATTTTCAGATGTAAACGTTCAATTAAATCGTTAATAATTGTTTATGAATTTTGTTAGAAAAAAATATCAATTTTACCAGAATTTGATGTTACAAATCATAGTTTCGTTTATTTATTTTTATTTTATCAAAAATTCGATAAAAATGATCCATTTGACGAAATATAAACGTTTGGAAAAAAAGTCATTAATTTCATGGTTTTTTTTTTAAGTTTTATTTTCAGGTGTAAACGTTTAATTAAATCGTTAATAATTGTTGATGATTTTTTTTAGTAAAGAATTAATTTTACCAGAATTTGAATGTTGGGACTGTCGAAAGACTGATAAAGCATCGGTAACATATCGTCGCGTACAATGTCCCTCGGTGTTTTTTCCAAAATATGATGTAAATTTTCCAAAAGGACAACAGTCCCTTGAATGGATCTCGGGGCTGAAAAAAGCTCACTGAAAAAAATGAATAAATAAGGTGGATTGAAATATAATAATGTCTTTTAATGCGTAATCGAGGACGTAGCGGTTGTAAAATGAAAATCAATGGAAATCAGTCTCGTGGAGAGCTTGTGAAAATGGTCTTCGGTGACTTTAGAGATTTAGCATCAGGGAGCTCCGATAAAGCACTTCGATAAAGCCTATTGTCGGATTATAATTTCGTTCCTGACAAAAGATCGGGATGAAATACGAGTGAAGAAAAAAAAAGTCATAATACAAGTAATAATAATAAAAAAAGGAAGGAAAAAAAAGAAAGAATTTCTTGAATGAAAAAGGATAATTGAAATCCCCACCGGAATGATGGTAATATTATATTCTCGTAATCCTCGACGGTTCCCTGTTGAATGATGTACAGCATTGGATGAAGAACTGCGGCAAAAACTTCCTGCAATTTCGACTCGGCTTGCAGATAAGGCCAGATGTGTTGGTACCATAATTTCTAAACGAATTTCGCATGGAAAAACAATTTTTTTTTTCATTACATTCACCATTAATAATAATATTTCAATTGTTTACGAAATATATTATAAATCTCTTTGAAAAAACTTCGACTTTTAGAAATCTGTATATTAACGAAAGAACTTTTGACCAGGCTCGATTTCAACTCCCAGGAGAGTGTCAAAAAATGGAATTTCTCTAGATTTTCTCAATCGTTAAGTTTTCAAATGAGAAGATGTGACAATAATTATAATAAATTTTAAGAGCAGTTATATTTTGACAGTTGACAGTTTGACAGTTGTTCATTAACGTTTTTTTTCATTTTTTCACATTATTTCATGCGAAAAACTGAAGTTTTGTAAAATGTTCGAGTCCGTGAAAGGAATAGCTTAACTTTTCTGAAATTAAATTTCTCACATAGCCATTTATTCTTTATTAAAAAAACGAGAGAGAGTAAAATGCTAGAAATTCTTTCGAAACGTCTGAAGAGACGATCGTGTTACAGCAAAAAAAAATACCAAGGAGTTGAAACCGACCTCAGTTTCGCGTTAGAATATAAAAAAATGCGACACAAGTTCTAGGATTAATATTTTAAAAAAATAATAATAAAAATCATGAAAAATAAACAGTGGATTAAACAGTTTTATTCTACAGTATTTTTTTTTTTCTTGCGACTGAATAAACCAAAGATGAGTGCGTGGTACTTACGCGTGGTATATAATGGAGAACTTCTTTGAGGGTTGTTCTGTAGAAATGAGCCTTTTGACTGGGATCTTTCATGCTAATGACGTCTAAAAATTGTAGAGCATGAACCGAGGGATCGCTGTGAAAGAACGTGCATTCGTGAATATTATACGTATACATGATTAAAAGCAAAATATGCAACAGGTTGTTAAAAAAAAAAAAAAGAAAAAAAAAACGTTTTTTCATTCGTACTTTCTTTTTTCTCAACCCTTACGACGAAAAAGATTATACGATTACAACTTGTGTTTAATGTAGGAGAGTTTTAAGGGTTAAAACGTAGAGTAAATGTGAAATTTTTGTACCTAAAGTATTTTATAAGGGCGAGAAGCTGAGCTTGAGGTCTCCCTGCGGGCTCAACCTGCAATAGTTTTGATACAGCTTCCTGAAGGGGAACTGGCACCCTCGGCAAAATACTCGTTACTTGGGCTTCCAGCTGATGAATAATTGCAATGATAATTTTTTATATTTTTATTTCTATACTTAAAATTATCTCGTTTCAGGGCTTGTCTTCAACGACAACTTCTTTATAATCGTTCCTTTTATTTTCCAGATTGCATAAACATCAAAAAAATTTCTTGGAAAACGTCTTTTTGATGTCTGCAGCAAAAATCTTCAGAAAAATGTCTCGAAGGCTTCTTTCTAATGATTTTGTTTATTTTTTTTTTTACTGTCTGATTTGTTACGTGACAATATATTTATTATTTAATATTCACATAATTGTTTTCTCACGATTTCTCAATATTTTCTCAATATTTATACTCACGCCGTCCATTTGTCGGAGATAATCCGTGGCACTGTGATTCGCTTGTATAAGAGGTCGACCGTCGTTGTATATCGATGCAATTACCATTCCTAGACTGAACATGTCGCTGCTTATGCTGCAATATTTATGCTGTTGAATTTCCGGAGCTGGAAAAAAAAAAAAAATATATATATATATATATATATATATATATATATATATTTATAAACAAAATCGAAGTTGAAGAAAATCAAGAGAATTTATTGTTCACTATAAACGTTAAAAATAATAATAAAAAAGAATGAATAAGAGACATTGAATTTTTACCTGTGTAGTCAAGATTTGGTTGCATCATTTTCGACAATTTGTGGGTCCAAGATTGACACGGCATTGAATCCATACCGTTCTCATCGAAACGTTCTAAATTGAATGAATCGATCGATGAATTTGTCACTCAATTTATTTGTTCAATTTCCGGCAATATTAATGTCATATGAAAATGGCAAAAAATAAAGTGAATTCATAGGAATAATGACAGGAACAGTGAAAGAGGAAAAAAATTTAGGTTTAACGAGTCCCACGTGCCATAATAATAATAATTACTCGATTTTTAGACGGTGAAACTTTCTCAAATTTTACTCACAGTTGAGTATTATTGTTAAGAAGTTTCGTACGAATTTTGAACAATTAAACTTGGAATTCGTCTAACGAATGCCTAACGCCCGAAGCTCCTTAATGTTATGAGACGATCTCGTAAAACAATTATGTAAAAAAGAAAAAAGACGTTTTGTGTACCAATAAAATCGAGTCCAGACAATTTCCAAGTGCCTTTTTTCGTGATTATTATACTGCTCGGACAAACATTCCTGTGAATGACCTTGCACGTGTAGTGGAGAAATGCAAGAGCTTCAGTGACCTGTAATACAGTGTTTTGATTGATTAATACACTTGATGGTAATCAGACTTGTCCAAAATCCAAATAAATCCGATTTAATTGCTTTATTAATTCATTTGATAATTGATCTGTGATTGTTATAATGATTCACCTGCAATAATCCATATTTAATTTCCATTGGTAACATGTCGTATTGCTTCACCATCACTGGACGATGGCCAGGGTTTTGATGAGGATTTTGTTGATTGGCGATCGAATTTGAGGTTTGATTGGTCAACATTGCACTCTGCTCCATGTAGGCCAAAATATTTGCAAGACTTCCGAGCACTGGCTCGGTCGCAAAGGCCAGAGTTTCCGCGCATTCTTTTACCGGAGTTATCACCTTTTTTTAAAAATTTATTTATAACATTGTTTAATCAATTTTTATTCACAAAAAACAATTTTCTTTTTCTATTTTTTAAATATATATATTTCGATATAGACAAACTGACGTTTATTTAAATCGATACCTGGAGTAGTTTAGGGTGTCTGTATTCTTCGAGAAAACGTGGACAACCCCGAAGAATTTCCGTGATAGTTTCTTTGCGACGTGGCTTAATAAGCTTTTCCACAGAACGTTTCTCGAACACGAACACCGAGACCTCCTGTTGGATGTAAAGAAACGAAAGAACTCAATAAATATTTGAAAAAAAAAAAAAAAAAAAAATGTTTTCTTGACAGGTTGAAATGTTCATTCGATTTAATTAATTTTTAATAATACGCGAGCAAATTTAAACTCGGTACAAAAATGCTAAAAAAAAATCACGATTTTTTAAATCTTTGCAATTTATTCGGAGAATTTTTATATTTTTAAATATATGTATATATTTTTTTATCAATTTTTTTTTTTTCAATAGACGAAATGCTTTGTGTTCTTGTGGACGTACTTGGTGGTCGCTCTTTCTGTAAGCATCGAAAATCCTCCAGGCATGCTCGGGACCCGCTGTAGCCGCGGGAGTGTAACTTCGCACCTCAAACTCACTCCAAATCGGATTAGACTCTATGGCGTTAGGTGTACTGGTGTTCTTGAAGATAAACATTTTGTGTATACGCTTCCATCCAATTCTCGACTTTTATCTTATTTTATATTATCTGCAAACAGTAGAGACGAGCCAGAACTTTAAGCGCAAGTAGTTAAAGTGATAAACGACGAATTGATGAAATTTAAACGACACCTAAGAGATTACACGATTGGTTAATATTTTTCGAAGAGTGTACATTGTGTTATCCGACAGTAAAAAAAAAAAAAAGGATTATTTTTTAATGTGGCTAAAATGAAGAAATTCTTCGCCTCAACATCTGTCACGAGTTTTTCAAAATTTAATTGTGTGTTAATAAAAATATTTACAATGACGAAAGTGTGATTATTAAAATAAAAAATATTTATTTTCACAGTACAACATGAGAATTCTGATGAAATAAATTAAATGAAACATTTACGATGTTTTTTTAAAAGAATAAAAAAATTCTAGAATTGAAGCTTAAATAAGGGATGTAAAATAGAGAAAAATAAAAAATAAATAAAAAATATTTTCCTCACTGTTGATCCAAGCTTAGAAACGCCTTCAACTATCGTTTATTCATCGTGTCTGGTTCACTTGACAACAAAAGAAAACCATCAGCTTTCCGATACCTCTGAGGAAAGCCACTTTCTCTTCATTCTCCACTCTCGGTCTTTCGTTCCTTTTGATTCTGTATAGAATACCCAAAAACTCTTTTTTTTTTTTTTCTGGGGTTTCAATGTGACCACCCGTTTAGTCGCGTTGTGGTAAAGCAATGGTTGTGGGATCTCGGATATACGAGCTTTTTGCCCGAGATCAATGGAGGAGGATAGACTGGATTTTTGTCGACCCTCCCCCTGTCTATGTTCCCAGTCAACCCTCCATCGATGAAAACCTTTATACAAGAAGAAAAAAAAAAAAGCTCCCCAATAGCTAACTTCCCGTCACTTCAATGGTTTTTCGGCTGTTGTAATTTATCATTTAGTAGATAGCGAATTTTGTTTCGCTCGAAGAAACTCTCGCACCCTCTCGCGAGTAGCTCCATTTGTGGGAAAAAAGATCACACCCCTGGTGCTAACCATTTCGAAAGAGTCAACAAAGACGAATAATTGGAATGTGTGTTTGGAACGAAAAAAAAAAAAAAATGCTAATAAAAACGTCCTGTCCCAACACTGACTGTTATCAGCCACGACTGGAAAAGTCCACAAAACATAAAAATCGATAAGCACTGGGGTAGCAAGGTGGAAAAATTAAAATTCGACCTCTCAATAAATCGGTACGTCCGGGAACCTCTTTATCTATAATCCTCATCTGCTTTCTATCCCACGTACTTTTTTATTACTCTTTTTTTTCATCTTGTCATTTCCCGTCCAACAAAGAAGAACAATGTGGGAGGTTAGCTGTAAAACTTATTTCTCGAAATCGCATTATTCTATCAGAGAAAAAAAAACAAAAAAGTTCTTTCAAAGAAAGCTCTTCTCAGGTTTTCTGGAATTCTAGAAAAAAACGAATATAAATTAAATGGATAAAAAAAAAACTAAATTTTAACGTACATTATAAAAATCACAATCTAAATGAATAAAAAATAAAATAAAAACTAAAAAAAATTTAAAAAAACAAAAACATTAATCATTAATTTGTTTTTTTTTTTGTTTTTTTTTTTTTTTTAAGATAAAACAGATTAAGTGAAGAAAATAATAAAAGAAAGAAACAGGCTCAGGGGTGTCGGTTTATTGGGATCGTACACACGGGGCTTTGGTATACCTGTGAGTGAAATGGGGCACCTGGAGGTCGAAACGGAAACGGGGAAACACAAGGCGAGAACCAACGCCGTTCATAGATATACAAATGTCTATATCTATAGTTGCATGCACAGTGACGATCCTCGGAAGAGGAAATTAATTGAGCCTCGCGTGCACACCAGTAATTCAATTCAGGTGGGATGCCCGTGAGAGTGTGATCCATATATAGATGATATATATATATATATATTTGTAAATATATCTTGGAGAGAAACATCAGTGTGATTCGAATTTCACTATAGCGTTTCGACAACCCTCACTGAATTTATACTTCGCACACCTTGGCTACACGTCTACGTATGTCTATACGAATTTATTTATTTTATACGTCTGTATGTATATGTATTTACTCTGATTGGCTTTTAATGGGACAATTTATTTCTCAATTAGTAACCTTTGCAAGGACATTTGTCTCTACGAACAAGAAGACACAATGTTTGAACACAAAGCTATTAAGAAAGTCGAGCATTCGTGTTTCATTATTTCATTTAATCATTCAATAAACTCGATACAAAAATCATTTTCAACCTCTTTTTATCACTTGGCTCTTGGATTTAGATTTTTTCTTAATTACGTCTTCATCCTTTATGAAAAAATATTTATAAGACTGATGGAACTGATGACGACGTCACTCACGATCTAATGTGTTTTTTCAACCAGGATTTCGTTAGTCACTTCATTACAATTCAATCACTGCTGAACCTGTCTTCAAGTTATGATTTTATGAGTTAATTAAATTAAGAGAATCATCGAAAAATAGCAGAAGTATAAGTTCACATTTTTTTATTTATTACCATTTTTTTTTTTTTTTAATGAACTTTACGTGAATAAAGATTTCAGAAGATTCGAAATGGCGAGGCAACAATTTTTGGTTATTATATAAAATATTGTTATATTATTGTATTTTTTAAAATCCAAGTTCTTTATTATAATTCTAAAGGTCGATTTATTATTTAATTAGGTGGCCAATTAGAGGGCACAAGGATAATCCGATATCGAGGGTTTTTCACCTCTTTCTCATTTTACATCCGATACCCGAGGCAATTAGAGCAACGTGAAATACAATTTGTCAAGTTTCTTTTTGTTTCTGAGCGTATGCAACGAGTCGGATTTTAATCAACCATTCGATAAATTTGAGAAAATTATTATTTCCTCCAATATAGCATGAAAATTATATCCCATTGTTTGTTTTTTTTTTTGCGATTTAACTTTTGCCTCATTTTTGCTCTACATTTCATTTTTATTTGAAGAACGAATAAATTTTTTCTTTTTTTTTCCGTTTTTTTTTTTAGTTTATTCTTAACGGAATGTTCAAGTCCTGTTAGTTATGGTTTTTAACCGAAATAGTTCCGGCACATTAACGATAATACATTCCCTCATAAGTAGTAACGGAAAACTGTGGTCGGACACGAGAACACTAGGACCATAAACGCTGTATATATCATTCTCTTGGTTGTGGGTCAGAACCTCCCTCGCGAACACTTTGCAATTATTTACGGCTCGTGATGTTGGGACCTAGATACATGCGAATAGAACATTAACGTATTTTTCCATCTCGTTCTAACCTCAAGCCTTATAAGACTGCAGCTTACACGAGCTTCGACTATGGCTGAGTGGCAAAGCTTCATGGCCTTCTCTAGCTTGATAATATGTTAACATGCAAGAGATACACTATCGCAGAGTAAACCAACCAGTCCTTATGTGTACTTGACTAATTATATGTCTTTTTCCAACCAATAACGTCCACCCAATTACTTTATTGTATTGCAATGAGCGAAAGAATAATAAAAAAAAAATTAAAAATGTACAATTTATTGTATAATTAAATTGCAAATAATTGAAACGATCGAAATTCATCATTTTTAAATAACGGAGTTTGCTAAATTTGGTCACTATTTTAAGGAACATAAATGGACGATATAAATTCCATTTAATTTTAAAATAAATAGAATTTATTCTGCCCCCACTGTTTTCTCGTTTCTTCGTTTTCTTTATTCACTGCGAGAGATAAATTTTTCAACATTCCACTTCCATTTCTTCCCTTTACTTTTGCCTCATTCAATGTCATGCCGGAGAAATGAGAAAAAATAAACAGTAGGAATAAATATTTTTTGAGTAAGAAAAAAATGGAAAAATTATCATTCAAAGCCAGAAGATTGAAAGCGGAAAAAGGAGTAAAAATAATGCGAGTTTGTAGAGCTTTCTTTTGTGAAAAAGGATACGGAGCGTATACGTGAAAAATCGATATATTCTGACAATTTATTTAGACCACCGATGTGCCGTGTAAAACGACAACAATGGATGAAAAATTGCGTTTTTTTTTTTATGTTAGTTTGTTTTTTCACCGTCAGAAGGCGAATTCATATTTTTTATTTTTTTATTACGTCCAATCGCTACAATAAATAAACTAAAATAAATGAAAAATTGATTTATTTTTTTTTCATCCTTTTTCAACGAATTCGTGAACGTACTTTATTCACTTTTATGTGGTAAAAAAATGTTGACGAGAAAGGCGATGCTATATCACGTTGTTTCATCTCTCTCGAGCTCACACACACAAACACGTATTTATATTCACACAAAAATGAGAGGCCGGTACGATGATCATGAATTTTTTAAACATCACCGCAGAGTTGCCCTCTCCCACTCAACTTTCCAACTCCGTACAAAACGAAAGCTTCGTATGCAACAGTATAAACGCGTGTGTGTGTAAACACATAAAATAACAAACAGCTGCAACCTTTTGAAAAATGACCATAGCTCTGAAAAATTTTGTACAGCCAGGTAGTATAAAAATAATAAAAAATCCGCTGTATCAAGAGTTATAAAAAAAGGTGTTTTTTTTTCGGTAGAATCGTTGCTTTGGGATATTTGTACTACGTGCCAATTTTGTTGGCCTCTCGTTTAGTTTAATTTTCACCAAAACAAACATTTCTCTCAGTTCTTTCAATTATTTTTTTTCTCCCTTTGTATGTTTTTATTGTATTGCAAAAAATAATATGGCACAGGAGTAATTTCAGGGATAAAAAGGAGAAAAAAACATAAGGAGCCTTTTAAAGGACCTTGAGAAAAAGGCCAGGACAACCCTCATCAGAATCCTGATGCCGAGGAAAAACTCATCCTTCGTTTAAGACGCGGGGTTAATTTCTTAACAGGTCTTCGTACGTGAACAGCTTTCTTAATGGCAAAACTCGTTAATCAAAATTAAGATGAACTGCGCTTAGAATTTGTAATTCAATGGATTCGGCTGTTGTTTATAATATTGATTTATTTAATTGTTTATGTTTATAAAGAACTTGGGCATTAAATGACTTTCAATGAGACATTACCAACATTATTTCTCCGAGCAACTAGTAGTGACTCCTGAAATTAGTCAGACAAGATAATCGCAGAGACAAAGAGCTACTTTCCACAGAGAAAACTTTCACGAGTGTGAAAGCCTGAGAGAAACACGACAAGGGCTTTTCAACGCTATGAGAGAAAACAAATATGGAACAAAGAGTCAAAGGATACAGACGTGGAGTAAAGCTGCAAAAGCTTCCATAAGCTTTCTCTCTTATGAACACATATAACTGTGTACCAGGTCAAATGACTTTTTACGATAGCACGGAGGAAGATTTTTTATTCCAAAGATCATCCGCATTTTTTCTAATGAATGTGGAATGTATAATGTCATGTGAAAGTGATAAGAATTTTGAAAAAATATTGAAATTTCAAACGAACTAGTATTCTCTACAGAAATTGAAGAATTTCATGGAGAATTCTTTCAAAAAATGATTTTCCAAAAGTTATCCAGATAAATACCAAAACTTGATTAAATCTCGATTTTTTGGGCTTTTTTCATTACGATTCGAGTTGCAAAGACGATTGAGTCACGATTTTCTAAATTTTGTATCAAAATACATCAAAATCGTGATATAGAAAAATTGCCTGATTTTTTCAGGCCATTCTCGTGCAGAATTAGTCGTTATATCGAAAAAAGTCTAAATCCATTTCTTAAGTCTACCGAAATCCTCTTCAAAACTTCTCCATTAAATCCCTCTGTTTAAGAACTTTCTAAAGAATGGTTAAAAAGAAAGAAAATTGGTAAAAAAAAATCGAAAAAGGACTTAAAAAATGAAACAAAACTTCCGAATCGTTTGCTAATGAGAAACTAAGAAATTTTAGCAAAAATGTGAAAAAAATACGTGCTTGAAATCTGAATTATATAAATTCAGATTGCTACAGAACTTTGCATATATTTTGATGAAACTTGAAGCAATTTCAAGGCTAAAGCAGATGGAAGGCCGAATGATATTGAATTTTGGTGGGAGAGACTCCAAAGAGATCTCTCATTCGAGAGAAATGACACTATCCCGAAGCTTTGTGAAAGCTCTGGAGTGTGTGCAAAGGCACAAATGTTTCCAGGCGGCCTTGAAAGTTTGTCTAATTTGCAACCTGCCGAGTACCTGTGAGTTTAGCTCGTTCTAAAACAGCATTAAACCTGAAGACGAAAGATCTCTCACATTGTTAGAAAATGTAAAAGTTGTTTTCAAGCCTGAAGAACGTCTGGCTATTTTTCTAGATTCGTGTGTATTTTAAAGCAAACAAAAATCAAAAACAAAACAGTCGTAAATCAAATTGTTGAATGTTCAAATGAAAAAATCAACAACGAACGTTTCGATGATTATAAAAATATAAGTTAAATGTAAAATCGAGAAATATCGAGGCGATCAAATGTTTCGAATATTGTGAAAGCGTAAGAATAGAGAAATAAATCCAATAACGCTATTTATCTTATTCTCTTATCTCGTTCTTCAGCCGGTGTTTCTTTCATTTGGCATCGAACGAACGTCTCCGGGTTGAAAAAGTTTTCCCTATTATCGGGAGAGGATCCAATATACTTGGTGAGAGATAAAGTTTATTTTTTTCAGAAACTCTAAGATTGCTCGAGGTTTCAGTACAGATTCTTCGTTATATATATATATATATTTTGAGTGTTCTGAATTTTTATTCTTTCTTGCTTATTCCTTCGACTATAAAAGTGTGGACTTCCACCTCAGAGTACACTTGGTGAAGGGGAAGCTCTAGCAAATAATTCCGAGCAGTATCTCATCCAACATTTGTTCCGAAAAAATAAGCTCCCTTCTGAAATAAATTGGCAGAAAAGACTTTTTCATTTGTATTTGTTGAAATGATAAATGTTCGCATGTATTTTAGTGAGTAAGAAATCGATGTTATTATTTTTCGATTTTAATGGAAATCAAATCGAGATTTACCAATTCCTTGTATTTGAACATTAAACAAGAGGAAAAAAAAACATTTTGTAGTCAACATAATTATTTGAACCATTGAAATTCCACTCGAAAAAACTTGTTCTTTTATTTGGCAATAAAAAAATTATGAAATTTAATAAAATGTGTAATAAAATTTCTATAGCTCGAAAGATGAGAAAAAAGAAGAATAGTTTTATGACGTGGACACAAAGAGAGTGACTTTTGTAGACGTGACAAATGAATTTCATCCACTTTTTCCTTGACCTCTGAATCATTCATAATACAGCTTCTTTTACGAGGAAGAATATTGACCAATGTTGGTTTCCTCGTGGAGAACCCTTCCTCGAAATATATGAAAAAAATGCAAAAATAATGCTTACCATTTTATTTGCCAGACATTTATTTATTTATAAACTTAATAATAAATTGAACTTCGTTATTTTGACAATTTATTTGACGAATTTTCTATGGTTGACACAAATAAATTTAATTAGTTTGAAACATGCTAAGGATTTCGACAGAATACCTCGGACTTACTGAAATGTCTGACTATTCATTGGATTGAACTTCTGACGAGGAACCAAGTGGGTTAAGGAGTTTCTGTTGCGTGGGAGGGTGACCGATGAGTGGGCACAGTGTTTCTCAACACTGAACACAAGTATCTAATGCCAAATCCACTTGAATTCAAGCAGCCTAAGCGTATTAATATCTGTCGAATTCCCAGTGCCAACTGTTGTTCGTAACCTTGAGCCACAGAGATGAGTTATCGATCAAGAAACTCTTAATCAAAGGTCAAAAGTACTCACAAGTGTTATCAATAATTCATCCAACATGTGAATCCCGATTAGAGTAAAAAAAAAACAAAAAAAAAACAAAAATTGTTGGTAATCTAAGAATTTTGCCAGAATTATTTCATCAGGACTTTTAAAAAGTCATTAATCAACTTTGCTTCATAAATAAACAAGTTTTCTTGAGTGTCTTATGTTTTTACGACAAGATCGACTTCTGCTATGGCATCAATAAAAACATAAGGGAATATTACGCCATTGTGTTGCAGGAAAATAACTCTGAAGCTGAAAAAGCGATAAAAAAATTTAAAAAAATAAAATAAAAACTGGTTTTATTAGAAAACGTGAGCAAGGCAATGTCGAGTGGAGAATTTATTATGAAAACAATCATGTCGATTTGCCATTGTGTTTCTTTTATAACAAAGAGTTATTAAAGAGAATTTTTATATATACGTGAATGTTAAGTATTTTAAAAAAAATGAAATTAGAGGGCAAGTGGAAAATGCATTCGAGGTCAGACTTCCACGTCAGAGAAGTAAAAGAAGTGGCAATTAAGAACTCGCTCATAATTTTTTTCTCTTCTCTTTTTCCCTTATTTCTCCACTGCTGTCTCGTCAAACTTGGAAAAAGAAATATTCTTCAGTTTTATAATTCACGAGAAAAACGTTGAATTATAAGCTCAAAAATTCATTCCTCAATACTTGCATTAATATAATTGGTAAAATAATAAATAAAAATTTCTAAATAAATTACCATTTTTTTTATTCAAATTACCATTTCATGGAACAAGTTTTTTTCACAAATTTTATACAAATATCTACTGTTTTTCGACTCTCGTTACTTAATATCAAATTTAAACCTTTTTCGTTACCAGTTGGAGAATATATTAGCGTCAAATTGTAATTAGGTCGAAGGTAATAGAATCTGGATGTCATTTGATATGAAATACGCTGCAACCCTTCCCTCGAGGACAATACAGAAGGGCAATTTTGCTGGGAAGCTATTTAATGGCATCATCTACTTTCAGTGCATGGTCCTGTCTAGACAATCTCCCTTTCTAACTTGATCATTCCTCGAGCATAAAACCATCTGACGTAACGACTGTGAAAAGTATCCTAAAAATATTTTCCAGTACAAAATATCTGAGGATCCAAGATTATTTATCAATTTTTTATTGAATTTGTCATCGAAAAATGCTAAATTGAATTTTATCCATTGAGAACTTATGATGGCGAACGGGAAGAAAAATGTTGCTGTCACATCTCGTGTCCTGATTGTATTTATAACAGACCTCTATTCAATCATGTTTACGATGCCACCCACGCTTTGGAAGCTGTGCACAAACTTCAACTTTGTGAACAGGATATCCAAATCTACGTACGGTGCAAAATTCATTTGAACGTGGGTGACTTTATGGTTGGGTTGCAAATTAAGTGACACACGATTCCTCGAAAGGATAAAATATAGTAAAAGTGTGACAAAAGCTCAATCATTTTTTTCTTTTTTTCTAAACATTAGAACATATGATTTTTCAAAATATTCATTAAGTATAAAGATTGAGAAGAAAAAGATAGAAAAATGAATAAAACAAATGTGAATGACGTAGTAAAACGTGAGGCTGTTCTTTTTCAAATAGTGACAATTTCAAAAGCCATTTTGATGATTAAACTCGATAGGAAATTCATTTAAAAAGGAAAGAATAAAAAATCAATGAAATGATTTATATAGAGTTAGTACGTCGTTAAATTAGCATATAAAGCCATTTGGACTTGAGTGACAATAGCGAGTGTGTCCTTCGGACAGATATCGAAGACAGTGATTGCGATGATCCGTGAGTGCTGAAGAGATACAACCTCGTGACGAATTTATCGGAGAATAAATATAAAAGAAGAGCGATGGAGGAAATAAAATGGAGAATTTGTAGCATGAGGTAAGTTTGAAAGAGAGAAAAAAAGGAATAGTAAAAGGAAAGGGCTACAAAATACGAGAAATAAATAAATGAAATTGTCCTTGAAGGATGGAGAACGACAGGGAGAACTCGATGGTAAGTAGTACACTCTGAGGGTGATCAGGATGAGCTTCTCAAGTCTACAGGCTCTGTACAAACTCTTGGGACTTTAGAAGGAAATATGATTCTTAATGGAGACATTTCCTCTTTTGCCCCCTCGGGCTCAGCTCGTTTCCTTTTCCGCTCGTTTCATCTCTCGCTCCCTCTTTTTTTCTCCCTCTATTTTCAAGAAGTGGTATTTTTACCACTGGTTGCCCATCTTTTTTTTTTATTTCTTTCTTTTTTTTTAAACTTCATTTCTCTCTCCGAGTGCTCAACTCCCAACATCTCTTTCTCACCCTTCTTTCGATCCTCGTCGGTTTTGCCACAGCTTCGTACCTGCTTCACCTTTTTTTTTTTATATCCTTATTTCCTCGGCTGTTTTACACCCCCATTTCTACTCTGGAGCCTCACTCCTGTTGACGTCTCTTCCCTACAGTCTTTTCCAAAAATCTTCCTCGTACCAAGAGCCAAGAGTTTGAATGAAAATTCGATAGGAAATAAAACACTCGTCAATTCTCTTGTTACCTTGGACTCAACTTTTGTAACGAACTGTTGTAAATCCTCGTAAAAAACACAAACGAACGGTACTGAACGATGAAAAACTCTCCATTCGTTCCCACTGGCTCAAGTGACTCGAGGATGCTTTTTACGGATTCGGAAAATCAACCAAGAGACACGAGTCGATTGATAGGTAATCGGGTCGATATTAAATAGTAAGTTAAATAGAAAATTTACGTTTTAGCCTTTTTGACGTTGACGATTGATACTTTTGACTAATTCGAGGCTGCCGGGAGGATTCAAAAGTTAAAAAAAAAAAAAAAAACGACAGGGAGATTCTTAACGTCGAACAAAAAAAAACAATCGACCATTATTGGTTTACGTGACCAAGTTGAAAAGGTAAAATGGATTGTAAAATTATTTCCTCAAATACATGAGCTCTGACGTTTCAAGCGACATCACCTTTAAAAAGCTAATTCTCAATATATACGAAGAAGGTTTTGTTATCGACCAATTATCTCAGAGGAATTTCCAATGGAATTGATTAATCACGTGACACACAAATTCCAGGTTTACCAACAGGTCAACCATTATTGCTCCGTACAATTCAACCGCCTAGCGTTAAATCTCAATTAATTAAAGTCCTCGTAATTTAAGCTAAACTTTCGACAGGCCATTCAATTTTTAAGCCTGATAAGAAGACACCTGCTGCTGTAAACGCCCAAGAAAAAATATGCCGCGAGACTGTCACTCGGGTTACATTTATGTATATCGATTAATACTTTTTTTTCTCTTTCTTGGGTGTGCTGAATAAAATAAAATAAAAAGTATTTCCTCGAGGAAGGGACGATGCAAAAGAGCAAAAAAAAGAGATCATGAGGGTGGCTTTTTTCTCAAGGGTTCTTTCCACCGTAAAGGTCACCACGATATCTCCAGCAAAAAAAAAATTATTTTTCGTCACGTATGAAATAGAGAGTTTGAAAAAAATGTACAAAAATATATTTTCATGCCGGAAATTCGTTTATAATTGTTTGTTTATTCATTGTACTGTCTTAACGACTTTTCGCCAGTCATAAAGACCAAAAGAAATAACAACGAAAGTTTCAAAAGCAAAAAATCATCCGGTCAACGTATCATAAAAAGTCTCCATGGCTAGCTGAGTCACCTTTTTCTTTTTTTCTTCACATCACAACCCAGCGTTGAAAATCGACTGAAATTTTTCGTGACATCTAAAAGGTCCTGGTCCTAATTTCGACCCGACGAAATTTTCTTCTTTTTCAACTCTCGTAAACTCGAAGAGATATCCTTGGAAAAGTAAAGATTCGTAAATTTCTTAACTCACCACAGCGAAAGCACGAGTTGACTAACTTTTCTTCTATTAATCCCAGAGTCTTATTTTATTTTCTCATTATACGAGAGGAGATGAAACAAGTCGAGAAAATTTCTCGGGCAAAAGCACATCGACATTTTCTCCTGTTTATACGCCAGCTCCAAACTTTTCAACGATTTTTATACTTCGGTGTCATCAATCACTCTCTATAATTAGTAAAGAATTGTCCGAGGGAACAGCACTGATGACTTAATATCTAATTAGAAGTGAATCGAAGAAAAAAAATTGTTAAAAAGTTTTATCTGAACATCGTGGCGATTGGTTCGTCAATAAATTTGGCAGAAATTGAGGTTCGAATTTTTGTCAAGACAGTTACGAAGAAGGGCAGAAAGACAAATAGAGACAGATTCGAGCTGGTGTCCAAAAAACTCCGAAATTACGATAATGGCACGTGTTCCACAAGAAATTGTTTTAGTTTGCTTGAAACTTGTGTCTCTCTCCTAATAAATCGTCGATGAGGTCAATTGTTGGGACCACAAAATGATGAGGAATGAGAACAAATTGTACAGACATATATAGTCACTGTTTTAAGGAAAATATAGCAGGACTATTGCGAGAGAAAACGAGGGATACCAGGCAAACTTTGCTCCGATTTCGCGCCCAAAAAAGAGAGAAGGAGATGAGAATGAGAGAGAGAGAGAGAGAGAGAAGGTAAGAACGAACAGAAACGACACAGCTTCTTCTCGCCCGGGGATAGACTCGATCCCCGGAGGAACGTGAACCTCGAGGTCCAATTTCGATTTCCCTTTGGCACTTTCATCCCACGAGAAAATTCATCAGGCATTCTCTTATTGTTTAAATATTAAATAAATTATCATGAGAAATGTAAAACTTTGTGAACTGACGAATATTTATAACGGGTTGTTAATAAAAAATAATAATCATTTTAAAAACACACACTACAGACTCTGTTTCGTGGAATAATTATCATTTTGCCCCTTGTTTTTTCGTCAAATTTATATATTAATTATAATGTAAATTTATTCATTCCGTGGATGGAATAATGAAAACGATCGATCAGTCTCGTTATTTGATTCTCATTAAGCCGAGACTTGCCATGAGTTTTTATTTACTTTAGAGTTCAAACAAAAAATGATTTCGTGATTAAATCTCCTGAAAAGGATGGTCTAGACATTTTTTCTTAACATTCAATAAGAAATCGTTAATTTATAAAATTGCATGAATTGTTTTGTTTTTTTTTCTCCTTATGTTTGAGCAGTTGGTGTTTTTGTGGCTAAGTTTTTTCCCCGGATAATTCTATGTCTTTGCAGTGAGGGGAGAAAAAAGCAGTCCATGTGGTGGTCGAGGCATGAGGGAGGCCGGGGCAAATAAAAAAACAGGACAATCCATCTATCTCGAGGGTAAATATGGGGGTCGCTGAAAATTGTGTTAGAGTGTCTGATCAAATGAATTATATCCTGTTATGCAGGTGCGAATGAGAGAAAAATAAATAATTGTGAAAATGATGGAAAAACGAACAAAAGCATCGCTGGGAATTCGTAAATCTTATTTTTTTCATTCGCAACTTGGGGTGTTGGTTAAATATTCAATGTGAAGAGCATCGAAGAAATGAATGAGGTTAACTTTTTGAAAAGCGCAGGCTCCATACATCAAAGTTACAATATGAAAAGATAAATCGTGAGAAAAAATGAAGAAAGTTGCTTTTACGAGGAAGATTAAAAAAAAAACATGAAAAGTAGTTGACTCGGCAAATATGAGGCGTAAAAAAATGAAGTCGCATTGTTAAAGTTTTGAAATATTGTTGTATTCCTTTTTTGCAGTATTTTATTAGTAAAAGTTGCTCGAAAGATTATGCAACAACGGTTAAAACTTGTAGTAGTTACGAGGCAGTCGATTCGAACGAGTTATTGGATCATAATTCGTATCAGCTTGGAAAATGAGGGAGAGAAGAAAAAAAAGTAGATTGTGAAAATGTCCTTGGACCGTGACCCGGTTACGGGGTTATAAATTGACGTTGAAAATGCCCCTAATATTTGCTCTTCTCCTTAAAACAACCCTGGGACTTTGAAGCTGTTTTTTTTTTTTGTTATCTTTTTTTTATCTCAACACCACGAACGCGTTATCAGAACGAACGCAAAACCTGGCAAGAGTGTCCAGATGCACGTAGGGTGTTCCAGCTGCTACCCCCATTGGCCACGTCTTTTCACCCCCTCAACAGTCTCGCAAAGAGACTGTACTCAGGTCTCTCTTTACTTTTCGTTGTCTTGGTGCTTTATAAGAATTTATGAGGCGAAGAAGATTGTGATAAACAGAAATGGTTTTTTTTTTGTGATCCAACAAAATACGAGGCAGTTACTAAAAGTAAATATGTCGAAATGACCATTTATTTTTCCATTAAAACGTATTTTTAATTGTAAAATTATATTTTAATTACCAATTGTTCAATAGACCAATTTATTATTTAGCAAATATAAGAAACACGAATATAAATCCTTGGGTAATAAAAATTCAGCTGACTTGTAAATGATGCAGGAGGTAGAACTTCGATGACATGTCGTAAGGGAGGAAAGTTGGGGCTAAGAGGGACGAATAGCAGTATCGAAAATTGATGAGATTCCAGGGACAAGCTCCCTCGAGTATGATATTACAGATTAATACAGTTTGGTCCACCGTGCGAGAGATTCCGTTTGGCTCTTTCACCATCATGTCTGCCTGCTGATGTTTTCAAGGAATGAAGTATCGCAAGGGGAATGCTAAGACCGAATTTACTACGTGGCACTCAGAGTTGTGTGTATAAATATGAGATTTAACAAAAGTTTTATTCAAAGTACACTTTATTAACAAAGTTAACGAAATAACGTTTTGCTCGTACGTATCAAATTCGACTTTGAAGAGTTCCAAATGTGAATGCAAGGTCACCTTCCAACTGCAATTGATTCAAAGTCAAAGAAAAAGCCATTGATCGTCAGTTTTGACGAAGCATTCAGTTTAGGGTTAAAAATAGACCCTTTGAACCCTTTGAAATATAAAAAAAAAATGAGTAACATCGTGTCAAGTCGTTGAAGAAAAGGAGGCAATAGTGCACGAGGGGATTGAGAGTCAAATATCGTATATCGAGGAGTAGAGCAGGATATGGATTTTCCTGGCTTCTCATTTACTTTCCACAGGTTGGCCAAGGTCGCACAGCGGAGATAGCATGTATCCCGATCTCATGTATACGATATACCATCATGGCTTTTGCTACCCTTGGTACATAAGTATTATTCTATGGGATAAATGTAGAGGATTTTGTGACAGGCACGCACGTACGCAGTGTTTTGAGAGCAAAGTTGAAGCCTTCAGGCATCTCACAGCAATCAAGAATTTTCAGATAAAAATAAATATATAAACAGACCCAGTATCCCTCTCAAATTCCATGCATTTGTTCGTTGCAATATGCTCTAATTGGATCGCGATGATAACATTGTGCACTTCTGGCATCAACATCGTCCTCTAACTTCGACCCACACCTTTCTAATCCTTGTATGACGTAAAATGAGATTTTCATCGTTTCCTAGGAAACTCATAAGTATAAGGCCAGAGAAATGTGAATTTCTTCATGTCTCTATTGCAATTCTACCCACGTTTTATCTGTAGATATTTATGATAAAAATAAAATCTTCGTCATCTTGAAATCGTCACGTATCGTGAGTTAAAATCAAAAGCAAAAGCATCATTATTGGAACTTTAGGAATCGATTATGAAAAACGATAAAAAACATGACGAAAAAATTATCAAAAAATCCATTGTTTATTTATTGTTGTTTGTTGTAACGGTAAACCTTTTGCCTTTCTTCCTTTCGCGTATATTTTAAAGGAACTTGGACTGATGAACTAAGTAGTTTATCTCCTGAAAGGTAAAACTTTCGTCAGACTATATAAAGCGACTGCGGAATGAGAATAAATGGATCCACCCCCTCAGGTTGCTCCGCAAGCCCTGGCTCATATGGGAGTTACACCTTATTCAACTTTACGCTTCTTACAATCCTGCCAGCTTCAAATTTTCTAAACCCTCATCCACAGCGTCTCGAGAAAGCTTTTCTAAATAAAAAATGTACTTTCAGCTGAGACCGTAAATGGAATATTAATATTTCTCGAATGTTTATTTTATTATCGAGAATACGACAATTTTTTTTGTTTTTTTTTTTTTTTTAAACACAAATTTCAATTGGATTCGATGTTTTGAAGGAAAAAATCAAATAATAAACCAGGTGTAAAATACGATAATAAATACTGACAGAATCCTTGAATTTCAGTCATAGAAAATAAGAGAGAGTCATGTATATACATTCATACAGAAAACGTAATATGGAGAAATGTTGTAGAGGGAAAAATGAAGAAGGAAAATGGTACAGGAGCTCCCTCCACGTCTACGGTTATATCTCGCGGCTGAATACCTCGCTCTTGACGATAATAAATTTCTCATCGGCCCCTCCACCCTCCTAGAGGCACATGGTTCGAGTTTTCACCCTCGGTACGGTTGTTGGATTCGATGGAGGATTTCGAGTGCAAAAATATGTGTGACAGTAAGGAGACAAAAAAGAATAAGAAGAAAAAGAAAAAATATATATATACACATTGAACCGAGTGGGAAGTTAAAAAAGAGAAAAAAATAAAAGAAAATATATAGGAAAACGAAGAGGAAGAGACATTCTGAAGAAAAATAAACTGGGGAAAAACGATTGACAGAGAAAAAAAATATAAAGAAATAAGAGAAATATGAAATGTATTGAGGAAAGAGAAATATAACAGAGAAAATGGAGCGTTATTTCTTGATGGCACAGACAGACAGGAAAAGGGTGGTAAAGCCACTGGTTTGGCTTTATCACGAGGAAGGAGCGTACGAGATTGGAAATGGGGAGCCAGGGGTGGGTTTTAAGCGTAGCCCATTGTAATCTTGCAATTAACCTTACGGTTTCGCGTCTGGGTACCGCTCGATCGACTCAGCTTGATTTGCTCGGGCATTTACAGTTATATATCTCGCCGTTTGATATATCAACTAAATATATAGATATATCACATCGTCAAACAACTACGGACTAAGTTGTTACTCGTCTCTATACGTAGAACGTCCATTTCTCTCTCTTTCTTTCTTTCTCTCTCTATCTTTCTCTCCATCCTACTTTCTGAATCATCAATTAAATTGACGTTTCGAACAATTTATTCAATTTTGATATTTTCGACAGAAATAGAAAGACAATTGTGGCACCGATGGATTTCGGGATGACGCTGATAGAAAATGACAGAATTTAGTAACAGATTTCATTTTAAAAAACTTTTTTTTTTTTGGTTTTGTGAAAAAACGTATTTCAATTGACTGAGAGTAAACTTTGGAACATGATTGTGGCACGATTATTAGTTAATTGCTCAAATAAATAAAGTTCAAAATAATTTGCAATGATAAAGATGGATTTTGGGAAAAGAAATAATATTTATTCGCTCGAACATATTAAACAAATCTGACAATTTGTCCAACTTGTGATTTGATCCCAAGCTCAAAATTGTACAGTGCAAAAAAGTAAAATGAAAGATTTCAATGAACAAAAAATGTATCGGAATGTAATTTACGAGAAATAATAATAAAAATTAAATAAATACTTCAAAATAATTAATATGTGGGAATGGAATGGCATGTCCGTTACTACGATCACGATTTCAACAACCTTGACACACTGCCCTGTCGACCGAATACTCTAAATTGATTGGTACAAGCCATGGGATGGTTATGTCCTGCAGAAGAAGCGTACCTGCTGTCCCTTCGTGCTGGACTCAAACCTCGGAGTCCCTTAATGGATCCATCAAAAAAGTACACTCGAAAATCTAGTACAAAATTTCTAATTAAAAAACAAAAAAATAACAAAAAAAATCCTACGAAGCATTTTCTAAATAAATACAAACGTCAAATAAAGTTTGATTTTTTTTTTTTTCAAATACAATTTTTCTGAAAAAATGAACCGTATAATTTGAAGAGTGGTAAAAAAGTTGAAAGCACAAAATTTTCATGAGCACTTTGAAATGTTTATCGCTCGTAAAAAAGTAGCGGAGTTTTTCTGGAGAGTGGCAATAAAAATAAATATTATTTTTAAAGGATGAAAAAAAGCTAACAATCTGTTGATTAAAATTATTATTTTATAAAATTTGTTGATTGTGAAAAATTCGTGAAATATAAAATCGCGAGCTTTGGGACACCCTGAAGGTATAAGAGAGGAAATCGTTCCTATAGTTTCCGAGAGTTGGCATACATTATCCACCGGAATGTGATTTGCAACACAAATTGAGCAAACACCCAAGAGAACAAGAAAATGCATGAGAGGGCTCTCCGAGGCTAATAAAAAACAAAAAAAGAGAAGGATGTGTTTGAAAGTTGTGTATACCCTCGACATTTTCCGCTCTTCTGCCTCTGAATTTAATCCTTTCGGAGATAAACTCACTCGAGTCCGGAATTCAGTTTCGATGGACAATCGAATGAAACGTGTACAGATAGTGAATAATTCATTGAAACGATCGATGAGGAAAATAATACTTTTTTTCTTTTCCTTTCACTTTTATTATTCCCTCGTCCAAGTATTATTTGTTTATCGACGATAAATTTTCATAAATTCATTGCCATTGATTACCAATAATAATGATAAATTAATAAAAATTCAACAATTAGTTGGAATTGTTGTTTAATCCAAAAACAAAAATTATTTTCCAAATGTCATTTAATTTTCTCCATTCATTTCGTAACAAAATTTTTTAACTCAATTAAATTTAACTTTTCATTTAAAATAACATTTTATTTAAATATAAACTTTTTTTAATGTTCCCTGAAACTACGATTGGTGTTCACGGTATATCGGTTTAGTAATTAAAGGCAATACAGGTTGGTTCTTCTTTCAAAGGGACTCGTTGTTTTCGTAGTAGCCACGAATTAACCCTGCGGTTAACCCACAAATCGTTTTTTTTTTTTCATAATTTACGGTTTCGAATTATGAACCAGGAGAGTCGATTTCGACCAAGATTGCTTTTTAGTATAATTTTCAAACGGAATTAATATTAAAAACATTAAAGCAATCACTCTGCAGCTGATGCAGAATTTTTTATTTATTTGTTTTTCTTTCCTTGAAAACTTTACATCGATATTTTTGTACAAATGTTATTGTTCACTATAACATTCGCGTATAAATAACTTTGTTATCTCGACTCTCGAGAAGTAAACTCCTTCACGATAGAACCACAAATGCACACCATTCTGTACATTTATAAACAAAGTGCAAATCGATTTGACCCAATGAAATAATATACTCTATGGAAATATCAATTTGTTTCACTAGTTAGCAAAACCACAATAATAATAATAACAAGAATAATAATAACATTCATAGTAATAATAATAATAATGATAATAATAAACAAAACAATGATCGAATCGATTGTGTGAACAAAAATTTACAGAATGCAAAATAATTGTTAATTACTTTAAAAGCGTTGAAAATTCATTGGAATATTATATTTAAGAAATGAATTAAAGTTTCTACAAAATTAAAATCCACTATATAACGAATTTTCCTCGGTCAACATTATTTACAAAATTTCATTAAAAAACTGTAAAAAATGAAGATAAACTTGTGCTCGGTAAATAAAGGTTTGAAAAATGTAAAAAATGAAAAAATAATGTTCGTGAAAAATTGAATGGGACGTGAAATTTGGTTGGTGCAAAGAATTTTATAAATATATGATGTCCACAAAGAAATTTAGGCCGGAAGCGAAAGATTAATTTTACAACGTAATTTCCGACTCACCTGTTGCGGCGTTTTCCGTTGAAAAGTGTCCGATTCTCCGAGGAAGGAGAACGTAAAAAAAAAAAAAAAAAGAAATAAAAAGTGAAGAAAAGTGTGAAAAACTAAAGAACGAAAATATAAGCAAAGAATCACCAGTTCACAAAAAAGGTTAAGGTGGTTATGTAGGGCAGATAAAAGCGTGATTGGTGCGTGGGTGTAAACGTGTGGTGCGTGGCCTGCAGCACCGGGTTGTATCGCGACACTGAAAAGCGAAAACGTTGGAGCGAGTAGTCCTGTTATGACTCCTGTAAACAGGAGAGAAAGAAAGGGGTGGGGGGTGGGTTTAGAGGTGGAAGGGGGAGGGGAAAGTGACCGGACGGTACCGCGGAGCGTTGCAACGTAGCTGAGTGCTTCCCCGACAGATTTTGCCCCACCACGTCCTATTCCCTCTCTGCGAATGCTTAGTTTTCCCCCTAAAAGCTCTATCAGAGGGATGAGGGATGACATTACCCCCTTAACGTTGCGGCAGGGGGTTCCATTTTGGCCAAAGCTTCAGCGGGGCGCAAAGAGGAGTATTCTCCCCTCTTCTTCATAGTTTGCTCACTCCGACGTCTACAGCTGTCTTTCTCCGGGAGTGCAAATCCCACCCGCCCCCGCATCCCTTCATATTTTCCCTTATCCCGTTTTAACCTCCAAGCCGATACTATTGGCATTGCCTAGCGCCCACGAAACAGAGCTTTACATTGCCCTTTTACACATACGAGCTCCAAGCGAATACCATGAATTTCATACAGACGCAAGTGGCCCATTCCGCCCCAGCAAATCATCCAAAGCTCCAAACCCTCCGCCTCCAAGGGGCTGCACGTGTGTATCAACCGGTAAGAGGGAGCGAGAGAAGGGACAGGTTGAGAAAGCGCAGGCGTCCGCTTGGCCAGGGTATAGGCCTGCCTGGGATATTATATAGGTCTGGGCTGCAGGTAGAGCTTTGGCTAGGGGCTCTTTCTGGCTCTCCTGTCAACCGGCAGCAGCGTCAATACCCCAGGCAACCAGCCCCATCACTAAAACCTCCGTACAAGACTCGTACTCTGTCGCGTCAACCCTCCGATCTTCAGCTACTCGATTTTAGGCACCAACCGAAAGAACAAGTGAAAGAGGGTGGATTTGCATCACCAGTTGATATAGAATTTACATATTTCTATCTGTTATACTAACAAAACTAACAAAACTTAGGGATATTTTGATCCAACATCATATGTTCATCGATAATCATTCGTAAGGGTTGCTGTTGCCTGATTTTCCTAATTTCACGTTAATTATACAGGCCAAGGTCACCATCGCCCTTGGCACACTTTACCTGCCTCACATTCTCTGCACCAACTTCGTCGTTCCCCGTCATTTCCCCATAAGACCACCCCTCTCCCGCTACCAACATCGCTAATACCCCTGATCGCCCCCACCCTCTACCATCGCAACCCCTCAAACACCTTCATCATACTATATTCTTATATCGATAAACTCATTCGTCGTTACGTTGCATGATTTTTCAAAATCCCTTCAATCATGTTACTTTGTGTTATGGATAATAAATTGACTCCCAAGGCTTTTCAAACACACTTTTCTTTTTTGAATAAACGAACGTTTAGTAAACTCATCGTCGAATTAACTTTCACACAAAATCGCTATCTCACTGGCCCAAATTTTTTCACCTTTTTTCACCTTTTTCCAATCACTAAGGCAGTTCTCTTCTTTCTTTCGCGAATTCTCAATGCACGAGGGGTTTGATCGCTTCAAAAATTTCAATGGTTCACACAGCCTGCTGCAGATTTACAGCTAAATAATAGAAAACTTTGGGATTTTGGTGAATTCCATTTTTCCTTTGCCCACATTTAACGTCTTGGTGATTCAAATAGGATCTAATTATATCACATTAATTATTTTTGTTCATTCCTCATGGCCTGATAGAACTCTATTTAACGTCAAGAAATTATTCTCTTCGTTTTCAGTATTTTTATGCTTTTGATCTTGAGAAATTCTCGTTTTTTATTTATAAAAAGTTAACGAGAATGAGGTTGGATTAAAAATCATATTTATCATGTTATTACACTATATGCGATGTTAATATTCTTTCATTATATTTCCATCATGAATTCGCAACCCTGGGTGGGTTGAAAATTTCACGATCGACTGCTTGTTCTTAGTAATAATCAGTAAGCTAATCAGATTAATAAACCTGGTTGGGCTTCTGCTATTTATACACAACCAGAGCGCAAACCGTGTATGATAATCGTCCAGAGGTTCTGGGCCACGTAACGATTGGAGTAAAAGGGTTGAATTCTATGATTTCCCCATTAGTAATTTGACGTAAATACAGTTTCTAAGGTTTAAGCAAATGAAAGTTTGATGAATAAAAATGATGAGAAAATCAAATAAACGATGTGAGTAGATTGAAAAAGATATTTTTCCTGGGTTTGAATTGTGCGGTCAAAGGTTCACGATTTTTAATCAAGAAAAAAGGGTTTAGTGGTTTCGTTCAGAAGAATTTGGCTCGGAATTTGGCTCAAAGGATTCGTACACGATTTTGATAAAATTTACACACCAAAGTTCAGTCATGTTTTATTTTCAATGGAAGATTTTTTTACTTTCGAATTTATTGAAGTTGGACCATAAATCGGATTGAAACATTTGGTGAGAGGTGAAACGTTGGCTGATCGTAGATTAATAGGATTTCTAGGGGTGTACGAAGATAGTATCGAATCCCCAGTTATCCTGCGGCTGCAACTGCCCCTGTCTCTTTTCACGATTTATCCAGAATCCTGGCGAACTGCTTTTACCGCCTCATACCCCCTCTAACAACGCACACACCATATTCCCATCGTTTCTGTGGGATTTAGGCCAAGGTTGCGAGCATGGGGGTTGCACGGTCTCAATAATAAATACATATTATACAGGCTGCACGGGTTTTAGCCAAACGGCTAAATATATGCGACAAAACATCGCTATGACAAAATATCCAAAGGGCAAAATATGTTTCATTTCATAAAACGCAGCAACAAAAATATTTCTATAACAATTTATCACGTACCAGAGGTCAGGATACACCATAAACCATCACATTACACCATACACCATTTTACCATGTACACCATAATCAACACCATATCATACCATATTTTATCATATATATCACGTCACGTCATATACCATCACATCACACCATACATCACCATATCACAAAATAAACCATCACACCACCCCATCATATCACACCATACATCACGACATAACATAATACACTATCGTATCCCGTATCAACACCACAGCAAACCATGCCACACCGAACATCATCACGTCACACCATACACCATAATACCCCACTATGGACCATCATACCATGGAACGTAACATTCAAACACAAGAGACATAAATTCACCCGAACAATACTGTTAAGCTTATATTTTCAATTATTTCTCTTTTCAATAATGACAACATTATGGTTTTTGACGATATGAAGAGTTTGGGAATATTTGAAAAAAAAAAAAAAAAAAAAAAAAAAAACAGGTGTATACCATTTTACATATATACATTCACCATAAATGTATAAATGTACAACGGCTGGACTGAGACCGAGCAACCTATTAATATTTATCTCGGGATCCGTACATATCTTGAGGATCCTCGAAGCTTTTCTCATCTCTTCTTATATTCGATTCGTGCTGAATCTTATTTTCTCGATTTGGAAAAAAAAAAAAAAAAACGCTCTGCAAGGGAATAAAGAAAACGCTATTTGAGAGATACATCTTTTCCGTTGTTTGAAAACATTGATCTGGACATGAGAATTTCGAGTCGTTTCAAGCACTTCAAAACCATAAAAATTCATATGGCTTAGAAATAATAAAATGTGTAGGGTAAACTTCGTCGAATTTTTTTGAACAAAAAAATTTGATTAACTTGAATAAAATATTGAAATGAATGATAACTGTAATTGGAAATAAAAACGCAACCGAAATGTAAAGAAAAATACTCCAAACGAACATCGATTATCCAAAAAACATTCATTTTAAATTAATATTTATTCGGTTTATAAATGCAGTATTGAATTACGTCGCATTTATTATCAGAAACCCGGCTGGGCTCTTTTCGTGCAAAATCTTAAAAAGTTTTTGACCGACCGTTAAAAATAGCTCCATCGGTATATTCTCGACTGATGGTAACAATGAATTTAGCTTACCAACCAATGTCATTCTGGAAACGGCCCTGGAGGGTTTTTTTTCCTCGAATTCCTTTCGCGATTTATACTGTAACGTTTCGCCAAAATACATTTCTCCAACTGTACCGTTCGCCAATTGTGAAACGTGAAGACTGTTTTTTACTCAATGTACTTTTTTTAACCGGTAC
Organism: Campoletis raptor; assembly: GCA_948107755.1. Taxonomy (NCBI): domain Eukaryota; kingdom Metazoa; phylum Arthropoda; class Insecta; order Hymenoptera; family Ichneumonidae; genus Campoletis; species Campoletis raptor. Next base: position 8,397,294 of record OX403631.1, read on the forward strand.
GTGCCAAGCACGAAATTCGGAATACGATTTTTCAACAATACAGTGAGATTTTTGTATCGTGAAAAATGTATTCGGGAGAATTCATTTTTCACGGGGAAGGAGATTCGAAATATAACGTCTAACTGTCAGTGAATAGTTTAAACCAATTCGCAAAGTTCCATTAGAAAAAAAAAATCGTCGAAATCGTGAACAAGTGTAAAAACGGACGGAATATTTTGTCGTTTTTCAAAGTGTGATTATAACGTGTCTTGGGGAAATTCTTCGACGAGCCGAACAGTCCGGACTCTGAAAACATGCGTCGACGACCCAGATCTTCCTACTCAGCCTCGTCAATCCCAGAAGAAATGATATCCAACACATTCAGGATCGATGCAAGTATTATCTCATTATTTACGAAACATTCTCATTTCTTTGGTATCTCAACATTCTAAGATTTTGACAAGAACTGCAAAATCTCTCGAATTTCTCACATTTACGAATGGATTTTAAGGAAAGTCGACTTGTCACTTGTTTTTTTACAATTAGATGAACTAATTTGCGCATTCTACAATCTGAAAATTACGAAAATGTAGAATTCCAGTTTTACTATTCACGAAAAACATCAAAACGTGATCTCTCGCGCTCTACGACCGAACAGCTGATCGTTCATGTGCCAATGAGGTCAATATGAATTCTTTATATTTTCAAACCTGTTTTAAGGTTAGAAAAAAAAATGCAAAAGTAAATACGACATTTCAAAAAAAAATTTTGCCTTCTAAGCTCTCTTTCTCAATGAGAAATATTTCGCCTAACTAATTGATATGCAAATCCATTAAATAATGATCTACAAATCCATTCCTCGGTTATTAATAATAATAATAATAAATAATTATTAATAACGGGTCCTTTTTCCATTGACAGAACAGCGAATTATCCCTGGAGACAAAACTGGCTTGCGGATACATTGAAAAAGACAGTCGAGAAAATAGATCAGTGACATCGATGATACAAAAAAGAATTATAGGTCCTGCATTTACGAGCAGCCAAAAATGTCGCATAAATAATTATTTTTTGCCAAGGAGGCAACACCAAGTTAACGACTACAATTGCAGAGTTTTTTGCGGCTCCTATTCGGACGATGGCACATTTTATCTTTCTGCAAGTCAAGGTGAAAGCAAAAAAAAACAAAGAAATATTTCACACTAATCCCAATATTCCAATATTATGTAAGAACGTCATTGATAATTATAAAAGCAATTTATTATTATGACTATTTTGAGGTATCCACTCACTTTATTCTTAATTATGATGTGACAAAACTATTTATAAACGACATATATTTATCTATCATTCAAGATACAATAACAAAGAATTCACTTTACAGATCGACTCTTACGAATTCATTACACGATCAATGCCGAACTGGATGCATTTAAAATAATTCCAGCTCGTGACGTTGGTTCGTGTATTTTGGACACTGCCTTCAGTCCAGATGGAAGAAATATTGTTTATTCCAGCTGGTCTGAGTGTCGTAAGTATTTTTTTACTCATAAATAAACAAATATTATACAACGCTAAGCACCCCAAAACTCATGTATATACTTGCCATTGAGATTTTTATTTGAAGCATTTTCCATGAAATATTGACAGGCAAAACAAATCCATTAAATACCATTTTTCTGCGAATACCAATTGAATTAAATACGAATTTTTAAATTAAAATTAAAATTGAATTTAAATTAAATAGCAATAAAATTAAATACCAATTTTCTGCAAATTTGACTACTACTCGGGTCCATCCTTTCGTTTCGTATTTATTTCGTCTCAGGCCTTTTTTTTATATAGAGTTTATATAGAGTTTATTCTGTACATTTATTATGAGTTTTTTTTTTTTTTTTTTAGTATACATGTGCTCAATACACGGAGATCCGAATCTTCAAGACGCTCTTTGGTTGTCTCCTCCAAATCGTGCATTTTGCATATTTTCTTTGGTATTTTCAAACGATGGTAACGAAATTATTGGGAGCGCAAATGACGGTCACCTTTATGTTTACGATCTCAAGGAGCATGAGCGGACTCTCCGGGTTCGTCGTATTCTTTCCCTTTTATTTTCATTTTACATTTAATTTCCAAAGGATCTTTCAAAATAACGAAAAACTGAAATTTCTTGTAAATATCGGTTGAATAATATTTTCTAAATGATTTCAGATACGAGCTCATTCGAAAGACGCGAATGCAGTCACATTCGCGGACAATACGTCACAAATAATAATCAGTGGTGGAGATGATGGATTGTGCAAGGTAAAATAATCAAAATACGATTTTTTCATATATTTTCATGATCGTAACGTCTTGAACAAAGTTTTTCATAAAACTGGTACCGTTATTTTTCAAAAACAATCCAAAAATCATTTCATTTTAATAGCACAACAAAATTGCAAACTTTTCGAAGCTTGAAAATTCTTTTAAAAATACAAGACAATTTTTGAGAGAAAATTTATTTAAAAAATGATAAATAACCCTAAAAAATTAACAAAAACGATTTTTTCTCGTATTTTTATGATTCGTGACGTCTGAATCAATAAATTTTCTTAAATTTCAAGGTCTGGGACAGGAGGACATTGCACAAATCGAATCCACGACCCGTGGGCGTCCTCGCAGGTCACAGAGCTGGTATAACGTTCATCGACTCGAGAGGCGACGGACGTCATTTAATAACAAACAGTAAAGACCAGACGATAAAATTGTGGGACATGAGAGTATTTTCGAATGCCAAAGCCAAGAAAAACATACGAATGGCTATTGATAGTCTAGATTGGGATTATCGATGGCAACAACCTCCGCCGCAATGTAAATAAACAACAAAAATAATAGAAATATCAAAATTCATAGAAAATCATAAAAATCATCATTTTTATTGAAAAATTACAAATAATGATAAAAGTTATAAATGATAAATTTTAATAATTTAAACAGCGGTCAATTTTTCTCATTTTTACAGTAACACAAGCGACGTATTTGCTCAAAGGTGATACGAGCATTATGACTTATCGTGGACACTCGGTTCTTCAAACTTTAATACGATGTCGTTTTTCTCCTGTCGCAACAACGGGTCAGAGATACATTTATACAGGTTCTTCTAATGGCCACGTTATTAGTAAGTGAACGACCCTTAAAATCTGTTTCTCAAAAAAGCTTATTATTTATATCGCTGAATCTCCGTAACGAAGCGTTCTAAATTCTCGATTTTTTCTCTCAAACTTTGTCATCTGTTCCTCTGCAATGACGAAAAATTGGAAAAAAATCACAATCAATCAAAAATCATGTAAAAATCATTTTGGAAAGTAAAAAAAAAAAAAAACAAATAAAAAGAATTTCTGCACTTGATAAAGTCAATTTTGAAAATAAATTGTTTTATTTTAAAGATGTTGTTTTTTTTTTTCTTCAAGTTTACGATGTACTGTCCGGCAACACAGTCACCATATTCCGAGGCCATACGGAGTGCGTTCGAGATGTTAGTTGGCATCCTTATGAACCACACCTCATTACGAGTTCGGTAAGTCAAAACAATACGGCGTATCTAAAAAAAAAAAAAAAAAAAAAAAAAACTCAAAAAACGAAAATTGAGTTTTTTCTAAAGATAAATCGATTTTATTATTGACTATTTAAAATTTTAATTTCCATGGATTGGAAAAAAAATCAAATATACAAAATGTTTCGTATGATTCTGTGGAATGTTGATATAAAAACTATTAATCAATTAATCATTAATCATCGAATAAATCCATTAATAATAACTATGAAAAAAAAAAAAAAAAAAAATTTCATGCAGTGGGACGGCACCATTAAGACTTACGTTTCGACACCTGGAACCCCATGGAGCCCCATGCCATTGTCCTCAATTGCTTTAACAATAAATAGGAAGACACGGACTCGTCGAATGCAAATGAGCAAAAATTTACAAACAACAGATTAACACAATTTCGAAGAAGACTGAAACAAAATGTGAATTATTTTTTACGAGGCGAAGGAAAAGAGTTGAAAGCGTTATCCCTTAATTTCGAACTCTCGACACTCGCCGTAATAGCAAAATTGATAAATTACTGGCAATCTGTCCCAATATTTCGATTTTCAGAAACCTGATTCGAAATACTTATCGAACTTCATGTATTTAATGCTGAAAATTGAGGAAATGATTTATTTGCTCCAGAAATACTTTTGTTTTGAAAAATCTTGTATTTTTCTAATTCAATCGTTACTAACTTCGAGTTCGTCATTGAGGGAGCAATTTCTTCGATTTTTCGGGTGAGGTGTGTTCGAGGATAGATTGTTAATTAAGAATCGATTAAAATGAATTATTTTTCAAAGGTAACGAATCGTTATTGTTAATTAGATTGTAAAAAAAAAAAAAAAAAAAAGAAAACGATAAACAGATCGAGCTTCCTCGCACCGGTATTAACACCGTGCGTTATTTTCCAAAACGAGTTATTAGTCTACAATCACGAACGTAATTCGTTGTTTGTTCTTGCCAATCAAAAATAAAAAAATAAAATAAAAAACAAAATATACTGCAGCATCTAAGGCTCGTGTAAATATTGTAAAATCTTTTAATATTGATTTGATAAATATATTGAAAATGATAAATTTAATTTGTAATAAATAAAGATTTTTAACAAATAGGCTGGTGAGGCTCGCAAAATGATTGGATTGAAGAAAAAATTGTCGCGAAAGAATAAAAAAAAATAAAGAAATTTTGATAAAACGACAACTATTTATTTACTGTTTGAAATTAAACGAATCTTAAAAACGGACAGTGTTCTTTTCTCATCGAGTAATTAACTGTTGTAATAAAAAGAATTTAAAAAAACTTTAATTGGCATCTGAACCAGTTGCTCGATGTAAAAACAAATAGTAGCCATAAATAATTGACCCGTATTCAGTGAAGCCACAAAAACAAAGTGTCACCTAATTCGTTTAACATTAATGGATTTGCAGATTCAGCCTCGGAAGCCTTGTATGTGTTATACGAGTCGTGGGTGATCGAATGTTTTTTTTTCGTGCCCGGTAAAATGTACGGAAAATTGACAAAAACAAAAGAAAAAAAAACGTAAGAAAAAAATATTGCCTTTAAAAATGAATTTCAGCGAAATCGAGTTAGTGAGAATTACAAGGAGAAAAAAAAATCATGATATTGGCTTAATGAGAGTTTTGCCACGACGAATGCCAGGATTATCTCAATTATGGCTTTATTAATACACTCACACTGCCTTAAAAGTCTTGACCATATATCTTGGAGTAATCAGCGCACGCGCTTTACGACTTTAACAATTAGCTATGACGTTTGTCTTGTGTTCACTGTGTGATTGGGATTTTAATCTTAGAGTCGACTCTGCAAATCAATCTTCTAAAACGGGCCAATGCCATTGATCGTTTCTATAAACAACCAAACAAACAACATTTCTCATAATTATTACACATTATTGTTTAATCAATCAATGCTTATTTAATTATTTCAATTTTTTAGGATTTAGCATTTCGTTACTTTGCAGAGCATTTTTCGGTAGCGTTCTGTTGAGATTTTTTTTTTGACACGTGGCTTCTTTTTCTCAAATTTTTTTTTTTTATATTTTATCAAACAAATGTACTTGTCGAGGGTTTGTACCCAGAGAAGGGGATTTTTTTTCCCTTCCCCATTATTTCAATCGATTATGAACGAACGATTAATGTTTCTAAACGAACTAATGTTGGGTCGAAATTTCGAAGCGTAGCAATTGTACAAAAATCACAAAAAATTCACTCGTATTGCAAATTTTACAAATGTCCTTTTTAGGTATCAAGTAAAATGATAATAATTCATTTAAAAATTTTCCACACATAGAAACAAATGACTCTGGAGTAATCTTGTGAAATACATTCGATTTAAATTAACGAGCTCTAATGACAATTAAGCCTACGGTTTAATGAGATTTTATATTTTTTTGCAATTTATGGTTTATGATGCAATTGAAATATTGCATCATTCGTATATTTATTAAATATACGAAAGAATTTATAACGAATTAATTATACTTTGGGGTCCCATGGGGATACCAATATGGCTGACGTTATTCATGTCAATGTCGCCATACGTGCAGAACAGCTTCACGTTCGTACGATGAGAAATACCCAGACATTCGTGTCTTTTGATTTATCGTTTATTATGTTTTTCTTTTTTCTCTCTTTCTCTCTTTCTCTCTCTCTCTCTCTGTCTTTCTCTTTCATTCTCTTCTATCCCGTGTGGAAAATTCATAAAGATCTTTATTCCCATTTAAGAAAACTCACGATCGACCATTAAGGGAGCATAACACGTAGAAGAAAAATTGAGTGAGAACAAAGCTTTTTTTATCTTACGAAGCTTTAGGAACAAAAAAATTTGAGTTTTTCGCGATTGAAAACATACGTTTCGACAAATATTGACGTTTTTTCATTTTATTTTTTTTTTTTGTTAAAAAGAAATGAAACTTTTACGAACAGAATCAAATATATTAAAATTCAATTTTGAATCTTTCGACATTTTCAATCCTTGTGCGAGCATTCGATTTTTTAACGCTCGATCCTTCGTAACGAAAATCTTAAAAAAAAAAACAAATTAATAATAATTTCAATTTTTTTTTAAATTTTGATCAACTTTACAATTTTTCGATTAATACGAAATACTTGAATTTAATAATAATCGAATTATATTCTCACAATAAAAATTGCCAAAATGCAAGTGGTAGCACTCGGATTTGGTCGACCTCGATCCCGCGCAGTAGATCCAAGTAGTAACCGTCGTTTTTGTTCAGACGCCAAAGAAGATGAACTGTAATTTTTACGATAATGAAAAAAATAATTTTTATCTCAAGATAATTTACATGTTTATGCCTAACATTTAAAGGAATTTCATCAAATGAACAAAAAAAGAACAGAAAAACACAAAAAAAATAAAAAAAATAACTTTGGTTTGAAATTAACGAAATTTCAGGAACGATCGATCCCATTTGGAACCCCATATGACACTCTTCGTCGCATCTGAACCGTTATTTACATCATCGATGTATAATTTCGAGAAATTTGACGAAAAATTAAAAAAAAAAATTGAACGATCCACATATTTCGAAATTGAGGAGTTTTGTTGTCAACGTTCAATCGAATTGATGAATTTTCCCGCATGTTTCAAAAAGCCTGGAAATTCCAGGGAAGGGAACAAAATACGTAAAAAAAAAAAAAAAAAACGATAATTTCGTGGTTGATTAATGTCGTAATGTCGGATGCAGGTTCAATGGAGTAGCAAGGTCATAACCGATCGTCAGCATTTGTAAATGAAGAGAAAGAGATATACGAGCAACCTGGTCATATCCTATTCGCAGTAGAAATACATATATATACATTTTTTTTTTTTTTCATAGATATATAAAGAAGGCAACACAGTAAGTCGAGTGAACATATTATAGTCTCAGAGACATAAGTCGATACCAGGTAGATTAGTCTCCGACACGCTCTTGCTGGAGGTAGTTTGCCTTTAGTCGTGTTTCGATCCTCAACGTAGTTGCCCTAACTCTGAGGGTACAAATCTACAAAACGTTTTTTTCATATTCTCCTTTTTTCTGTTCCCTTCGAGCCAGAATTTAACGAAACTTTTTCGAAGTATTTTCATTAATTTTTTTTTTTGTTCGAAAAAAATCTTCATTTTAATGATAAATTTTATTTGGAAAATCTGTGAAATCTTTTTCGGTCATTTCATTCGCGATATTTTATTGAATCATTTTTTTTTTTTTATAATTATAACGAGTTTATTAGAAATTAGTATTTGATTGAACAAATGTTATTTTCGTTAGTTGGATTGCGAAGTTATGCTGGTCCGAAAAAATCGAATTTTTAGATTTTTGGGCAACCATGAAAAAAATCGTTTTTTTATTACTTTTCAATTGAATTTACTGAAGTATTTTGTGATCATTTCATAGCAAAATCATGTAAATTAGCAAAAAAATTAATTATTCACAATTTTTTACACGAATAATTCAAAAATCGCATTGTGAAGTATTTATTTTTCTTTTTTTGTTTATTTAATTTTGAATTTTGAATGATCATCAATGTTTTTTTGAATTGCAAAAAATTATGTAGAACGTGATATCGAGTTAAAAAAAATTCGCGACATATGTACAATCGTTGGCGATAATTTATAGTTGCAGCGTCGAGAGCGAATAAATAATGACACGATAAGAAATGAACACACGAGATTTATCAACGTTATCAACTTGCGCTTCGCGAAATTCTCAATACGTCGCGAAAAGGAAAGGGGAAGGGAGCAAAAAGAGGAGAATTTAATGGTTTAATTATTTCAATTCAACGGCACGATAATTGTCGTCATTCCAATTTGAAAATTCGTTTCGTAAACGTTTGTGCAATAAGGCATAAATTTTTTTTTTAGCGTATTATAAAAACCATTCAATCGTCGATTTCGTTCAGGAACGATACGAGTGCTGCGATCGTTAATCAACTGGAGTTATAAAAACCATAATTAAAAAAAAATAAAAAAATTTAAAAAAAAACAGAAACGACACAAATACAACAACGATGGGTCAACAGATCAATGAAACTTTTTACATCGAAAGAAGAAGCACCGTCCCCATTATTTACACGAGAGGAACTCATTACGAAATTGGCTTCGACATTGTGAGCATTATTTATATATTTACACATTTTTTTTCCTTATTATTGAACCAAAATTATTTTCTCGATTCCTATCAAATTTATTGAGAAGAACCAAAATTTTTCCACTTCCACTGAGGTTTTAATCAGAATAAAAAAAAGTTTCAGCCCACGCAGAAAAAAAAAAGCGAAAAAGGGTTGAAACAGAGTGTGGAAAAATGTAACCTTATAAATATGCAATTGTGTGCAGTTGAATGACACAATATCGATTTATCGAATATCGTTGTTCATCGTTTTTTATAAAATTTCTAAAAAAAATTATTTTTATTATATTATTAATAAAAAAATTTTGCCTCGTCACTAATCAGTTACGAATCAATACAATTTAACAATTTTTAGTTTTCTCATACAATTCTTATTTAAGAAAAAAATAATTAAAAAAAAAAATAAGAAATTTCCAAATTTAAAATTAGAATAAAGAAAAAAAAATTTCAATTAAACCTTATTAAATGCTAATGTTATTGTCGCTAATAGTCACGTTTCAAATATATCTCATATATAAAATATATTTCAATCACCGAGATTTCGTAATGTTTGACTACTAGACCGGAAATATCTCGGAAGGTGCTGCTCGGTTGCAAAAACCACCATGTCACAACATATATATATATTTCATCTCATAAACTAAACCTTTCGATCATTTGACTACGTGTAATACATGAACTCTATATGAAATCCTATATTTATTTAAATGTAGATCAACTTTAAAAAAAAAAAAAAAAAAACATATATAGACTTTCGTCACACCATGTGAAACAGCGAACCTGAACTTAATATGCAAACGCACCGGTCCACTTGGCAGTGAGTGCAGTTTGCAACATATTAAATTCCACATTGACAGAAAAAAAACAAAAAAATAAAAGAAAAATTCATTAACGTTCGATCTTGGGCGTATGTGCTGTTTGCGAAATTTCCATAATCGAGGTTAAGTTTTTTGCATCTAAATTCACCTCGGTCAATGTTAATCATTTGGAAAAACATGGAGCTCATAAAATTCACACACTTATTTTTTTTTTCTGGGTACCCCGAGGCACATTTTCATATGGAAAACTATAAATAATTGCACGTGCCAATATAATCTTTCGTGGAAATGATAATTCAACTGGTTGAATAATGCAATCACGAACAATGTTGTTTAGTCTGATTCACCGACGATCGGAAAAGCAAAAAAAGAAACGAAGTAGTCTTATTGCGATATCGATTTTCTTGGATTTGTTGTTTCGCTCAAATTAATTGACGTTAATTATGAATAATCGAAGTCCAGATCAGGAATAACTATTATTCGAAATGGAAGTTTTTTTAAACGTCACTAACAAATTGCTGTGCAATTATTTAATTGTAATAACCAATCGACTAAGACAAAATTTTCAATAAATAATCGAACGACTTTTTTTTTGTCGCGCATTGAGTGATTCGATGATTTTCTTAAAATTCTGTCAAATTTTTTCACCTTTTTTTAAAAGGAATCGCTTTTTCGCTTGGAATCGAAGTTATAATTAAAATTCCAATGGATTTTATGAAATTTTTTTATTTAACAAGAAAAAATGGTTAAAAACGAATTGAAAATGTTTAAATAATGAAAATAAGTGAAAAAAATAATGTTGTTGTCGTAAATATTGAAAAAGACGACATTCCAATAAGGAAGCGATCGTCGGTAATTATAATTCAACGATCACGATATTTAAACTACAAATTTATCATTCACGTTCTTGAAAGATCGCGAGAAAAGATTTTCTCATTGTTTATTCATTTTTCCTTCAATCCGGATTTTCTACTTTGACGAACAATGATATTTTAATTGCAAAGATTATGCAATATATTTTGTGCATGTGTTAATTTAAGTGTCGACGTTCAGGATGAACGGACCACGTGTGCACGCGGAATAACCCGACTCTAGAATAATCTTTATCTGGAGAAGGCGATCAAATAATAATACACAAGTCAATTGAAGGAATAAATTATTAGCTCGTAATAATCGGTCGGTGCAATCGCATTATCATTTTTTCATCTTTACACTGTGATCACTGTATAGTTCATTCTTTTATGTAACATTTGTCACTTCGCTTTTGCCATTTTTTATCAATCAAGGTCCTCTGTAATTATCGAATGAAAAATTAGAGAAAAATGGTGACTTGACAATCGAGAAACGATATATTTTAACAATTTCTATTCATTAAGCATTTTTTATTTAATTTGAAACTTTAAACATTATGAAAATAAAAGTAAAATTCGAATCACATTTATTTTACGTTTTGTAAAAAAAAAAAAAATCTCTAACAAGTATTTGTTCATATTTTATTTGGCAAATATTTATTATTTCTTTATTATTCCTGCGTTATATCTTTGCGGATTTTTACGACCCAATTCCTGTTTTTGTCCCTGAGAGTGCCCTCTAGAGTGTTGTCCACTCTTTTCCAATGTGCTACTGTCTCGCATTTGCACAAGAGCCTCGGGAAACTGTGCAGAACCCTGGCCGATACAGTTAGCAATATTTTAACGAATTTTCAGTTGGTTAACACCATCAAAAACTCAGAAAAACTGCCTCCCGCTCAGCGATTGATACGCGAACCGATGCATGGCTTAGCGGTTACCCAACCAAGTACTGACCTCACTCGAGGCTGCTTAACTTTGTGATCGCCGGAGCCATACACCGAGCGCGCGCCTATCGCTGTCGAATATCATCTGACGTATAATTTTTAGTCAGTTTTCAACGTATTTGAGTAAAAAACACACAGACCTCAGTCTTGAAACGATATTTGTATACTTGTATACATTTTTCGATGTTTTTTAAAAAGTAGCTCAAATGACAAAATTTGAAGCACAAGATTAGAAGGGACTTATTTTTATTATCAGTGAACATTAAAATTATTTCAATTTATTGACATTTAAATGAATCAACTTAAGGATCAATGACATTCTCTTCGATCTCGCATTTAAATGTACACATATATTTATTGTCAAGTTATATAAACACAACACACGACTTTGTGATAATATACAATGTTACAAGTTGCACATTGATATATTTACAACTGCATGATTAAAAGGAATGCAAAAAAACAAAGACGTGTGTGTGACATGTGAATCGGTACGATCAATCAAGAAAATCAATGCATCGTGAGCAAACGATAGAAACTACAATTCTTGACCTCCAACCTTGAGCGAAACAGTCGCTGAACTCTCTACGATACTGGATTAGTCACGACAAGTAACTGGAGGCTGGAGATAATAATTATTCGTGTAAATTTGCATACTCACAGTTACGACACTATTGCCTAATAATAAAATCCCTACAGTTTGATATATTTTTACTTTGTGAATCAACTCGATCTACAAAATTGGAAAAATCTAATAAAAACAGATTTATTCAAAAATTGTGTTTGAATTTATTTCGAGTTTGTACATTTTTCCAAAAAAAAGAAAAAATAACTAATTCAATCATTGAAAGATTTATTTTAAAAAAAACGCTGAAGTTATAATAATTTCTTATTTATTCATTTATTTATTTATAAGGAAATAACAAAACTAAAGTTTTCTTGCTGATGAAATGAATTTTTAAATATTTCACCATAAAATTGAAGTATAAGAAAAATTTAGAATAGGAGGCAAAAATGCCCACGTTGCTAATAGTAAAGTATTAAACATGGCGTGTCAAGGCCTCTAAATTATTTATCGTATAAATACGCTGTCATAGAGGGCGCACAAAAAAGGACTCTGTTGTAAAAAATGAACTCACAGAACTTCAGTGAAGTCTCAAAGTCTAAAAATGTATTTATAAATTTTTAATCAATCTGCCTTTTTCTCTCTGTTAAAGGGGCGAACATTTTCAAGTATGATAAATAACTACGTGGCGATATACGGACCACTTAACGAATATATAACGATATACGAAACTCCGGAGGGTCGTAAAATCTACGAAGAGACATTGGCAGCAGTGCAAAATCAATTCCCTCAGTACATCAGGGAAATCGAAGGAACTGCAGATGGCGCCAAAATACCATTCTTTAAAGTAAGTTATCTTAATCTTTAATAATTATTTTAATATGTATTATTAAAGGAGTATTTACACCGGGAAGAGGTAACAATAACAAGGTGAAAAAACATTTTTTTATATAACCACGTTTTCGTCGCTTTTCCGAGCGTCTCTACGAGATACGGAAAGTAGATCTTTTGGCAACTGTCGAGATAGATCGCAGTGATGGGGAGTAAGAAGAACAGAACTTTCAACGAGTAGAAGTTTTGGCTCCTCGTAGTTGAAACAAAGTGCTTGTCGTGCCTTGACTGCTCGACCTTGACAGATGCTAAAAAAAACCTACTTTTCGTACTGTAGAAATACTCGAAAAATCGAGAAAAACGTGGTTATGTTATTTAAAGAATGTGTACCTCTGAGGCACAGCGAGACTACTAGCGTCACGCGCGGCAAAAAGTCCCACTTTGCCTCCTTGGTAAACACGTAAACACGTAAATTTTCCATTCCATTTTTTCGTTTATTTTGATTTTGTTAATTCAGAAGTCTTATCGAATGTAAATAAAAAAAGCTGTGCCATTTTCGAGATTTGTAATTAAAGATTTTTTCGTCCTTCGTTCCTGTCAACGCTTTCATGTTTTCTTCATCCACAGCACATAGTAATTGCGTGCAAATATTGAAGCGACTAATAAACGTTACAATTATTACGTAGCAATTTAATTAAGAAATGAACGTTGAAGAAATCTCATTTGTCCTTCAAAATATTGACTTAGAAAAGGAGATATGAAAATTGTACACATTGCTCGAACATATTAAGTATGTATATTTGTACATACGTGTTACCCTGGTCATTATCTGCACGCGAGATGTCACGATGAACGAGCTACTACGCGACAGCCAAGATTGCTTGCTAATGTGTCTCGCGAATATTGTTATTTCTTCATTTCCGCGGTTTCTCCCGAACCCCAATGTTTGCCAATGTCATTTCAAATTATACGAGAACACAATGATAAATATCTTGCATATGTGTAAGCAATTATTAAATTAACCATTTATGCATCTATGTAAATGATTTTCTACGTTAAATCGAGAGAACGACAACCTCCAATATTTTTTCTATTCTCGCAAGTAGCCATTACATGTGCATCGTACTTTTTTGTTTTTTTCAATCACCCTCTCAGATGTACGTCGAAAAATTCTGTTTTTTTACAAAACAAAAAAACAAAAACAAAGAAAAATTGTTCTAAAACTTTCAAAAACACGATTTAATTATCTTTTTGAAGAATTTTTGGAAAACGTCAAATTTTCCATTCCAAGGAATTTTTTGAGTTGAAAAAATTTTAGTTTTTTGATGTGATCGAAACTTTTGAGATTTTTTTCCTTATTATTGCAAATTCATTGTGTTATCGTTTCTGAAATAATCCCTTCAGTATTCAGAGTATTCGGAAAAAAATATTCTATTTTTAAATGTCCATTTCACCTGGAATTTCACAAACACGTTGGCGGAAGGTCAAATGTGGTCGATCAGTAAATCTAATGAAACACGAACGTCGGGTATTCCGGCTTGACAATTTCAGAGCAATATTTGCGGTAAACCGGCTCATTATAAACGCACGTGTTATAATTATGAGGCAGTCATAAAATAACAATAACGTGTGTAAAGCTCGTGATTGCATTTCCTGAGTTACAAAACCATTTACGTTGGTACAAAGCTAAAAACATAAAGCTCTTGAAAAATGCTGTAGTGATGAAATTCAATAAATTTTTCGGTTTACATTTGCACATTTAAGTAAAAATCGTCCAAATTGTGTTTTTTTCTATCATTTCGATCAAATTTTATCAATAAAATTATTTTTATAGCTTTTTTTGATGCATCTCGACGACATTTTACCAGTCGTGGCAAAAGGGGAACAAGTCAATGATCTTCCGACTGGATGTTCAACAATCGTCTGCAATCATCCAGGTCAAGTGGGTAATTATTCTGTACGAATAGTAAAATTTTAAGAATTAACAAATAAATTTCATTTCTCTATCAAAAGAAGAGAATCATTAATTTTTTAAATACTTTTTATGGTTATTTCATTATAAATTATAGTAACATTAACGAATTATCGAAACAGGAAATAATTTCCGGGTCCTATAAAGACACTAATTTAGATTAATATTTCAAGTAATTTTTTTTTCCATCAATTAGTTAAATAATTGATTGGATCTGTCGATAAATTGAGACACGTGTTACAATCGTTTTTTTCGTGTCCTTAAAACTAATTTGTTATGAGTTTTTTTTTTATATATATTTTTTTATCGCTCACATTTCAGTGGTTGATGATAAGACTATCTTGAGAACGACCCTGACAATAAATCGCAAAACAATATACCATAAAACGTAATGTTCGTAGTTGTAAAAATATTTCGAAGAACTGTCTGCGACGGTTTCGTTTTTTCAATGTTTTTTGTTGCTAAGTTATTAAATTAAAAAAAAAAAAAAAAAAAACTCTTTTTTAAGGAAATCCTTGGCCATAACGAGGACGCCTTGTCCGAGACCATGAACCATTGGTATCTCGTAAGCGCTCACGTAATCGAGCCTGGACTACGAGAAGAAAAATTTACTTCCCTTAGCTACGCTGGTTTCTTGCCTGGCTATACGATGGGATACAATTTTCATGGTCTTGTCTACACTATCAATACACTCAGCGCCAAAGCTCTGAGATCCGGCAAAACACGTAAAAAATTTACCAATTCTTACTCGTTTTTTTTAACTCAATTTACTTTTTTTTCTATTAAAAAAGATATAATTAATTGCAATTAAACGATTGGCTTCGAGGCACAAAAATTCGACCTTTATTTTCTACGTGAAACACTATTATTATTATTATTATTTTTTTAATCGAATCTTGAAATTCGAGAATATTTTCATTCTTTATTGTTTAATGGAGTTTTTGTCTCTCGGGAAAAATGATTCATTAAAATCTAATGACCCATCTCACTAATTGCGATAAAATTATTGTAGACAAAAAAAGTGATCTCAGAGTTCCTTGTTATCGAATATTTTGATGAATTATGTGTGGCCAGAGGCTTTAAATCGACATTTTTTTCCAAACAATTTGTTGTTCTTTAACCAATTATTTATAAATAATAACAAATGTACACATAAGTGAATGTTGAAATTTGGAAAAAAAAAAATTTTGTCGATTTTTTTCATCGTCTAATTGGTTGATGGTCATAATTTACTTTTTTGGTAAATTTTTTTTTTTTAGCGAGATATTTTCTTACTCGAGCCCTTCTCGGAGTCGAAAATTATGTCCAGGCTCAACAGACCTTGAGAAACGTTGGATTCGGTGCTGCCGAAGGATTTTCCGTGAACATGACCTTTCTAGCCCAGGAAGGCGATCGAATGTTTCATAACGCCGAGGTCGGGCCCGCTGAACCGAATATCGACGAATCTCAGCTGAGCATACTCACTGCCAGTCCAGGAGAAAATATTTCGCACTGTAACAAGTAAATTTTCAAAAATTATTTAAAAAGTTAACATTTGCAGAAAAAACATCTTTTTAAATATTTTTTTTCTTCCAGATATCTTCGGCTCAAAGTACCGGAAGTTACCGGCGAAATAATCGACAGTAGCGAACACAGAATGGCAGCTATTTGCAGGCATCCGTTACCAAAAACACGTGACGAAGTGATAGACATTTTGAGCGATCGTACTGATCAGGAATACAGCGTTTATCAGGAAATAAAACCAACTGATTACGTCAAAACTATTGCTACAGGTAAATAATTACACTTCAAATAAAAAAATCTTCAAAAACCAAAAAAAAATCGGTTTTTTTTACTCTTTACACTCGTTGCTAATTGAATTATCGTACAGACGTTTTGAAAAATTAATTTTTGTGCTCGACTAAGACACGTACACATTTTTACGATTTTTTTACAAAATTTATCAAACTTAAAGTTTTATTTTTGGAGTTTATTTTTGGGAAAAAAAACTAAACTTTTTGTCATGTGAATTTTACTTCGTTTTTTTTTTTTGAAAATTTGTTTGAATGCAATGAATTTTTTGGTATGCAGGTATTTTTGATTGCATCGAGAGAACGTGGTCGATTTACACGGACGTTCCAAAATTCAACGATCCGGTGGTGGTGTTGCCGTTACAATTGAAAGATCCTGTGGAGGCTTCAATGAAAAATTTAGTAATCGTGTAACTTTGAAAAACCCTGAAAAAAACAAATAGTTGAAAAAATTACTTGCATTTATTTGATCTCTAAAAAAGAGATCTTTGTACACTTATTGCTACGATAAAAAAAAAAGAACGTAACCATGTAAGGCTTTTGAAAGAATTTCAACATTTAAAAAACAATTTATTAATGTCGTGAACTCGACGAATTTAAAAAGTGGCCTTTGAAAACCTTAAATAATTCATTAATTTTAAGAATGTATCATTGCAAAAAAAAAAAATAACAATTATGTGTAAAGAAAACGGCGCTAGATGGAGAAGAGAATATAATTTTTTACGAAAAACGACCGAACGTCTAATTCATTTATTTATCAAAATAATCTCCTGTGAAAAATAAATATGTATTATTAATTAAAAAAGAAACATTTTTGTTTCAATTGATGAAAAAGAATTCGAGGACAAGTTGGAATTTTATTATTTTCTAAACTGAAGAGTTACACATGCTTTTTTTTTATCGATGATTTTTCATTTCATCGGAATAATCGGAGTATCAAAATAAAATACAAATTTTTCGAGATATTTTTCTTTTTAACCAGGCAAAAAAAAATATATCGCGCGTTCTGATCATTTGGAAATACATCATTTTACTTACAATGTGTAATTAAATGAAGAAAAAGGACATTTTTTTAAGCAAGAAGTTTTTATGTGCAGATCTCACACTTTTTACGAAGATTTTTCAGCATCTTGATTTTCCAGAATCTTTTGTATACAGAAAATCTTGGAGTTACATATTATGCACGTAAAATGATGATATTTGTCTCTCTTTCATTCTCTCATCATTTTCCTCTCTCATTCTCTCACTCGCTTAATCTCTATTGTTATTTATTCTCAATTTTTTCTCATTTTCTTCGCCTCTCTCATTTATATTAACGACAAAATGTAGGTACGACGACTTTTTGGCGTTTTTTCGATTCCATTCCAGAGAAAAATTCCTTTATGTCTTCTTCACGTACGACCTTTTTGTTCTCCGCGAACTTTTGTAAATACTGTTTCAAGTTTTCCTTCATGTTGTTGTATTCTGTCGGAAAAAAATCGTATACAAAATTAGTGAAACTCGGATCAACCGGATGGAAAAACTTCAGGAACTATAATGTCGAATACGACAAAATAATAAAAATTTTGTTCTCGTTTCTGCTTAAAATAATCGCTTCGTACTATTTTTGAGGAAAAAAAAGTTTAATGTCATTATTTACCGAAAGGAAAACAACGTGCAACTTTTATATTTTCTCAAAAACTCAACTGTGTTGCAAAAAAATGCGCACAAGGGTTTTTACCGATTGAACAATTCAAAGACCACCTTAAAATTTATTTGATTCGAAAGAAATTTTGATCATGAACTCACCTTGAATAGCGTCAATTTGTTGAACATGATCGAGAGATGCAAGCGCCCTCATGCCTTTTTCGTACTGAGTTTCTCGAGGATTAGATTTTCCAGCTTCCTCATAAGCCTGGACACTGTCCAGAGGATCCAAAAGAAACATGAGATGGTCGGTCGTGTACATTTTCGTGCAATTCGAACAACGACAGAGACTCGATCGCCAGCCTTCCAACCAGAAACAAGAGCCAGTTTTTTTTTGCTCCGCATTGCTCGCAGGCAGTGTACAGTTCGTCGATACCGTTGTCACGTCCAAAGTTTCGTCATCTTTCGTTAGGATTTTCTCATCCTTTGTCGAACTCTTCGTAACTGAATATTTCGGTGCATAACGCCACAAAAAATCGTGTTTTCTCATGCATCCAGCACACACGACCTCGTCGAACGAATTGTCCTGCGGAGTTCCTTCAGGACATTCCAAATGCTGTAAAATTGCAAAGATTCTTCATAAAATTTTGTAATTTGAATCTTTATATTGAATTTTTAAAAATTTTCCAATTTATAACTTTTTTAAAATTATTAACGTGCCATGTGAATAAATTATTATTTATCATTATTATTAAATTCATTAAATTAATTATTGTTAATTATTTATAAATCATTAATGTCAACAATCGAACAGAAAATTGAATTTTTTTACCTTAGAGTGGTACCAGTCCTCGCAGATAATGCATTGAAGCATTTCATCGTTACTGGTATCCTCAGGATCTGGATACGGTCTGGAGCAAGAGCAGTAAACACCATCGAAATTCTGATTGTACTTATTTTCCTTATTACTCCTACTTTTGACCTGCAAAATTCAATGGAAAATGTGTGAATTGGCTGAAAATGAGCAAAAACAAGATTTTTGCATCTAAAAAAAGAATCGCTCGTTCTCTTACACTTTCCAGGGTACAAATGTTTCCTCCAAATTTTTCATTGCCACAATCGCATCGGAAATGTCTTTTTGTGTATAATTCTACAAGTTCATGACCTTCGTGGCAGTGAAAACTGCACGCAAGACAAACAGCTGCTGGCTCTCTGTCGCCTCTGCATGTTTTACAAGCGTACAGAGCTTGTCTTATGTATCCCTTTAAACAAATAACGTAAAAAAAGGTTCAACTAAACTCATCATAAGTTTTTATAACTAATTTGTTATTATTCTTAACATTTTGCAATTTTTTTGGTTTTGAAATGCCCGACTTTACGAAACTGTTCCTTTTAGCAATTCTTGCAAAAAAAATGTCAGCAAATTTTGACAATTTTGGGAATACTGAAAATCAAGAAATAAAAAATTGCAATTGTTGACAGATTTATTAATAGATAGTCGAAAAATAGTGGATCGATAATGGAAAATTAAGAATAAATGCAAATGCGAATGTTTATAATTCATTGTTAGAATTCCTCAAAATTCTCATTATTTACGAAATTTTTGAAAATGTAGGGAAAAAAAAAGTTTATTAACTAACTGTTTGATATTAATAGAAATGACTAAATGTCGGAATTCTAATCAGAGAGTTGCACAAAAAAAACAATCGACATGTATTTTATAGCTAATTGAAGTGTTTTTCAAGATCAAGATTTCAATAAAGATTTTTGGAATTGTTATCGAATTTAAATTTACGAGGTTATTTTTTATTTATTTATAATCGAAATGTCGAAAAGGAGAAGGGAGATGATAATAAATGTTTGGAGATGGACTTCGAGGTTAGGAAGATGTTTAGAAAGAAGGGACAATACCTTGTTGTATGTGCAATTTTTATCGTCGGATGGTCCCAAAACAGCGTTTGCATCTTCCTCCAATTGATTTTCCTCTTGCAAAACATCGAGCATAGTGACAGAGTTTTCCTCATCAAAATTTTCAACAGTTGACTCGGCCATATTTGAATAACTGTCTATATTGACGTTTCAACGATAGAGAAGCCTGAGCACAGACTTGTGTTAAGTATTCACGATATTTTTCAATTTAACAGAATTTGCCGAAAACGATCGATTTTTTATTGATAAACAACGGTTATTGTTCACGTTTGACAATATTTCACAGTTTTTTTAATTCAATTTTCGGAGTAACAATGCGCGAGCCAAGTTTTATTTACGGACCAAAATGCGTCTGTCGAAATGCCAGCGTTGGAGGGAAAATTGTAGGAATTTTTCCCGCGCTCCAACACTTGTTGTCGGGAATGGG
The DNA here is from genome assembly GCA_948107755.1 of Campoletis raptor. NCBI lineage: Eukaryota > Metazoa > Arthropoda > Insecta > Hymenoptera > Ichneumonidae > Campoletis > Campoletis raptor. Next base: position 8,417,740 of record OX403631.1, read on the forward strand.
GATTTTGGAAGAGAGAGATCTTTCCTGAAGTTGGCTGTGAATAAAATTTATCGCAAAATCTAGACGTCATTTTTTTGGCATTTTTTATTGAAAAAATCGTAAAAAAATTAATTTTTATCGTCGGCATTACGCAGCGTTGACAAATGGCTCATAAAATCATTTACAACGATTGGATCGACGGGGTTTTCCCATTTTCCATCAATTTTAAAATGCGAGCCAACGATCACTGCTTGAGCTTCGATGTACTTTTTTAGATTTTTTCCATCGACACCAGATCCAATTATTACTGGCCCTTGGACGGTTTTCAAAAGTTCTGTAATGATTGGATTTAAAAAAAAAAACAAAATGGAAATGATGACAAAACTTGTGTACGTAAAAATTCGAGTTTTTTCATAAAACCTTTTAATTCTTGTTCATCGGCAGGTTTTCCAGTCGCAATTCCCGTCAAAATAACGCCATCGGCAAGAAAAAATTCGGCCGCTTTGGCGGTCTCCGTCAAGTTGACATCGGCGGTAATCGCGTGAGAACTGAATGTTTTTTTTTTTACCACTCTAAGTTTTTAGTGTTTAAAAATAATTTGTAAATAAATTCAAAATAAAGACAAATGATTTCTCAACCTGTGTTTTTTCTTTATGTCTGCAAAAACCAAAACATCATCAGCTCCTATTTTCCGTCGGTATCGCAACAACTCGCCGGCACAAGCATCCATGAAACCCTCGTCAGCCACATGACCAAATACAAAACCCTCAGCTCTAATGAATTGAAAATTTGCTGCTTGAGCGATAGCTATAGCATGAATATTTCCTCCCGCCAAAACCTGAAACAGTCGCCGACATCTTTATCTTTATTAAAACCGGAAGTCCGCAAAACAGCACTTCCGGTCAAGTGGACAATCGAAGATTCAGCTGTTTTAAGGACACTTCCGCTTTGAATAAGTGTTGAGAATTGAGTAGTGAGAATATTTTTCTCGTTAAAATAAAATATTAGGAACGTGTTGGTTTTTTAAATAATTGTCAACGATTCCAGTTTCACGTGATTGTTTTTACCTGCACTCCGCAAGCGACAGATGCCGGAACTATTTTTCGTACTTCCGTACAAATTCTCGACATCATGGCTGTAGTTTCCGGCTCCAAATTTGTCCCTCTAACGTATGGAATGTCGTGCATATTCTCAACCAAAATACCGTCCTATTCGTGTACAAAAAAAAAATGTAACAAAAGCACGAAGATAACCACCGTTTTTTATTCGAAACCTACCAATCCTGCGTCTCTGTATATTTCTGCATCGCGAAGAGCGTCGTCTATCAGCCTCTTACAATTGCCATTGAATCGAGGAGTTCCTACGTGGGATTAACCTTTGAATAAAATCCGTTTATCCGTTATGTTGATATTAAAATTGATCATAACCCAGCTAAGCAGGTAGGAGTCACGCAAATAATTTTTTTTCGCAGATTTTTTGAAATGTTGAAATAGCACAATTTTTTCATGCGTTCTAATGGGGGACAGCAGACAAGTTCACATTTCACAAATGAACTTGAAAACTTTTGTGCAGATTATTTTCTTTCGTGTTATTAATTGTACATGAATATATGACAGATTTTGACGAAAAAAAAAAAATCAACAATTTTAACGGTTCGCTTTACCGTTTCGTTTATAGAGCACGTGCTATCATAGTTACTTCGCAATAAATAACAACGGTTACGGAAATCTTGTATCTAGCAACCGTGTTTACCGGGGATGTACGTCAAACATTCGGTGGGCACATTTTATTTTTACGCAAATATACATCAAAGCTCGTTTTTCTTCCTTATAACGAAACAAAGGCTAATCGAACGTCGGATTGTTATCTAGATAATTCAGTTGTCAGAGAAGCTTTTTATTTTACGATAAGGAATAAATTCGAATCGAATATTTTAGTAAAGTATTTCATTGTTTATATCAACATGTAAGCGACATATAGGGGTGAGGTTTTTTTTCATGAGATGTAAAACAATATTTACCAACCCATTTATTTTTCTATGTTATTTATGAAAAAAAAAAAAAAATGTAAAATGTGGCGTGATGGCCTAAGCAGTTTTATTTCCAGCTCTCTTTCTAAGCGGCTGTTTTCGTAACTGGCTGGGGTATGAGCAGCCCCGAAAAAACTACGATCTACAGCGACCTTCAGTCTGGAACAGTGAAGGTGACCTCGGCACAGGAGTGCAAAGCATTCCTATCTACGATTTATGTCAACAGCATTTTGCCTACTGGACAAGTTTGTGCTCAACCGGTATCGGGTACACCGTGTGTCGGAGACTTCGGTGGACCTCTAACTGTTGACGGAATTCTCGTTGGTATCACATCCTGGAGGAATGTAACAACATCGTGCACCAAAGACTATCCGATAGTTTATACCGAGGTTGCACGTTATCGCTATTGGATTTCGGAAAACACTTTCGTTTGAATCTCCATCGTTCATTAACTACTGCACTGGAAACATTCAGTTCAATGCGCTTATCATTTAATTCGGGATCGGATCGTGTCAACTTAATTTATTTAACAACTTATTATAAGAGCATTTAATAGCAATTCATTTGTGGATTTATAATTCCGCAAACCATTCATCGAAAAAGGATCTGCGATCTATTGGATTTCTATTTTGTTTTCTGAAACTTCACTAGTTAATTGTAAGAATTAATTGATTCAGTATCGAAAATTATTCCACACTCATACATACATATACGTAGAAAGTAAGGCTTCAGTGGCTCTCGCTATATATATATATACGCGAATATGCCGGTTTTGAGTTTTTAATACTCTATAGTACAGCGTAAAACGAGAGATTACTACCATTCAACGGTAGAGCCGCATACTGCGACGACGTTATTTAGCTATATATGTGTGTAAACATGCGCACATACCTGGCAATCCACCAACATGAATCATTCCAACAACGGAACATCGATGTTTCGGAAAAAGTGATTGGAAACGTTGCATTATTTATTTTTATAATAGAGAATTATTACACGCAAATTTTATATTATTATTAAGCGCAACGACAAGACTGAGCAACGCACTCATAAAATTGATAAGAATTCTTCGGAGGTTATGGCAGCGCGACGTGACTATTCCAATTTGTCTCGTGCAACTTTTTGTGAAAGTATTAAAATTAGCTCGAATATTCAAAAACATGTTTCTGTTTCTAATTGTTCTAAAAGTAAAATCGATTGAGCACCAATGTCATTTATCGTACATTTCAGTAAAATTGCTAAAAGCTTATAACGCATGTGGGTGTGCCGGTTTTTTAGTTGCTCGAAAATGGACTCGACTGTTGCATTAAAAAGAAATTACAAAACATTAACTGTCTTTTATTACACCTCTTAGTTATTATCTGACATTATCTTATCCGGGAGTAAAAAAAAACATGGCGTAAATAAAACGAAAGAAGAAAAATGAAACTGGCTTCGTCCACTTTTAACATCGATTGCTGAATTGGTTCAAGATTTTCCTTCATCCCGAGATTTTATTTTTTGTCCGGACAAAAAAGTTCAGAATGCACAATATTTTTGTGGCCACGGCTGTGTTTTCCGAAATGTCGATATTGGTAATTGTACGTCGAACAATTTTCATTAACCATTGAATTAAATGGTTTATAATGAATAGACTAATGCTATGAATAAAGTAATGCATTATTTGCAATCCTGAATAATTGTTAGTTTAATTGTTGTAATTGTCTTACATCATGACGTTTAATTCTTATTGGCCAATTTCCTAATTGCTCGACGTAACAAATGTAACTAAGATAAGTTCGAAATAGTCGATACTCGTAATTGCACCTCATTTTTCCCTCGCCTGACATAATATTATGAACATATATAAACCGCTAGGCCTTGTACGGAACTTTTAGTCGTTTATTTTTCGTGTGTCAGCTGTTCTCTAATAATTTCTATAATTTACGATATATTAATAAAAATTGTCGATTTTTTGAATCACCCTAACATACACCTGCACAAATAAAAATCAGCAAAATGCGATCGTTGCACGTGATTTTTTTCGTCGTTCTATGTGTCGTGATCGATAAGGTAAAATTCTTTGTTTGTTCTTTCTGACAGATCCTCGACTGTCTTGGATTTCATTGAGTAAAACTGCAAATACCAGGGAAATAATTAATGAAATTCCCTATAATGAATGTCATTGCGTGATAAACAAAGAGAATAATTTCACAGGCAATGGGTGAGTCAAAGTCTGTCAAAGCCTACAGATACAAAACCAAAATCCATCCCCAAACGCCGCCGTTTATGTCAACAGCTGTCCCACTGCAAAATGGTCAACCCATAACTTACTTCAAGGATTTTGGCACAGAGACTCTATACGTAAGAAATAACACATAATTGAAATGAGATGATTCAAAAATGCCGTGAATAATTTGGGTTAACGAAATGGTGGCCATTGTAAAATCAAATATCAATATTCTTTGCCCTTTATTCAGCAGTTCCTCGGTAAAAAAATATGAAATATGAAAATTGAATGGAAAAAAACTTGCATAGCGCTTTGAGGAACATGTAAAATCGTGTGGCAACATTTGACAAGAATAGCTTGACAACTGATCGTTGAAAATGGTCCACAATTTTGGAAAGCATGGCTGATGACCCAAAAATAGTTACAATTTAGTGAAATAAATGAAAATTTACTTAATTTACGGGAAAAATTAAAAAATTTTAATAAAAAAACAAACACGCATTGCACAGTTCAATGGCAAAGTAACATATGACAGGAATGGTCATGAATCGACTGCAGCGCTACTGAGAGAGGATGAGAATCTCGATGTTTGCGAAGAGATTGATGACGGTTCATGGAGTGATGTGGTAGGACAATTAATACGGAAATCATGGTTGCCTGAAGCTTCTTGTCCCGTTAAAGCGGTAATTCAATAATTATTTTTAAAAATTGTCATCGTATCATTCAGGGCACTATTATGAAACAACATGCAAAACTTCAAGAGTGTATTTGTCATACTGTACTCGAGTTACACGCGTTCTTATGGGGAGCAGTAGCTGAATTCACATTTTACGAAATAACTACAAAACTTTCTTACATTTTCTTTTGTGCTCAATTACAGAGAAACTTTGTAACTGAGAACAATTGAAGATTTCTGGTCACTTGCCAATTCGATAAATTTATTTCCTTGAAATACTCTCCGCGTATATGTTTAATAATTGAACATAACCTAATTTTATTATTTTTCTATCGAACTCTTTTATGGTGAGAGTTTTATCAACCGTTTTTTTTTCTTGCAAAGGGTAACTACTCAGTTGTAGAGCCTACAGGACCAATCAAAATGGATATCCGTGAGCACCTATACACTTCGACATACTATATCGAAGTAAATGTCGGACATTCAAAGACGCAGAAAATTTTCACAACGACATATCTCTTCGAAATTTTGCGTTAAATAAAACTTTCAAGAAGGAGGAGCACTGGGTCCGGGAATCACTCATCTATTACCTTCAGAATTTATTTTTTTCCCTTCATTACGAAAGAATTCTTTCGCTTCTAAAATTTTTTGAAAATTAGAAAAAAAAAAAACACATTTTTTCATTATTTTGATTGATTTGACAATAAAAAGAAACTGAATGCAGAAACTGAAGACATTTTTCAACCTCTATTTTTCGAACTGAATGCAGCGATTTTTTCAGAATTTTTTTTCATCTTCTTCCTCTCACCATATAAACTGCACGAACAAAATAGAATATCGAAGTTTTGGAGAACTCTCGAAAGTGATGCAGACTGGAAAAAAAAAAGTTTTCAAAAGTCCAACGTTCTTTTTTTATTTACGAAACTTTACGATGGAAAGGGATGTTTATTTCATGTTGTTTTTTCTCTTTATTTCTTCATAATTCACATGCAAACAATTGTGTATTAACATCAGGGTAAAATCGATTCCTTTTCGTTTGTTTTGTTTTCCTACAAATACAAATGTCTTATATTTCGTATTTTATTTATTTTAATTTTTTTTTGTCTCTTTTATTTATTTTTTTACGTTTTTATTTCGTTTGTTTTTCATTTTCTTCGTCTTTCTTATAATTCTTTTTATTTTTCCATTATTCGCATATGTGTTTAAGATGTTAGGTAATTCTCGTATATAAAATGCACGTACAAACTTACGTATGGCGTATTCTTGTGATAATCATTCTAATAATATAATAATAATAATAATAATAATAAAATGTAATAAAAATAAAAAATTGTGTAAATACGAAGTATTGGGAAGGGGAGGTAAAAAAATTTCAGTGGCGCACATTGGCTCAATGCTTGTCAGAATTTCATTCATTTGAATGAAAGAATAAACGAAAAATTGAAGAAAAAAAAATACAGATTTCATGGATAATGGGACATTTAAATTTCTACGTAATGTTTCATTGTTTCCTTAGTCTATTTGTTTTTTTTTTGTTCTTGTATTTGTTTCGTTTCTTTTTTTAACGTTACTCGTTTTTCCTCCCTTAAAACACTTTTTTTAAAACTTTTTTTATTTACGATTTCGAGCTTTGGCGAAAAACACGTTGCACAGTGGGCTGCGCATGTGGTCGAAGATTTTCCACTCAACTTTCATCTCAATTACCTTGTTTTTCTTCAAACATTAAAATTTAATTTCTTAATTTCGTGAAAATTTCAATAACCAACATATTTCGCTATACGTGTGAACCGCAAAATCCTATCAATGAACGCGCGTATATTAGACAATGACTTGAAAGACTCTTAGGCCTTGGAGAGACTTTACTAAAAAAAATGTACACATTATCGTGACCATAGAAATAAAATTAAACAAATTTTTTTTAAAAATTGAAAAAATTTCGAAAATTCGTGAATCGTACAAAAATCTAGTATTTCGAGATGACAATATATTTAAATGACGATGACGAATTGCACGAGATAAGAGCAAAAAGAAATGAAAAAAAAAAAAAAAACAAGAAATCATCGCTGACTAAATTGGCGATCGAGGATTGTCGTTGGCAGTTTTTCTCATTTTTGTTTCAAATCGCCATTTGTCTCGTGTATATGTGTCTGTGTAAGTCTAGATTCGTGGCTGTGAGTGTGTGTTTCGATATCACAATTTATATACAAAAAAAAATGTAAAGAAAAAAAATTAAAAAATAAAAATAGAAAAAATCTCACGAATAATCTTCGATCTCACGATTCAGAGAGCTATAAATGGACTAGGGGAGAGGAAATCTTACTTCATCGTCTCATTTCTTTCAACGCAATTTCGAGTTGAAAAAAAAAAAAAAATTGCATCAATATACATTTTGGATTGTATTTCGTTTTTTCTTCTCTTTAATCGTCATGGAAATTGCCACTCGTATATGAATATCGTGTTTTTTTTTTTTTTTTTAATAATTATCCTAGAGATACGATCACTGTCGAAAACTTTTCATTCGCGTACGATTAACCATAGACGAAGGAAAAAATTGTATATATATTTATATATATATATATATATTTGTATAAAAAAAATAATAGAAAAAAATGGATGTAAACGATGACGAACGCTCGATGTGAATATTGTTGTTTTTTGTTTTTTTTTTTTTCATTTGTGTTTTATTGTAGTTTTGAATTTTCTTTCACGTTCGTTAGGCAAGCGCTCGAGAAGAACGCGCACACACGTATGTTTCGGGGGTCAATTCGTCAATTACTTTATTATTTCTTTCTCGCTGCGCCCTCGTTTATTCTTCATTAATAATTAAGTTCTAAGTCAAGGTTAAAAATGAAGAAAAAAATATGAAACGTGTTTCACTTCCGCCGTGCGTCACGATAGAAAATCCTGACAATCGCATTGCTTTTTCCTGACAGAAAAAAACATTGAGATCGTTAAAAATTGGCTATTTTTCGTCGTTTCTCGTTCTTTTAGTCCTTCAGGATTTTCCTTCAGATTTTTTTTCGCTATTTCCGACAAATTTGCGAGATCTCGATTCGCATATCGATTATTTAATCGAAAATCCGGGCGATCTCTTTTCGTCGACGCTCGAAGAATGATTTTTACAATTTATTTTCATGTTTTTTTTTTTTTCGTGTTCTTTTCTTCTGTGTTCGTGTGAGTGTAGACTTCCGCATAGCCCTATTGCATTTCACATATATTGCATATACTTATGGCTCTAATGACTTATGGAATAGCCCTAAAAAAAAAAACGCGGCCGGTCGATAGAACGGAGACTCGATAGAAAAAAAAGCTTCTTTTTTTTTAATTCTCGTTCACTTTTTTTTACCCTAGAACCACGGGGCGTTTTTCAAACGCGAAAAATCGACACCCCTTCGTTCATCCTCGATGTTTTTTCTCCGTTTTCGTCATTTGTTTTTCAAATTGTTCATCAAGTAGCGATTTTGCACTATTTTAACGCACTCGTTTTCATGCTTTTTGTTGTTTCCTTTTCTTTTTTTTGGGACGGAAGAGCTCGACTAAAAATCCCCACTTCCGGTGCAGGCTTTTCCTTTGTTCGCATTTTTTTTTTACAACAGTGCTTATAGTTTACTTTTTAAAAACGTTTTTGTAGATAAAAAATCGGGTTTCGTCGAATTGGAGGTGTTTTTTGAGTTTATATTTTTTATTTATTTATTTTTATGTTTTTTCTTCTTTTGCTTTAGATAAAATTCGTTTTTGTTTTTTTTTTTGATTGATTCTCTCGATATTTGTCTGTTTACTTGTTATTCCCGTCTCAAACTCCCCGGAAGGATAAATAAGTTTAAAAAATGTACGAATATTACCGAGCAGCGGATTTACAATGGGTTAAAAATAATGAAAATTCGTGCCTTTTCTTCGCCTTTTGGAATTGTTTAGCAATTTTTTTATCAACGATTCATAAAGGATAATGTCCTACTTCGTCGTTTTCGTCACGCTTAAAATATCTCGTGTTTCATTTCCTCTCATTTCTGATCGACGACGGATTCTACGACGCGTCAAAGTTTAATGAGATGGACTCTTCGATTAATCGCAATTTCTCTAAAGGTTTTTTTTTCTCTTCTGTCCGAGCCCAGCACGAAGAAACAATTATTGGTGCGCAGGGATTGTTCTTTTTTTCTCTCGTCTTCCGTTTGCTGTTGTTTATATTTTGTTTTTGTTGTTTATTTTTTTCCTTTTCTTTCGTATTTGATGTTATTTCGAAAAGAAATAAATTTATTTCGCTTCTTTTTCCTTGTTCTCGTCCAGCTCCTTGTCCTTCTCAGCCTCTTTTTCCTCCTTCTCGGCCTTCTCTTTGTCTCCCTCCTTCTCGTCCTTCGTCTCTTTCGTTTCCTCTTTGCTTCCCTCCTTCGCTCCCTCAGCTGTCTTCTCCGGATTTGGCAAATGGGTATTCATCTCAAGACTCGTACAAATATCTTCCCAGTCCGGGAAACATCGCTCCTTCATTCGCGAACAATGACCAACTAAATTTGGACAATTCTCTTGCATGTAGTCGCGTAGTGAGTACGGCGTGTCCTTCTCGATGTACAATATTTGAGCCAAATGAGCGAATGCTACAACGTCCAACTGCAATCGTGAAAAATAATTCAATAAATCATTATATCGTTGAATATTTTATAGTTTTCTAAAAAGACAATTTATTGTCATCTTTTCTATAGAATTGTGAAATAATCTAGAAAAACTTTCGAGATTCTGTAATCTCAGACGTTTTCGATTTTTTCATGACATTCTGTCTATTTTGACAATTTTTTTAAATCTCGAAAACAAATCTCCAATTAAAACAAGATTTTGAATTCTATCGTCATGAATATTGATTATTGGGTTAAAATTTCCAATTGTGACTCACGAGTACCGATGAAAAATATTACAAAAAGTCATTATCTCTTAATAAAGCAATTAATTGAATGGTAATTCGAAGATAAACGATAACAGATTAAAAAGCAATTGGAATGCTGACAAATCCGTTTGGATTCGGATTATAAAACTGTTTTTCATTCCATAGAGCACATTTGAAAAAAAAAAATAAAACTTGCTGATTTTATATTCATCCAGTACGAGCGACTCTGAGCGAAACTCTGCACGAAACAATTCAATAGGAAATGAAAATGTGGGTGTGACCTAAATATATACATATTTAAAGCGAGAACGGAGGAGGATTAACGGTTGAGGGGTAATGATGGTCAGTATTATTGGCAACAATTTAAAAGTCTAATGAAAGTGGTAGTTGCTCTAGTTTTCTACATAACATCGAAACTGCATTATCCAACATTTTTTTCCATATCATCTGCGCGTTCCCGTTATAAAAACAGAAGAAAACAAAAATATTTTCTAATCAATTAGATTATCAAGAATAAATTTGTTCCTCAGTGAAGGAAATGATTTTAAAAAAATGAAGTATTTAGTCAAGACATTTTTCCACTCATTTTTTCATCAAATTAAGAATAATTTTTGTTGTCCTTGACAAATGATGACTCACCGTAGTTGGCTCGTCGCCAAAGAAGAAAGGTTTATCGGACAGCATATCGCAAAGGACCTTAAGATCATCGCAGCCAAATTGGGCAACTTCTTCCTGAGTATGAGCTCCCATACCTTGGGCTTTGACTTTTTTGGCACCCTATAAAACGAGGAAATATTCATTTAATTCGAGAAATTCAATAAATTATGAAAAAGGAATATAATTTTTTAGAATTTGAGCAAAAATTGTAGTTTTTTTATTGAATCGATCAATATTCAGTGACGAAAATCAATTTTTTCAATAAAAAATATAATCGCTACGTGATTAAATGAAGAGAAAAAAGAAAAACTTGAATCATATTTTTGTTCCATTTTTGACGGTTTGTTTAATTTTTATTTGAAAAATCGACTGACCTTACGAACGAAGGTGAATTTGAAGAAAAAGTTGAGTAGACGTTCCGGAATGCGTGTTCCCAAGGCGTGTTGCAAGTTGACCTTGTAACCCTTAAATACCAGATCCATGTTCTTGGTACGCCAACAATTGATGACCCAGACGAGATGATTTTCGATCATGGAGATCATAGCGTGTGAAACACTCTTTTGTTCAGTGGTGAGACCAGCGTCCAAATCCTTGCCATATTTCTGGCTCAATTCACGAATAATCACTTTACTATCAGATATTTCCTCGCCATTTAACTCGATGAACGGCAATTGTCCCTTCTTCGAGCGGAATTTCATCTTGTGGTCCACATTCTGAAAAGATAAAATAACATCGGTTTTATTTCAATGATTCGTCTTATTCGCGATAAGAAAATTCCAGGCATGCACCGGTTCTCATTCAAAAACATTATGCAACTATTATATCCATTTTTTATTTACATTTTTAACCCTCAAAGTAGTCTTCGCAGTAACGTAAAGACTACATAGGGTCCAGGGGACCCCAGGCTTTTCAAACTGTGGCCAAATTGAGAAAATTGATGGCTTGAAAATCGTTGTGTATTTTTTTCAACTTTTATAAGACTGAACATAATTTGTTCATCGACGAATAGATATGATCAACTAATTAGGAAAAAAATCGATCAAATTCCAGAAGATGAGATGTTTATATTTGGCTCGGGGTCTTCTAGACCCCAACTGTTACGAATGAAGGAAATTTCTTTCATTTACTCGTCAAATTATTAAATTTTTGTATTATTTATCGATTTTTTCTTTCTCATTTGTTTCGTTCAGGCATTTAACAGTGAACTAAAAATAGTCTAACGCATTTTGTGAACGAAAAGTAGTGAAAAAAAAGAGAAATCTGTCGAATCGAAACGTCAAAATGGTTGAGAATTAACGATCAATTTTTTGTTTTTTTTTTTTAATTATTTTTCGTCATGAGAACATGCAGATTCTCACATTACGATGAAAATTCAGATAACATATTTGTAATGGGTACTTAACGTCTTCCGAGCAAGAAAAAAAACAATGGTTGGGGCAAAAATTAGGTCAGATTCGAATCACCCTTTCACTCGGGTCTTCTTAACGATTCCCACAAAGCCTCTGACTCTGTATAGGCAATTAGTTTTTTTTTTTCGTTATATTCTTCATTTTTTTTCTCAATAAATTTGAGCAATGAGAACCTCTGGATCATTGCAAAAGGAAACAAAGCTTCCTCTGTGAGGAAGCAAATGAGAGATATGCGAAGCAAGCACGTATTAACGCGAAGGCTGATCGCTACGTCCTCTCTTTGTATCTCATCTATTAAACGCGTCACGTATCAAAATCAGTGAATCCAATTCGAAGATGTGGGTTTATTCGTGATCGGAATTAGCATTTCAAGTGCACTCGGAATTCCTCGCAAACGTTTTACACTTTCAATGAAGTTTTAAATGGCAAAAAAAAAAAAAAAAAAAAACTTCGAGAGATTCGAGTTGGAACAATGAATTTATGGACAAAGGAAATAATTGAGATTTATTTTTCTCGAATAAAAAAATGTTTCCAAATGGAAATTTCGAAACACAAATTTAATTAGAATGAGAAGAATTTAATCATCTTTGAATATTGGTAAAAAAAAATGCTGAGCGAAACAGAGTTATAAACGATTGCAATAAAATAGTTCTATAGTGCAGAACACCGTGAGTTCTGAAACGCGAAAAATTCGACTCGTGACCATCTAGCGGATAGCTGCAGTAAAAGGATGGGCTCTGAAAGAGTGACGAGGGCGTTGCATCGGGCTGAATGCTTGGAAAGTATTTATCGCGAGGCCACTTTTCGGATTTTACAGACTCTGACGGTTAAGTACGAGGGGGCCATTGTATATTGGAACTAGGGCGTTGTACCGTCATGTTAAATTCAGCATGAAGTCGCATTCGATGGGAGAGCGAAAGAATAGTGAAAATAGTGTGGGGACGACTATGGGGCGTGAGCAAATGACCGCGACGTAGCAACAAAGACAAATTTTTTTATTAACTTTTAACACGGTGATAAAAATAAAATAAAATAAAATAAAATAAAAAACAAACAAATATCTGGGCGGTCAGCGGTGCAGCAGCATTGTGTCAATCCAGAGTTTCCGCGAATGCATAGCTGGCTGACGATTTTTTTCAACGCGTTTAACTTATTAGCGGTACTTTCATAATTTCTTGCCAGGCAAGTGAACAGGTGTTATGTATTTATTTACGCCGTGAACTGGATAAGAGAATAAGAAAAAGGAAAAAAAAAGAAAGAAAGAAAAAATAAGTAACTGTTGACCCAAAAATGCACGAGGAGAAACGTTCTTAGAGAAAATAATTCGTAACACTTTTGATCGAATAACTATTTATAAAATCATAATAATCTTCATGCCGGAAGGTTATAAATTAAATGAGCTTTTAATACGATGACTAATTAATGAAATTCGGAGTTTATTAATTTATTGAAGTGTTTTTAATGACAATGGGGCTCTGGGAATCGGGAAAATGCCTTTGATGATACACGCGCCAATCTGTCATTATAATTCATCAACTGACGACATGACCTGATTAACGGTGGGTTAATTAATTGAAATTTTGAAAAATCTACTAGATGCGGGCTTAAGAAACTTGTACAAAGAACTTTGAGGGTTTAACGAACTCAGAGTTGAATTCATTGTCAATTTAGTGACACGAGATGATGATGATGATGACGATGACGATTATGATGCAGGCACATAGGAAAGTAGCATTGTACCGTTACACATCGAGTTATCAAGTTGAGAATACGTGCTACTTAGACGCCCATTAGTGTGTAGGTGTGGAGGGGAAAAATAAGTGCGAGAGCGGGGAAGTTTGCGGAATAAGAACGGTTAAGCGTGTAGACAGAGATAATGAATGTGCTTATAACGCTGTTAGATGCAAGATGGTGAAGAGTCCGAAAGCCTTAATTCTTAGTTTGGACTCTCTGCGTGTGCAGAATTTTGACAGATCGTCAATTCTTTAAGGTAGTAGTACAAACTATGTGTGCTAAATAAACAAATAAATCTTTTTGCCAATCCCTCTTTTTATGGATCGAATGATAATGAGGCGTGGCATGTTACATATTCAAACATGTCAACCCCCAAAAACGCAGAAAATACAAGTTTCCAAGAAACAAAAAATCGTACAAACAATTAACGAGAATCGCTAATCGATCTATTGCGAGAGACGACTCGTTATTGAACGAAAAATATATTCAAAGAGCAAAAAATAATAATATTCGTCATAAACAGTACAATTGCAAGAATTCTATTAAATCCAAAAACTCTGACGTTTTATTTGATTGAACGAGACTTCTAAACTGCAAAAACATCGTGACTCGTTTAAAACGACAAGGATTATTATCAAATTATCGAAATCAGCTGGAAAAAAATTTGGAAAATCAATAAATCTGCATCCTTGGGATTCCCGCGTCATTTCTTTGCTTTAATAATGGAAAAAAGCTTGCAGAAAATGGCTAAACGTGTGTAACGTAAAAAAGGCTTGGAAAATTGGGAATACGAGGGTGAAAAAAATTTGGAAAATCAATAAAATTGCATCCTCGGGATTCCCGCGTTATTTTTCTTGCTTTAATAATAGAAAAAAGTTACGAGAAAATGGCTAAACGTGTGTAAGGTAAAAAAGGCTTGGAAAATCGGGAACACGAGGCAGGATTTTCGCGGGGGAAAGGCGAACAATGGATGTTTTTCAATGAGTGAAGAAAGTTGATAAAAATGTGTGAGTGTTACTGATTCTCGTGTTGTGAGCTGGTCGAAGAGACAGGGGGAGAATACAACGAGGAAGGATAGAGAGGATGGGCAAGTGCGAGATGGGCAAAAAAAAAGGAGAAGGAGCGCAGCGGGGGCGAGGGGAAGAGCGAAGGGAAAATGGTCGGGCGGGTGATGGGGAGAAGGGCTCGCGGCGTACTGTTAAGGGAGGGGGCGACGAAGAAGCGGAAGAGAGGGGGAAGGGGATGACAGGCCGATGAACTCGCAGAAGGCAGCTTCCGTTGCTTGGCAACGGATCCCCCCACCACTTTTGTTTCAGTCTTGAGGCGACTATATCGCTGGGTCGCGCGCGAGCGGCGCGAGTCTCCCCCCTTCTCCCTCTTCCCGTCCTCGCCAGCCCCTCGCTTTATCGTATGCTTTCTCCGGCTAGTATTGATCGCGGAGGCTGCCGCGCGATTTAATATCCCGCCGGCCGGCTCCGAGCTGCCACCAACCACCGCATGAGGTCTCTCTTTTTCTTTCTCTCTCGCTCTCTCTCTTTCTCTTATTCGCTCTTTCGCTTTTTCTCGTTAAAAAAATCGTAAAGAACGTTTTATTTATGTGTTTCATTATTTACCAAATGTTCTAGAATTTTGTTATACCATTTCAATGGAAATATTTCTTTTTTTTTCCTTCTTTTACTTCTTTACAACCCAAACATGGAAAGTTTCATTTGAAAATTTGTTACTTACTAAATTAACGCATATATTTTCGAAATGTACTAAATAAACGGGTTTTTCACAATATTCGTAAAAATATTATACATCGAAAAGACGTCGAGTTATAAATCGACTGCGTACAATTGCTTATTCACGACATAATCGTAAAAAAAAAACATTTCAACGTTTTTGGAGGGTATTTTATCGGAAAATTCTTCATTTTTGAAACTTTCGTCAGAACCGATACACTCGGACATCGAAAATGACAAGAACACTGGATTGATTTTCTGCAATTGAAAGATCGATGACGAACAAAGCCCGAGAGGGAAAAAAATGGTTGAAAAATGAGAATAAACCGAGAAAAAGAGTTTTGAGGAATGTTGGAACATATTTTTTTCAATTAGACGATTAGTTAATGAAGGAATGTCGTTTGGAAACAATTTGATAAGAGTGTGGCTCGCGTTGATGCCGAGTATGCGTGTCTCTCTCAATTGGTCGATTCAATTGGTCAACTATGCAATGATGAACGAGTACCTACGCAGGGCGGGGTCCAAACGGACGCAACGCGTTGGAATGCGTTAAGACGCTAGTCAAGACAATGAGGGAAGAAAAGGGGCGTCCAAGGGGGGGGGGGGGGGGGTTGCAAAGAGGAGGAACATATGCTGTTCGTTATATAGACACGTTTCCACACTCGTGAGTGGAATAGCATTTTCATACGTGTTCCAACAAATAAGGATATGTTGCAGCATTTTTGTTTTTTTTTTTTTTTTATCTTAAGATTCAATGCAATTTAGATACGCAATTATTTATTCATGTAAAAAAAAAAATATATTCGCTATTCAAATCTCGAACATTAAGAATACGCAAAAGTTCATTTTTTTCACGTTCGTCCATAAATTTACACCAACTCTTTGATTTATTCGTTAAAACACAAAATTTTGTCTTCGCTAATCGAACAGTTACTGCGATGAAAATTTGTAGTGAATGGATTTTTTGACAGATGGTGACAAAGAACGAGGATTTGTTTATTTTTTTCTCAATTTTTCACGGTTTCTGACGTTTCAACAGTTTGGCGAAAAGAATACAAAAATCAGTAGGATTTTTTTCAAAGTAATTCATGTTCCAAGAACTTTAATTTACATGAATCTTCTTTTTTCTATGGCATTTTTATAATTATTCATTCATTAGCAACTATTTCATTATTTTCTATAATTGAAGCTTTCAGAGACTAAAGTTAATTCTCGTCAAAATTATTTTGACAGATTTTTCTGCTTCCTATGAAAAAATACGTCAAAAAAATACAATCCGTCACTTTATTCTTTTTCATTCAGTTTTTTTCCTTTTTCTTTTCTAATCGAAGAAATTTGATTTTATGAAAAATGAGAAATAACTCACTGACACGAATTTTAATGACTTTTTGTTCTTTGCGAAATTTTGAATCGAACGAAATTTCAATAATAATGACATTTGTTAATAAATAATGACATTTGTTTTTTTTTTTTGTCTTCTTTCATTCAATAATTTAAAACTCTCGACTGTATTTGGACACGCGAATAAAAAATGATGCGCGATCTATATCGGGCTATCGGACGCGCTACGATCGAAGCACCGTTCTTCAAATCAAATTGGGTTCGGTGAAATTGATCACGTACGTTTCGAGTTTGCTTGGTTGAATTTCAAGTTGAAATAGTCTGTCAATATATAGAGTTACTATGCGATTTGCATTAATTGACGATCAATATTTATTAATAAATTCATTAATTTAATTATTATTAAATTCATTCGTATCTTAATAAATTATTTTTAATTTTTTTATAATTATTCGGTTTCAATGTTCGATAATTTATGAAATAATCTCGTTTTTTTTTTTTCATATTTATTTATTTTTGACCTAATTTTATATTTTGTTTCAAGAAAAAATAAATACAATAAATTCTCATGAAAGAAGCTCACAATTTACGAGGAAAATTACTGGCAGACAAATAGTGTTTGTGCGCCCGAGTCTCGATTAACGTATCGGTTGTCCGACTCGTTATCATCTGAGAAGAAGACTCGCCTTGTTCGAACCCCAAGAAACCTCAAGCGAAGAATCCCAAGAATTTATTCCATTACGAAATCCATTAAAACAGCAAAATGACGTGAAAAAGCAATCGGAAAAATTGGGTTAATGGGTTTCTTTTTTAAATTATTTTTCTGTTATCAAAGTACAATTAACTCGACGATGTTTGAGTCATACGAATTTTTCTCGCTCGTTCAAAGAAATTTTTGTGAAATTGAGAGAATTTTTATCATTTGGAATTTCGCGAAAAAAGCAATGGAAAAAAAAAATAATAAAAAAAATACAAAATCAGGCATCAATTTTTAAAAATTCGTTCAAAGAGAAAAAAAATTGTATTTTCATGTTTTTTTTTTTTTCCTATACAAATTTATTTCTTTATTCATTTGATACTTTGTATTGAAAGAAAGCTTCGAATTGACGAGACCGCAATGGAACGTAATGCGTATATAAAAGAGCTTGCAATTTGATATTTGACTCGAGACTTTACGATTCGTCTTAATAAGCCATCTGTTTATCAACTGCGTAAATCATTGGATAATTCAATTCATTTTAAAGTTTATTTTATATTTCTTAAATTCTACTCAATAAATACGAGAACGAAGCTTCGTAGTTGACAATTAAATTACGTTGAATAGTTGGTAGGGCTTTTCAAGAATAGAGCACGATTGTGCTTATCCCTGATAGGGTCTGTGACCGAGTCATAGCGAACGAGTGAAAAAAATACAATGTAGCGAATTCTACGATTTGAAACGAAGAAAATTTCGATGTAAAAAAAAATAATAATAATAAAAACAGGAACAACTTTCGAAATAAAAAATATTTCGTGTTAACTAATTTCGAAAAAATGATGAAACAATGTGTCGTATTCCGACGAACGCGAACACAAAACAAAAATCAAGTACCGAGAATATGGTCGAAGTTGTGAAGGATTTAGTTTGTATCGAGATGAACAAAAAAAACCACATTTTTTCGTTGAATTAAAAAAATAAGTTGAAAAAACAAGTAACGAAGAAATGTACAACGATTTATAGAAAAATAAGCGGGAGCCTTTGTTCTAGGAAAGTGTCGATCAATCAATTAGAAAAAAAGTCGTGGTTTGATTTAACAGCGATTCCGTACGAGCGTCGAGTCAGGGGCGAGTGAAAGTCATGGGGGAGGAGCGAGATGTGAAAAAAAAAAAAAAAAAATCTTACACGCTTCTCGAGGCATTGTAACGTTTCCTAAAAATTCGGCTCGCCCAAAATTTCGAGCGATTATATTTCGAAATTCCAGGGTAAGTATATACGTGAAAAATAAATATTTTCCTAAGAACTCCAAACTGACAGAGGGTCGAGCAAGGGAAAGAAAAAGAGGGGTGAAAACTGATACGAGACGCTGTGCAGTCAGGGAGGGGTAAAAAAGGGCACATAGTACGAGGCCTCTACACAGCGACGCCATGAAAGTAACCAAAGTGTAAAAAAGAAAACCCCCAGCATCTTACAGCCAAATTGTCGTAAAAAATTTGAAATTATTTTGAGATTTTTCGGTACTAAATATTGTAGAGAATCGAACAAAAGATTCGAACAAAGAAAATGTGGATTGGGGGCGATTATCCACGATTCTTCAGTGATTAAACGAACAAGTAATAAAATGTTAAGTTGTTGGAATTCTGGCCGATATATGGCTCAAATTAACGAATACAAAAGAATTGTAAATTTTGTGTTTAAATACGTAAATCAAAAACTTTGAGCGCACGTATTTATAGTTTTTCGTTTAGTACGAAAAAAAAAATCGATCGTAATTTACACATTTTACGCGTTCAACGCATATTTGTACGGTAAAAACTCAAAGTAGAGATTAGTCGATTTCCGGAAACATTAGGAAACGAAATGCACGAAAAAAAAGCCTGCGCAGAAATGCTTTCGGAGAAAAAACGACGCGGAAATCTCGATCGAAGATTCGAGAGTTTTGTTGCGGTTTAAAAATTGGATTTTGGTATTTATTTCGCCTTGAATGAACTTACCTCGTATTTGACATCGTTGAGTCTGAGCCATGTTTCAACTTTGAGGCAATAGGGTGAGATGGAGGGTAGAAGTGGTGTGCGAGAGAATTGATAGAGATAGACAACGTCCTTTTCGAAGGCTGGTTTGTGTACGGTAATGGGTTTAGCCGGGGTCGCCGAACTAGCCGATGCGGGAGTGGAAGCGGTAGCCGGTGCTGTTCCTTGTCCGATGGCGTCGTTCGTATCGTCGGTAGATTTTTTTTCAGCCTCGTCTTTCTCAGCTGCTTTGGCGGTAGCCTCTTCCTGTTGTTGCTTGTTATCCTGAGGAGTCTCGTCCTTGAGAGCGTCCTTAATCTCCTTAACGTTCTTGGTGTCTTTCTCCGTAGCCGGACTACCGCTGTTCTCAGTTTCCGTAGCCATTGTCATAGCAACCGCGCGCGCTTTTTTATATCACGAAGCGTAAGAAATAACTACGTTTTCAAACGTATTATAACGTTCAAAACTCACGAGTTCGAAACACTCGCACTTTCAGATTTAAAATCGCGATTGAAATAAGTACCCAAGGGTAATATTTATTTATTTAGTTATATATTTATACTCTGCGACGTTCTCGCGCTTCGATTCTACACTCAGGGCTACTTTGAAGTCTTACGCGCTTTAGGGGGTCTCTTGGTTGTTCACACTACAAGCGCGCAGAGTATACTGATGCCGAGTTTACGAGTGTTGATGATGGGGGGGCTGTGTGTAAATTGTACAGGGAGCGTCGTTTCTCCCCCGACGCTTGATACAGCACTATAGGACGACTCCGGTACTAACAAAGATCACTTTTACCGGCCGGTTGCTTCGGCGTGCTTCGGTCACGTTCGGCACGCTTCGACTACTCGAGTCGAACGTTCTCGGCTCCAGTCGGGCTGGATGCCGGCGATGACGAACCGTTTTAACTTCTTTCTCTTTTGCCCTCTAATGCGTATTTAATGGAGACTGTTAAATCGGCGATGTATATACATTAAATTACGATTCATTACTATTTTTCGTTAGGGGTTGAAAATAGAAGCAAACATGTTTGAATGAATCATTGGCTGTTTCAAAGTCATTTAAAAAATCAAAAAAAATTTCATCTTTTTGCGGGGGGCTTCTCTGGAATTTCGTGCGCATGCACGTGCCACACCCGAAAGACGCCATCTTTCATGACTAGCCCCCGTCCACCCCCTATGGAAAATGCATCGCCCTTCCCTCCCCTCTCTTACCCATACGAGAATTAACATTTCTCGACCTTGTTACGCGCATGCTCTCTTTTATCCTGTTCTTCTGTACATAATTTGCCTCTATCTCTTCCCTCGTACCACACCATAAAGACACTCGCCGAAGAAAATCTCACGGATCTACGGAATCTTATTATCGTGGGGAAGGGAGCGAAAGAAATATGTATCACATGTATCACATCCCCGTGGGGCGCTGTGTACTTTTCGCGATACAATGTGTGCCTTTCGTTATGTGGCTTTAAACGGCAACATCGCATTTTCGTGTGCTTCTTTCTCGTCTTCTTCGACAATATCAAATCTATATGCACTCAACCATCCAAATATAAGCATCTTCTTTATTTTTCATTTATTTATTTCGCATTTATATTCAGAAAGGCAAAAAAAAAAATTCCAACTGTACTTCAAATTCTATTCTTTTAAAATACGTTTGCGTTGAAAGCTTATTCATTTTTAGGATCGAATTATAATTTATAAAATCTTTTTTCCGCTTTTCCGGTAAATGGGAATTCGAGCAAAAATAGCCAAAATTCCATGACAAAGATTTCAGATCGGAAAAGAGATAAACAACGAAGCTTGAAGAGCCTAGAGTGCAGAATGAGAATTCCGGTTCCAATGGAATTTGCCTTACCGACTCATGGTAAGCGCGAGATCGGTAAAGAAGAATAAATAATTTTTTGTCTAAATGAACTTTTGCAGAAAAATTTTCGTTTTTTGCACGAAAACCACATTTTCATATCAGCGTGATTATTTTATGTAAATTTATTTGGAATATTTGGGGATTTTCTTTTCATTTCAAAAAATGACAAGTAAACTTTTTGCTAAATGAGGCGTAAACAAAAATAATTACAAAAGAAGCAGAATCATTTGAAAAAACCAAAATTCAAGGCCTTTCGATTTTGTTAAAAATTATTCGAAGATTCGGGCTAACTTTTGAAAGATTTTCGGGCCTCATTTTTTCAGCAATTCGTGTATTCTTTATTCATTTCGTAAGAAAACAAATAATGTAATATTTTCCCTATAGATAAATCGCTAAGTTTCACGAGAGAGCATATAAAATAAATTTATCTCTCTCGCACCTGTAATAAGAACGCAGAAAGAGATATGATTATGTGTTTTTTTTCTTCTCTTTTACTTTTTACTTCCGTCAAATTCTCATTCGGAACGTAAATCGGCGAGTATGGCCGAAAGGCTTGAAAACTGGAATGCCGAGAACTGCCGAACGCGGGTTACGGTAGGAACGACTGGAGCCGAGCGAAACCGACAATCAACGAAGTGCAGAGCGCTCGAGTGAACATACACATTCGAACGTGTGTGTTTTATGCATGTGCACGAGGTATACGAGTGTGTGCGTGTATGTACAGGCTCGCTGCTCGGCGATGTCATCGGACTCTCGGGAGAGCTGACAAGTACACGAATAATAATATCGACGTGTGTTACGTTCGCACGTTAATGTGTTATTAAAAAATTATAAAAAATTGTTCATATAATTCTTACATGTGTAACTAAGACTTATTTTTATTAATTAATTTTCATCGCTTAACCCAAACTTCGAGAAGTTTTTTTGACGTTTTACGAACAATTCGGGTGAGTTCCAATTGTTGAATTATACCGAGAAAAACAGCTGTCTTACAGAATTCATCTGTCACTCGTAATCCCCCAAAACACACGAAATTCATTCAATTTCTTGTTTCTTCAACTTGAATTCGAATTATTATTATTTTCGTTCTCAGTCTCGCTTTTTTGTTACGTTCTCCATGAAAAACGCCCACCAGTTCGAATCTTTCAGCCTATTTCGAAATGAGACTTTCGTAAAATGTTTTCTAGCATACACCCACTGTCGCGCCGAAGCGTTAACCAATTTTTTTTTCCAATTATCGATGCTTCATACAATATTTCGATCACTATTTCATTATCGTAATATTTTTATTTTTGACGAATTATATTCGAACTTACAACTTTATTTTGAGGCTAAATGTAAAAATAAATAAAAATGCCACATGTTTTACATTTTCCTACAGATCGTTTAAACTTTAGAGCAAAGTAATAAAATACAAAATTTATTAAATAATTTTTTCAATAATTTTATCAATCGACATCAATCATTAACGGGAAATAAATTTTTTTTAAATTATATCAGAAACATTTTTGTTAAGTGAGTCAACCGACGACCTTGAAACTTTCGAATTACCATACAAACGTTTGAAAAAAAGTCGATTCCTTGTTCCTCACATCGTTCGATTGAATTCATGAAAAACTGGGAAATTATTGAATCATTCTTACAATTACAATGATTTCACAGCTTGATTTGCAACATGGAAGACTTTTTATCGTTGGATTTCATATTTTTCAGGGATTTCAGAGGTTGAAAGAATTTGAGAAATCTTTTTTTTCTCAAATAATGATACACAGGTGATGAGCGTCATATGTTTACCTTCGTCGGAAACATTTTCTACAAATCCTGAAAACAGCAGGTGTCTAGATTCTCTGGGTTCGGAAACTCATATTTCGAGGGGAGCCACACTTTCAGTTTCAAAAATATCCACCGACGAGCTGGAATTATTAGCAAAACTGGAAGAAGCTAATAGGTGAGAAAAGAAATAATATTATTTAAAAGAATCATGGCCAAAAATTGATAGCAAACTAATAAAAGTTAATTATTTTGTTTCACCGAAAAGACGTAATGAATTAGATGCGAAATCGTTGAATTCGCTGCAGAGTAATCACAGCAGAAAAGGATCAGACACATCGCAAGTGTCTTTGGCGTCGGGCGATAGCAACAGCTGCGGAGATGTTGCTGGACCCCGACGCCACGTATCGACCGACGACGAGGAAGTAAGATGGAAATTATGGGGAGAAGTGGTGGTGGATTGGGAGAATTATTGGAAAAAGAGAAAAGACTTTGTGAAGGAATTGGTTAGGCAGGGAATTCCTCATCATTTTAGGCAAGTAAAAAAGAAACGATTTCACAATAACATCGAGTGACGGAGAGTGAATTGCTCAATTGAAATTTATGTAACGGAGGAAATAAAATTTGATTTTCAGGGGCATAGTATGGCAACTTTTGTGCGGAGCTCACCAGTCGCCGGTGAAAAAACAATTTGCAGAATATATCAAAGCGACTTCGGCTTGCGAACGAATAATTAGGCGTGACATTGCTCGAACTTACCCGGAACATGACTTTTTTAAAGAAAAAGATGGACTCGGTCAAGAGAGTTTGTTCAATGTTATGAAGGCTTACAGTCTTTACGATCGTGAAGTTGGATACTGTCAAGGATCTGGTTTCATTGTTGGATTGCTACTTATGCAGGTAATTTTATAATTGCTGTTTAAACTCTTTTGTTAATATAAAAAATCTTAAATCTTCAAGAAATAATTGTTGATTAAAAATTTTAAAAATGCAGCAAATGCCAGAAGAGGAAGCGTTCGCGGTCCTTGTAGCCTTGATGCAGGATTATCGTCTCCGTGACATGTTCAAGCCGAGCATGGCTGAGCTTGGAGTTTGTATGTACCAGCTGGAGCATTTAGTCGCGGACACTCATAACGAGCTGCACGGGCATTTCAACGCTCAAAGTTTCCACACATCGATGTACGCTTCCTCCTGGTTTTTAACTCTATTCACAACAGCACTGAGTCTTCCAACCGCTTGTCGAATATTCGACGTTTTTTTGTCCGAGGGCATGGAAATCATTTTCAAGGTAGCTCTGGCGATGCTGGAACTGGGCAAGGAAGATTTGCTCAGTCTGGATATGGAGGGAATGCTCAAAGTGCGTTTTTACAATTATTTTATCCCCCAAACCAAAATTCGAATTCGAAAAACATTTTTTATCCTTTTTGCTATTTTAATGCTCGATTAAATTGCAAAACTTCTCACGAATAATAAAAAATACGTACGAAATGAGAACTGGGAAAAATTGAACAAAAAAATCTCAAAATTATTGATTAATTCTGCAAAATGAAAAAAAAAGGATGTGTATAACTTTTTAAACAACTTTCTACTTAATGAATTTTTTCCTCAGTTCTTCCAAAAAGATTTGCCCGGAAGAGCGGAGGCCGATCCGGAGTATTTAATGAATCTCGCATACGGAATGAAGATAAATCCGAAGCGTATGAAAAAATTGGAGAAAGATTATACGGTATTAAAGATGAAGGAACAAGAGGAAATGGTAGAGCTGCGTCGTTTGCGAGCAGAGAATCGTTTATTGAGACAACGAACGGAATTGTTGGAAGCGGAATCAGCGGAATTGGCGGACAGATTAGTGAGAGGACAAGTGTCCCGAGCGGAAGAGGAAGAAACCGCGTTCGTTGTTCAGCGTGAATTGACAGCATTGCGTCACACGCATCTCGAAACGAGTCATCAGTTGGAACAGGCGCATGAAGATCTGAGATCACTCTCTATTTTACTGGAGGAAAATTTATCATCCAAACAATCATCGATCGATGAAATTTCTCTCAAACAAGAAGCTCTCACCCAAAAAGAAGATATGATTCAATGTCTGCAGGAAGAATTAGTTCGTGTACGATTACACGAGGCTGAAAATGACGCCATCACTAGAGACTTGAGAGCGAGAATTCAGGAACTCGAACAGGATAAAAAAACTCTTAGAGAATACAAACCCGACAATTCAGTCGCACATTTACAAGAAGAATTAATTGCTGTCAAACTCAGAGAAGCCGAAGCCAATTTATCCTTAAAGGTAAAACGAAATATTCAAACGGTATTTCCAAAAAGCATTTCATTTGGAATTTGAAGTTCAAATTCGTTTGCTTTAACATTCTTTGGAAGTAAGATAAAACATGATTTCGAATTTCAGGATCTGAGACAACGAGTAACTGAATTAAGTACAGCGTGGCAACGTCACTTGCAAGAACATCGCTCGAACCAACCAGCGCAGGCAGCTGATTCGACTCCGAAAAAATTGCTCTTCTGGGAAAATCGTGGCCACGAAAATCAAAAACTCGAAGAGGATTTGATGTCCACGAGAATGCGAGAAATGGTTGCTCAGAGTGAAGTCAAAGAACTCAGGCTCAAAGTAATGGAACTCGAAACTCAAGTACAAGTTACAACCAATCAATTACGACGACAAGACGAAGGCGAAAAAGCTCTTAGAGAAGAACTCGAACTCGCAACTTCTCGCGAAAAAGAAATGGCGAGCAAACTTCGCGAGCAACAACACAAATATTCCGATCTCGAGTCCAAAATGAAGGACGAGATGATGATGGCTCGGATTAGGGACGCTGAACATGCTCAACAAGTTGCCGAATTGACTCAGAAAATATCTCTTCTTGAACTCAAGGTTTGTTTTCCAGGTTGAAATCTGAATATTTACATTTTTTTATAATATTTTTTATTTTCAATGATTACATTATAATTTTTCTCCATTTTTTTCTCCATCTGGACATTGAAATGGATATAAAACAATTTCGTTCCTCAGTTTTCAAATTTTCCTTTCGATTCTTATATCTTTAAATTCTTGTTTTATTTATTTTTGTTCTATTTTGATCAGAACGAAGAAATGCACGCTGAGGGTGAATTGAGAAGTAATTTGGACGACAGCGAACGAGTTCGTGAGCTGCAGGACAAAGTCGCAGAATTGAAAGCCGAGGTAAAGTATTTTCGTCAAAACAATGAACAGATTAACAAACAAAAAAACCACTAAACTATTGACAGACGCAATTAATGCTTAATGAAATAAAAATTAATAATAACAAAAAAATATTACGTTGCTGGATTTGTTGACAATTTTTAAAATAACGCTTTCGCATCTAAAATGCAGGACTAAACAGTTTTTTAAATTACAAACGAAATTACGAGCACGAATTGCAAAGTAGGCTTTCGACCCCCAAAATTTGATCACAGAATATTAAATTTTTATTATTGTCTGAATTATTGATAAATATTTAGATTTTTTCGAAAACCAGGGATTTGAAAATTTCGCGTGATGTTAGAAGTGAAAATATAAAATGGAATCATTTGTATATGTGATTTTATAGTTTCCTACACCGATCACCAGTCCGGAGACAGAGCCTTGGCGTTGGCTCGAGTAAGTGAATAAAAACGAATCAGTGCTCGGAGCAAGTTTCGATTGTCTGGCTTTACGTTTTTCCTTGCTCGAATTTGTTTCGTTTCGAAAAAATACATAAATCAATTTGTAGGACTTTTTTTTTGAATGCTTAGAACGGTTAAGTTTGATTATGAAAAATATTCAAAATGTACTTGAGTGGATGAGGTACTGCAACGATTATCTGTATTTTTTATATTTCAAAATAATTTTTTTTCAAACAGTAGGACAGTTGTAACTTAACGTATTTGTCATTTAATTCAATTTTTAGATGTTTTTATTATTTTTCGATTGTGCATGTGTTTCGTGTGTGCATCGAGGGTGCATGCAATTTAAAAAAGTATGAATTCGGCATGAGAAAATAAGAGAATTTCTGCCACGAATTGTGCATAAAATTTTTTATTTATCGTAGTAGAACATTTTTTAGTCACTCGAATTGAATCTTTTGAAAATATTCTACACTCGATCTTTTTTTCTTACTTGGAGACTTGATGGAAAAATATATTTTTTTTTTTACAAATTCCCTTACAAGCTATGGAACGAAAATTCAAAAGTAAATTCCAACGAGTTATCAAACGAAAACCAAGAAGTTGTGATTGCAGATTCGAAAATTTCAAGTTAGTTCAATATTGAAAGAACTCGAAAAAAAATAACTGGAAAGAGTTCATCCCACAATTGTGGAAACAAAAATGACTCAAAAATTCGAATATAGTCTTAAAAAAAAAAAAAATAATGAGTCGATTATTTCGCAGGTCATGAGACTGGAGAGCAGAAAAAGCAGAGGTTCAGGTGGACATAGTCAAGCAGTGAGAAGCATCAGTATAGACAACGAAAGTGAGCTGGACGAGAAAGATTTGACGCTGTGTATTCAAGACCATATGAAGAATACCATTTTGGCGAGTCCTCGCAAGGACTAATAAGAAGGAGACAAAAAAAGAAGGAATAACAATTTTGAAAAAAATCGACCTGTGTCCGCAGCACGTTGATTCATTTGTATTATACAACTTGTGTGTACGGGACGAAATTTCGAGAAGAAAACATAACGAGAAACAAAAGAAACTCACGAGGATAAAAAACGATGCAAAAAAAATCAACCAATACTCTAATATACTGCACTTACACACTAAAATGCAAGAAAAAAAAATGTAGACTGTAATCTAAACTCATATCTCTTATTCGTATACTACGTATATATACATATATTATATATACAAATGTCATTCGAATACGTGCAAAACTTGTCCGACGAAAATTTTCTTTTTTACTCCTAAAGTTCGTTTCAAGGCATCATTCAAATTCTGCTATTTAAATTTCGCTCTGGCCATCTTATTTTAGACAAAAACGTTTCCTTTTACTCTCGAGTCAATAATTCGATTTGCAATACAGAAATTAGTTGAGTAAAAACATTAAATATAAGGAAATTTTTTTAAAAAGATATTAAATGGAAAATTCTCTGGAAGAAATAATAAAATGAAATGCTTATGAATAGTAAACGATTAAAAATTCAAAATAATTTGGCAATTTTATCAAAAATTACATTTTTTTAAGTTTATTAATCATATTTGTTTGTAGGATACATTAAAAAATCATTCAAACGACTTAAATTTTCATCGGAATAATGCCAGACAATTTTTGGCTATAATAAAAAGTACTTCACGTGTTAATTACAGGGTTCACTGTATGTCGCAGTGGTGTTTCACATTGACGATACAATAAATTTTAAATCCTTGTAATTATGAAATTGGTATTTCTGTCTCTGGTCGCGAAAGAATATTTATCATTGTTTGTTTTTTTTTTTTTTTTTGTAATTTTTGTTTTTATTCGGCAGATGTACTTAGACCGTCATTACATTCTTATTCGAATCAGTGTCACTGTTTACACTTTGATTAAGTCAAAAGTGTGTCTAATTTATTTATAGGATATGCTTAGTGTCCAATCGATGCTTAGAGGGTGACGGGACCTGATTTAATTACACAATTAAAATGATAATTAAACAACAAATAGAAGAATTGAAAATCTTGAGGTTTTTCATTCGTCAAATAGTCCTTTCTCGAATCGTGTGTATTTTTAGTTTTCTACTGACGTCTCCCGTCAAAAATCTGTTGTATCCAAATTCAAGTCTACAACGATTCAATAAAAAATCTCAAATTACTCGTTTAAATAATGTGAGATCATGTAAACATCAGTTTATCTTTAAAAAAATCAAGAATTTTTTCATATACTTCTCAGCGAACGTCCTTAAAAGAACTTTTATCGCCACGCCAGCGAGATTTGAAATTCGCGCCAGACTCGAGTAACGACCGTGCGTCCTGGACCAATGGAAACGCAGATTTTTGTCGGGCCGCGATTCTCGAGAATCTTTAGCAGCATCTATTGGGTTGCGTTGAGAGTCTCGGAACCAATCAGAGCTTGATGTTTGATTTCTGCGGGTTTTTTACGAACTAATTAACCAATCATGTTCGCGATTTTCACTGAATTTCGATGGAAATGGAGCTAAACGGAAACGACGCTGCATGTAAAATCGCCCGAGGTAAAACAGTTTTATTATGCATCTTTAGTTCCTCAAATACTGTAGATGACAGACTAGTATATCCAAAATATATAAAATGCGCCTCTAGTTCATTACGAAGTTTCCTATCGTTGAGCGTCATCTGTACCGCGTAAACATAGCTATCCCCGGCACGCGGTCATTGTTATTCTTTTGAACCCGAATTTGTTTACGTCAATAATTTTCGAAGGTGGCATCGAAAGTGATAGTGAAAAAAGCAAAAAACGTGAAAAAAAACACTCAACGAGCATCGATCTTGGGATCGTGGAAATAAATAGCAAATCGAATTTGCGAATTCTCTTCGTAAACTTTAGCACCTGTCTATCAACTTTTGTTTGTTTTTTTATATTTTATTGTTTTAATTCCTCTCGATCTCTCGACGCAGCGTATATATAACTTTTTTGTGTTTTGATCTACGCTACCGCGATATGTCATGCAGTTACGCCGACGGGTTATCGCCCTACGAAAACAAAGGAGTTTGCGGATCGGAAGAGGTACATAAACAACATATAGATATTTTACTTTCTTTTTTCGTTTTTTCGTTCTCTTTCTTTCTCTCTCTTTCATATTAAAAGGTGCGAATTTATCAACGAATCATTTGTTTTTGTTTTTTCGAAACATTCTTCCGCGCGCCTATTACGAAGGCTCCTCCATCCCCTCTCCTTTAATATTTGCTAATTTGTTAATTTGAAACTTTTTTTTCACTACTTTCGGGTTTTTTTGATCGAACTTTTTAGATTTTCGGAATATTAGATTTTCCAGGGGAGAGTTACTCTGTTTGAAGCATTATATTTCGTAATAAACTTGTCGAGAAATTAATTGAAACTTGTAATCTTTTATTAATTGTACAAATTGTCACTTCAAAACATGTTTTTTTTGCATTTTCACAAAAATTGCGTGCATTGAACCAGTTTTTCGTTATTTTAATTCCAAAATTTTGTCATATTTACTATTAGGGAATGGAAAATATCACGTATTTTGTTTTTTGGTTCTTCCTTCGATTGACAATTACATTTTCCAACAAATTTTAGAAATATGACTCCGTTGAAACTCTGAGACTAAAGTGCGGCCTACTAGCGGAATGGATCGAATCGGCAAGGCATGTCGTTGTTCACACAGGAGCCGGCATAAGTACAGCTGCCGGAATTCCAGATTTCCGGTGCGTAGTTGTTTTATACCATCAATAAATGATTTCATAGCCGAGGACGGTTATTTAAAAAAAAATATAATAATTCATTGACTTCTAATGTTTATTTTGTAGAGAAATAATAATTTCAGGTTTTTCATCAATTTTTGACAGTTTCGATTTTCCTTGTTTTTATATTCGTGTGTATTTTATTTTTTGTGTGATTTTCAACTTAGTGGCCTTAACGGAGTCTGGACATTGGAGCAAAAGGGCTTGAAACCTGACATGAGCACTTCCTTTGACGAAGCGATACCAACGAAAACGCACATGGCCATAAAAAAGCTCATTGATAGTCGTAAGTGTTGAATAAACAATAAAATTAAAAAAAAGAACAATTTCTTTCATCGTTTACAATTATGCATGGCAAATTACAAGCTGCTGCGGGTCTTCAGTACCCCAGGGCGTGAAAGCAGTCGCCAAATCCAAACAACAAAGTTTTGTGATAAAAAATGTATTAATTTATTGAGAAAACCATCAATTTAGAAAAAAAAATCAAATTTGAGGTCAGATTTTGGCTGGGAAAAACATTTGGAGTTCTAAGTTTCTAGGATTTTGTAAATTAAAAAATCTACATTCTAACGAACGACTTTGATGGTTTTTAATATTGTAGACAAAATCAAATTTGTCATAAGCCAAAACATCGATGGATTGCATTTGAGGTCGGGTGTGTCCAGACGAAACCTTGCAGAGCTGCACGGAAATATGTTCGTCGAACAGTGCGATAAATGCGGCAGGTAAGCCACGATTAATTGTCATTACTGTTTAAGTTTCTTTAATTAAAAATTAATCACGTTCGGTTTAAATCGTTGAATGAATCGCTAAATACCGAATAAACCTTTGCTTTCAGGCAATTCATTCGAAATTTTGCGACCACAAGTGTAGGCAAAAAGTGTCTCGAGACCGTTTGCAGGTCCGAACAAATAGGCGGTCGTCCTTGTCGTGGAAGAATGCACGACACAATCCTCGACTGGGAGCACAATTTACCCGACAACGATCTCGCTCTGTCTGATCTTCACTCGAGGTAAGTTTCGTGATATTTATTTTTGGAATATAAAATTAACTTTTTAATATCATTTTCATCAAACTGCAGTCAAAAAACATCACGAAATCAGAATATTTGAAAAAAACATTGAAAAATTGTTTCAGCGTTGCCGATTTGAGCATATGCTTGGGCACAACTCTTCAAATAATCCCGAGCGGTAATTTACCACTCTACACGAAAAAATATGGTGGACGTCTCGTCATTTGTAATCTGCAAGCAACGAAACATGTAAGGACCGACTTATTCCTTAAGTTTTCATTCGTTGAAAAAATCCGAGCTCAGTAAACGTAGCACTTTGCTTAAATTTGGAATAACAATTAGATTTTAAACGAAGACATCAAGAAAATTGGCGAAAATCATCAAAATAAGTCATATTGAAAATTCGACTCTCCGATCGATATGTGAAAACTTTGATATGAATTACAAAGTATCTCAGGAAATCCGGTTATTTATTTAATTTATTATTTATTAAGTTATTTATTACAATATATTTACAGGATAAAAAAGCGGACTTGGTGATAAATGGTAACGTGGACGACGTGATGATGAGCGTGATGAAAAATTTAGGAATAGTAATACCTGATTACAAGAGTGACGAAGATCCGACGCGTAATTCTGACATGACATCGTGCGAAATGGATTGGACAATACCAACGAGTTGGGTCAAAGAAATGAAGCTTCTTTACAAAAAAGTTTGCAAGCCAACGAAGAGAAAACGAAAAACATTTATGTACGAAAGGGATCCAATACCGTACGGTAAGGATGCGACAAAAGCGACAAAGAAGCGAATTTTGGACGTGAAAAAGGACGTGAAAGAAGAGCCGGAGAATAATTCGTTGGACCAAAATTCGTCAGGCACAAATTTTCAAACTCTAAGTTCAGCTGTGGATGCGAAAGAAGAGGAAACAGTCGATGACGAAATGAATGCTCGTTGTCAGGACGAACCGAGCACGGGAATTCATCGGGAAATAAAAGAAGAATTATTCGACAAGTCAGATTGATTATTGCGAAAATAATAACGATTATTTTGTTTTTTTTTTGGTCTACGGTGTTGGAAGACACTTTGGAAAACGATAAAAATGGGGCTTCGCGTATCTAAAGTACTCTTTTGTGTACATTCATGTAAAATAAATACATGTTCCGAGAGGGAAAAGAAAATTAAGGCAGTCCGAAGATGAACAAAAAGAAGGAAGAAAAGTTTGACGAGAGAAACATTAAAAATTGATTAATTTACGTTCTCGAAAGTCACGTGGTCTATTATCATTAATATTAGGATTCTCTGACGATATCGATGGTAAATGTGTAGGAGTGATGCTAAATATGTACCCTGTAAATTAATGTTATTTCTTGAAAACAAAAAAGAAAAATAATTAGCGAACCGGAAAACGTGACACGAACGTTTATAAGAAAATTGCTAAATTCTAGCAATTTTCATTATTTTTTTTTGCTCCAAACGCGCATTAATTGAATATTCCCAAAAAAACAACAAGAGTATTACATTTATTTAGATTCAATGTTCAAACTAAAAATTATTCCAATTCTTTGTCAAGCTTCCGTGTAATCCCTTCAATTATTTCCAGCCTCTGAGAGACTTATTAATAAGATAATAATCATGGTCAGTTTTTACTCGAAGTAAACTTCCTATCGCTTAAAATACAAAAAACAAAACGTAATCTCCAATTTATTGCATTTATGGTATTTTTATTTGTTCTTTTCATTTTATCGCTTAAGAATGAATCATACATGTTACTCAGCCAAACATTGCATTGGATCAGCATTCCGTATTTAAACGAAAATTAAAAAAAAAATTCAGCCATCTTCATATATTCTGAAACATTCATTTTCAATTTTACAAAATTATCAACCGATTGCATTAAAAACATTTTTAAAAATTTATATAAAAAGCCACCAATTTCGCTAATATTTTTGAAACATTTCACGAACACTTTCTGAAACATCGCTTCCAAGTTAAAAGCCAAAAAGATTGAACGAACAAAAAATCGAATGATATTTCGAAAAAACGAAGAAGTTCATTTTATACGAGAATAAAAACCATCTCAATTGTTAACCAATGTTTTTCTACATTTGATAGTAATTTTTTGACATGTTGATTGCTTTATGTTCGTGATCCTGTGAAGGTTGCTGGATTTTTTGCGAACCGATAAGTACTGAAACTTCAATGGATTAAAATGGTGGGCATGAATTTCTGTGTAATTCGTTCTTAAGATCTAGGAAATGTAGCGTTAAGATAATTTGTGCATTATTCAAATAAAATTAATGCCAGCAATAAAAATAGTATCGATCAATGCCATCGTATCGGCGAAATATAATTTCTGAATTTTCCTGTTGAAAAAGAAGAAATTGTTGCAACTGCTTATGTTTCCGAGGAAAGATGAATTCTGTGCGCGAACCTGGTGGCGTTATTTTTGACTAAACAAGCTGAAAAATCGAAAGTGAAAAAATTATTTTTGTTGCTGTCAATATATCACAATCCAGGCCTGCTGGCTGGAAAAAAATTTAAGCGTATCAAAATTAAATATGTTCGCCAAATTGTTCCTTTTGATCTTGTAGACGCAATCACATCGACGATAAATCGAAACATATAATTATTACAATAATAATAATAAAAAAATTTTAATAATAATGAACGTCAAGAATTTATAGTTGATACGTGTTCTCATTGTACATTATTTCTATAATGTAATTTTTAGATTGAATTGGATTAATTTTGCAAAAAGATTTTAAAATAAACGCAATTCTCAAGATTCATCGATATAGACGTAATGCAATCTTTTAATAAATAATGTATGAAAAATGAAATTTTGATGAAAATCATTTCGAGCATTTATAATTCCTGCCCTTCGTTTGTTTTTTTTTCTCTATTAAAATACTCGACGTTTCGAAATTCTTTATTAAAATAAATCGACGTTTGTAACATCTCAAAAATGACAGAGTTTTTTTAAATCGTTGAGAATAGCTTGAAAGATCGAAATATGAATGAAATGAAATTTTTTCATTCTTTATAATTGCATTACAAAGTGTTCAATATTTTTAAACAAGTACCGGAAATTTACGGAGCAGGCAAAGAAAATTAATGTTCAATAAGAAAAACCAATTTTTTTTTTTTTAAACCATTTTATTCGGCGAGATATACAATTTACTTGAGAGGAATAAAACGCGAAGAGTGAGTGGCACCGATACCTGGCCTACCGTGTTTAACTGGTTTGTAGGTCACGGAAAATTCGCCAAGGTAATGGCCGATCATTTCGGGTTTGATTTCAACTTGATTGAAGGTCTTGCCGTTGTAAACACCGACGATGGAGCCGACCATTTCAGGGACGATGATCATGTTGCGCAGATGAGTTTTCACAATCTCTGGCTTTTCATTTGGTGGCGCTTCTTTTTTGGCTTTGCGCAATTTCTTCACAAGAGCCATTGGCTTGCGCTTGAGTCCATGAGAGAAACGCCTGCGCGCGCGAGCGTGCATCAGTTCCATGAGTTGCTCACTAAAATTGCAACATGACGAGTCAAAACAAATCCAAATTGCTTACATCGAAAATTTGCAGTAAAAATTCAAATTTTTTCGTCCCAAGTCCATTGAGAAAAAATTTAAACAAATATAGTTTACAATCAAAATCACTGGCAAAAGTTCATTAATGTTTTTCTGTCTTGATGTGATGAATGCAACTTGAGATTGCAATGAGTTGAGAATGAAGGAACATTTTGAGCGGGGTTTCGATCCCAAAAAATAAAGGTTAAGTTGAGAAGAATGAAAATTCTAAAAACTTACTGGGACATGTCCAAAAGTTGGTCCAAGTCAACACCACGGAAGGTGAACTTCCTGAAGGTCCTCTTCTTCTTGAGAGTTTCGTCGACCTGTAAACAAATCCAAGAATGAAAAAAAACAATTCCGTCAACGAATTTGGAGGTTCGAATCACGAAATCGTAGCAATATAAAAAGGATGTCCTAGAAGAAAAATAATAAGATTTTCGTTTAGAAAAATGTCACTGAAGCATTAATAGAGCCGAGATAGTGTTCATGGGAATCGGATTCCTGCGATTTCGGTG
Organism: Campoletis raptor; assembly: GCA_948107755.1. NCBI lineage: Eukaryota > Metazoa > Arthropoda > Insecta > Hymenoptera > Ichneumonidae > Campoletis > Campoletis raptor. The sequence goes on from OX403631.1 coordinate 8,453,206, forward strand.
GATTTTATATTTATTTTTGTCGAACATACCTCTGCCATGTTTGCGCTTGTCTTCGGTGAACACGGTGAAAGAAGTCAAATTCCGACGGCGCGTATAGTCATGAAAAATAAAAATCGAGATTGGCAAACTGCCTGTGAAAAATTTACTCCCGAATAATGGCGCGTTTACGCTGAGTCGTGTCGTGAGCGGAATTGATTGAGATCTCAATGTGTGCGAGAGAGACAAAAATAATAAAATGAAGCTCATAAAAACTAGACCTGAGAATTAGTTTGTAATTTCGCCAACAGGTGGCATGTGGAACACAGCAGTGGCGCCACTGGCAGACGCAAATTCTCTGAACTAAATCGTCATTTACCCAAATACAGCTGTCATCTTTCTCGTGTACTACTGTACGGAAATTAACATACTTTATGAACTTACGTGTCCCTGTTGGCCTTATCATCTGTCAATTGTGCTTTTGTATATTTCAATTGTGTTACTGAAACAATTCATTTGATTGATCTGTAACGAAACACCATGGCTTACGTGGCTGGAGGTGAGCATTACCCTTTTTATGATATTTTTATCCTCTATTCACTTCCTGTCCTGTTAAACGGGATTTCTAAACTCTTCGAGCAGATTTTCTCATTGGCTTGGAATAGTACACGATTTTTTCGACGTATATATAGTTTTTAGTTATTGTCATATTGTTTACGTGTTATTTTGATTTATTTGTGACGTTTGAAACTTTTTTCATTTAAACAAAGATTAATAATGATTATAACTGTCATAGGTCTTGTAGCTAGTAAATCTTGTTATTGTTGTTATTATGACTCATTCTGTTCTCCTTGTTATCAACTCTTCCTACACACATTTTGTTTTCAATTCATTTCTATCACTGTAATTCGTTTTATTTGTTTCCAATATTCGATTTTTCTATTTCTGTTTTTGTGTTTTAATCTTCAGTTTAATTTTCTTTTCACTTTTAACTTTGATTTCGGATTTGTTTTTGATAAACTAAAACACATGGTTGTTTACATAGATGGTAGCATCGTTGAAAAAACACCCTGGAGCCTAGGGTCGTTTTTCGGATTCTTTTTTGGATTTTTCCATGGAATTGGAATGTTGTGAGTTTTTTTTCTCTTTTATGATCAATTTTGGATTTTCTCTGGCTGGTTTAATTCTTATGCATAATTTTAATCATTTTACAGCTTCAATACACTTGTTCGCCCGAAAACCAACAAGTACGGGGACCGATATACCAGAGACTACAGACCAGGCTCTGGGTATGAAAAAATCAAAATAAATCAATATTTTTATGACATTAGTTGATTTTGTGAGAAATAAATAGAAAAATTTGCTCATTCAAAATTCCTAGAGAGCAAAATATTTTGTTTTCATACTAAATTGTCAATTTTATTTGCAGAGCACCTCGTCCACCAACACGCCGAATGGGTGGATTGAATTTAGGGCCAACTGTCTCTGTACCTGGAGGCTGTAGCAGTTGTGCTGGCCGCTAAATGCATTCCTCAAAAAAAAAAAGCATTTTTGTTTTTCAAATCAGAGAAAGCGCAAGAATTACGATTATTTTGAAACTAAGAAAAAATGGTAATCCGGGATAAGTTCTCCTTATATTTTTCAGCGAATAGAAATCTTGATTTTTCTCGCTAAAAAAATATGTAAAAGTCAAGTGAAAAGCTTGAGGCATTGTCATTGAGAATATATTTTAAAGAATTGAAAAGTTGATGCCAAATACAAATAATTAGCAATTACGATTCGCCGATTAAATTTAAAAAAAGTGGTAACTAATAATCCAGGTCAAGTTTGTTGTTGTTTTTTTTTTCACTTTATTTGTAAATAACACGCGATATATAAACTTAAATATAAATGTAACGTGAGATCGGGCTAATTGATTTTGGTGACGAGACCAGCGGCGACAGTGACACCCGAAACGCGCAACATAACTCTGCCCAATTGTTCAATATCTCTGTACAATTCCATGGGCACGGGCCTTTGGGTTTGCACTTCGATAATAGCGCTGCAATTTTTGGGTAAACAACGCGGTTTCTTTTTGATCACTTCGCCACTGCTTTTGTGTAACTGAGCAATCAATTTAGTGATCGTCGCTGGTTCGACCAACGATTGCTGATGCAGCACCACCGGCAAACCTTTTATCACCGGGACTGTCGCCGAAAAGATAACAACGTGCGCTTGAAAACATGTTGTCACTGGAACCGGATTTGAAACGCTGCAAATAACGTCACCGACCGCCACATTCTGTTGCTCTATACCAGCGATTGTCAGAGACACGTGATCTCCGGCGAATCCGTTACTCGTTGCTGTCTCGTCCGACAAAATTCCTGCTCGGATTTATAAAAATACCCAATATTACTACCTTTTTGGAAAAAAAGTTGAAGAATTCTTTGTTTTTCTATATTTCCGGGCAAAAATGTATTGAAACGTAATATTAAATGATGATTTATTTATTGGAAACATTTCGTATTATGATGAAAAAGAAGTTCGAAGCAAAAATATCGATTTTAAAACCCTATGTCTTTTTGATTAAAACGTATTTCCAAAAGATTTTATTTAAAAAAAATAGAAATGTTTGGGATATTTGCATCTTTTTTTATTACGGACCTTTAACAACTCCAGTTTGGTTTGTCGGCAACAACAAAACTTTATCTCCAACAGCGACCATTCCTGTCTCGATATGACCGGACACACAAAAACCTGAGCCTGTGCCTTTGAATATATCGTTAACCGAGAAACGAAAGGGTTTGCTGATGGGGCGTTCGGGACATTTGAAATTGTCTATGACAGTCAGCAACGATGGTCCATTGTACCTGAAACCACATCGAAATGTTTTGTCTCTCAAGTTCTTGAAAAATTCTACTTTCAATTTAATTTGGAAATTTGAAGAAAGACAAGATTGTAATCTTACCAACTCGATAAACGCTCGGCTGTTGGTTTTGCGATGAGATTTTCTCCAGACAATCCGCTACAAGGAACAAAAGTAACCGATTCTTTGAATCCAGCTTGTTTCAAAAATAAGCTCAACTTTTCAACGATTTCGTCGAATCTTTCCTTCGACCAATCAACCGTGTCGAGTTTGTTTACCACGACAGCTAGCTGCGAAACTCCTAGAACGAAAAAAAAACCAATATATGATATGAAGAAAAAAAACGGATTTTTTTTTACTAAAAAAATTCAGGTCGAGGGTTAATACACGAAGATTTGTTCGATACTGGATGGCAACGATTAAAGAAGTTAATTGAGTCGAAAGAAAAATCGTCATACCAAGAGAACGAAGGAGCAAAGCATGTTCTCGCGTTTGTCCTCCGCTGTCGAAACCTGATTCGAATTCTCCTCTCGTCGCATCTACGACCAACAGTGCAACGTCGGCTTGAGTAGCACCCATGATCATGTTTGGTATGAAGTCTCGGTGTCCTGGTGCATCGAGAATTGCCACGGATTTTGTTTCTGTCTCGAATTTCGAATATCCAACGTCCATTGTGATTCCTCGTTCTCTGCAATCCAAACAAACAAATTAATCGAAATTCTTTCATCGATTTTAAAATTTTCATTGAACTTTTTGTTGAAGTTATTAAAAATTTGTACAATTTTTTGAATTTTTATAAAAAGTAGTGACGTACTTTTTTTTTTGTACCATTTCAAGGAAATACAATTGAGTAAGGAATTCAATGGTCAATTTTCATTGCCAATCACTCGATAAAAATATACAATTTAAACTTTTTCAAATTATAAATCTTAAAATGTGGATTTTTTTTCCAAAATTTCGAGGAAATCCACGTTCCACGTGGTCAATTCAACCCGAAAGAATTTTTTGAATAAAAAAATCATAAAAGGACATTTTGATGGAAACAGAAATGGAAAAATCATCGAATTGTTAATCTCATATAAAAAAAAAAAAACACATTTCTTGCAATTTTTTAGAAATAATGAATCATCAATAAATGAAAATAACTTGCCTCTCTTCGCCAGTTTCATCGAGCACCCAAGCATAAGCAAATGATTGTTTTCCAATTTTTTTGCTCTCTCGTTGATACTTGTGCATAAGTTTTGAGGGGACGTATCCAAGGTCACAAAGGAGTCGACCAAGTAAAGTGCTTTTTCCAGCGTCAACATGACCGACGACCACGAGATGCAATTGATCCTTGGAATCGCCGCGTTTGTCCTTGTAAATGGCCGTAACATCGCGTTTGTCTTCGTTGGTTTTACGAGTTTCGATTTCAGGTGTAGCCCGACCGGAAATTGGCGATTGGCAACGGGGCGTATTGGGTTTTGAAGCGGACCATTTTTTCGGAACAAGTTCGTCCTTCCTTCTAGGATCTGGTGAACTTCTGTCAGATACTGGACTCTGGACTCGTGGAGTGTTCAATAAATCCAAATGATCGGAATTTTTGACCTCGAACCCTTTGACAACTGATCGGGTGGCGGCAGGAGTGACTTTTATGGTCGTCGCAGGTGTCAATTTACTCGGAGTTTTGAAATTCTGCTTAATACCTATATTTATATTTTAAATCATTCGACACACACAATAAATTGATAGAACACAAATATTTCTTAAGATAAATAAAGCGTCGTGTCGTAAAAAATATTCGTATGCAGAAATAGAATGATTAAATAATTAAAAAATATGAATAATAATGCTTTTGGGAGAAGAATCGTTGTTAGAGGATGAACACGAAGTAACGATGTTTGTACTTGTAACAAGATCCTCACGAACGCGACTCATCATCGCCTTCGTAAATGAGTGAGTATCAAACAATCCGGAGACGGTGTGGAGAAGTCAAAACGTTTGATTTTCTCGTTGATTATAGATTTTTCTCTCATTACATAAGGTTTACGATATTTCCAACGTTTGCAAAGCATTTGGCCAAAGGACGAAGCCATTTTATGGGAATATCGAAGTTTTACGTTTTCCAAATAGCTCAAATTTAATTTACATCTTTGACTCGGAACACTATAATAATCGGTGTTGAGATAAACGTTGAATTGCTCGTGATCGATAACGGGCGAAGTGGGAGTCATTGAAATTTTGTTTTTCGATAGATTTTCGGACGATTTTTCTTCGTTCGTTACTAATTTTTCGTTTGATCTACATTCGCTAGATCGTAAAGCAGTTGTCAAATCAATTGTCCAATTATTCTCAATCGCGCTGCCGTCAATATTTTGTTCTTCGAGTTTCGAGCTCGAATTTTCTTTTTCATTTTCTGCTGTTACTGGACCCTTTGTTTCTTGTATTTTGAGGGATTTGAGAGGATCGACCAGTCTAAAGGTCGCTGGCACTGATGAACATTCCTCGCTTCCGCGACCCTTCAACTTTGGAATAACGAAATTCGCTTTTGGTGATTGTGTTTCTTTGCCAAACAAACTTGTTTTTACATCCTCACCCGTGCTATTCGATTTTTGTAAATGATGAGCCGTCAAATCGGCCAATGTACCAAATGCTTTTTTACTCTCGTTACTTTTTGCTAAGAACGGCGACTTCGAACTCATCGTTTTCGAGTGATTCGTCATTAAATCCGCCAAGGAACCGTAACTCTTTGAATTTGTCGACGAGGAATTTGTATTCGGATTCGTTTGACCTTCTTTTTTTGCACCAAAGCCAAATTTAGGGGTCGCGAATAATCGTTTGCTAGAACTAAGTGGAATATTCTCGGAGAAACCTTACCTTAGCCGGCCAATTTGTAACATTTTGGTACAGCGCATGAAAAACAAAAAAATTACATTTCCCAAGTTAATAATCGGAATAACATTGTTTGAATATTTTTTCAAGTTTTTGTCGTTCACTCTTTTCCATTTATTCTGTCATTATTATCCCTAACGGGGATTTATTTAAACAATATATACCTGCGTGCGTATCCGTGCGTTCTTTGGCTGGAGTTGTCTCTAAAAACAATAACAATGAGGAATATTATTAGCGCGGAAAATGAATATTTGACGCGATAGTAAAAACCCAAAAATATATGTACCGATGGAACCTTTTGGAGGAGTTTCGTTTAGAACATCATTCAATACTGCCTCAGCATTGAAATTGTGTTTTATTATTTTCTCCGTCAAGATCTCCTCGACAACTGTTTCTCCAATGACGTTTCTAACCGTTTCCAAGCAAACTTTCAATTTAACATTTTCTTTTTCGGACAATGCTGCATGTTCTGATTTGTTGACAGCAATTGCTTGCTCTTTCGATTCTGGGTCGTCATTGCTCTTGACTATCGCAGGCTCGACGAGAAAAGAACTGATGTTTTGTTGCTTGTTGCGATCAAAGAGGAATTCTTCAGCTTAATCCAAGGAAAATGTCAAATTAGACATAGAAATTAAACACATAATTATCTTTTTTTATTTCTCGCGTGACGTCAATTATTATTAATTGAATGTATTATTATTGAATTATTTGATGTATAAAAAATGAAATGAAATATAATATCAGTCAATTTGACATTAATTGTTACGATTTTAACGTGATTAAAGATCAATTCTGATTAAACTGTTATGGTGATGAATAAATATTTTACCTTCGGGTGAAACGTTGTAATCATCATCGACAGAATGTCCATACACGTCGTCGTAGCCATCGTACTCTGTGCGACATGAGAAATGTTATCAAAAACTCCGTTTCATATGCATGCAACTGCACAATAAGGAAAAAACGACAAAAATACAAAACAATTTTTGACCGAAGGACCCACCATCAGAGTAATTCATAGAACGAACATCCCTGTGTCGAGACATGATTTCGTTTTGTTTTTTTTTCTAATAATAAAGCTATTATTTTATAAAAACTTCATAACGTATTAATTCAGACTTTTCTCGCAACCCAGCTGGACTCGCTTTTTTTAACACCTTCGACACTTTGAACAACGAGCATGAAACATAACTGAGATGAGACATTGGAAAAAAATTGGGAGAAAATGGGAAACAAGGATGATCACATAGTGAGCGCCACCGACTATTTCTCCATCGTTTATTTCTCTCTTTCTTCTGGCTGGGCTTCTGGCCTTCGAAAGTACTAATGATAAGCTGTGCTCGATCGATTGAGCAGATTTCTCTAACGAAATCCGATGCAGTATTTTGTCTGATCGAAAATTGTCTTGAATAAAAAAATATGGGATTAACTAAGTGTAATTTCGAGCAGTTTAATCCAGTGTAATCGTACTTTGAAAAGATTCGATCATGAAAACAGGAGTTTGAAGGTTGATTTTGTTTTATCATAAAGACCTTAAAGAAAACAAACACATATAATTAAATGTTGATCCGTTTAATGGACAGATAATAAATTGCGAAGATTGAAAAATCATAAAAGTTCACTATTTATTTTCTACGAGAAAAAAAAAAAATATATATATATATATAAATATATCCCCACTTCATCATTTTATCTATTGCACGGAAGACACCTTTGCTTATAAATGTGTTTACTCGACGAAGGTAAACGCAGACATACATCCAAACGAGTAGTTTCGAAAAATTCATTAAATTTTATTATAATAACTAATTTTAATTGATTTATTATTTATAATTGATGTCTAATAAAAAGATAAATTTATATATATTTATAATATAAAGATATACGTACGTAACACTCACGAATAAAAATAAAGAGCGCAAAATCTTTTGTTTCTATGTACAAATACTGTTGATTAAATAATTATGGTATCAGGAGCTCTCGTGCCTAGTAAAACAGCGTCGAATACTCCGCGAGATATGTGTCCTTGGATGCTAAACGAAATATTCGTTAAGTTATAAAAAATATGCATTTTTTCGATTCTCTCTTTTGTTTTAAACAATTGTACACTATTAATTGTACACGGAATACGGAGGCTGAATTTTTCGAAATTCAGAAAAAAAAATATATTTTTTTTTCTCTTTCTCCAACTAATAAACATTATAGCAAGCACCATTTTCGAACGTGAGTTATCATCAAGCATTTGACTTTCTCTCTTGCCACGCTCCTCTTTTAATCTATATTTATACAAGTGTTATGCGAGAATGGCAAAAATGGCTTCTCGAAAAAGAAAAGAAAAAAAGAAATATGATAATAATATATAAATGATGTTTCTGTACACGCGCATTGTCAATGGCCTCGAGTCTTTTATACTATAAATTAATTAATTATCAATAATCGTTATATACCGTCTTTCGCCTTTTTTTTTCTTTCCTCCTTCGAACTTCCTCGTTCGTCAACGACGTCTTATAAAAAAAAGAGCCTCCGACTCATCGCAACATAATAAATAAATATATATGGCATTGGAAACCAAAAGAATAATGACCGTTGTTTTTGTAATATTCACTCATCGATATCAACGAAGATCTCAAGCTCACAGTCGAGTCAATCTTCTCATGTACTCTGTTGTCATTTATTTTATTTTTTATCATAAGTTACCTATTTCTCGTTCAATTAATATCGTAATTGAAATTTTCGAGCCATTTACACATGAAAAGTAAACCGAGACACTGTCGAGCAGAAAATTTCGTATTTTCAATCGATTTTTCTATTGTTTTGTTTTTCAACAGCTCGAAGAATAGCGAATGAACAAATAATTGAGTGAGCATGTAATTTTTAAATATCTACAAAGATAATTCGTCTCGTAACAACAAATAATATCGTCTTCGAAACAAAATAAGTGCCGAAGAATCTGTGAAATCGTCTCATTTTCATAATATTATCGTAACAGTTTAATAATCGAGTCTCCCATTCGATTATAATGAATTTTTCGCTACTCTCAGTGGCGTGACGATCTAAATTACAATATTTACAATGTGACGAGTACGTGTATATAAAAAATATATACTTTAGGGTACAAAACTAAATCCGTTTTGACAGTTCACCACTTTTCACAGAGACTCGATAGTCGTGGAAACAAAAATCACACTCATGGACGGATAATAATTTTCGATTGAAACTAAAAATAACAACAAAAAAAATGAAAAAATATCGACATTTCTACAAGACGGTCACAACCATGAAAGTATGTTTTTTTTTGCTGATTCGCACCATTCCACAGTATAAGACTGTGAAAGATTTTGGAAAATATGTGAATAAAAATTCGCTCACGACAGAGCAATAGAATGAGTGAAGTAAAAAGAAAAAGGATAAATTTGGAAACTGATAAAGATTGCAGTGACCGTCATAGAAAATAATAAAAATGATGAGTTCAGACGTAAACTTCGCCTCTTTTGCTGCCAGGAACATTAGTCGTGGTAGACGCTCCAGCGAATAATGAAGAATTAGTGGTAGCAGGAGTGCTGATTCGTCTGAGAGGTTCATGATGTCTCGTTCTTGTGGCTTCGACTCCAACACTTCCGGTTCGATGCCTGGCTTCGGTATGATTGAGTTGTCCGAGTGGATCGTAACTAGAGTTGGTTTGGGTGCTTTGCGTGCCAACCGATTGTTCATCACGGATTGGAAGTGTTCCTGCATGGGGCAAAGACATGCTTCGATCTTCACGAACCTGCATCATGACTGGTGGTCCCGGTAGAGAGGCTGACCTTCGAGCCCGGGCTTCGGCATTGGCTCGTTCTTTTTCCTGAGTGCTGGTGGGTTTGATGACATAGCCATTGAGTTTTTCAGGGCTCATAAGGATGGGGGAACGTTCGTTATAATTATCGAAAGTTGGTGTTGAATTTTGACTGCCTTGTAAGCTCGTGCGTTCGCCGATGAGTGGAGTCGTTCGTTCCTCTTGACCAGCCACGCTTCCGCTTCGACTGCTCACACTTACGCTACCACCTGAACCTTCTTCTTCGCTGCTATTGACCTCTGTCAAGGTCGCCTGTACACCGTTAAGCGATTGCACGTTTATCCTTGGCATTGATGACGACGTCGTCGTTACCAGTCCCAACTGAGTCAATTGACTCATCGTCACCGGTGTCAATGTCATTGGTGTCACTAATCCTGCTCCTGTCAATGTTGGTGACAATACCGCTTGCGCCAATGCCGCTGTTCCACCTTTTCCCGAATTTGGCGTACCCTCCGATTCCGCTATCGGCGATAATACAACCTGCACCACCGGAAGCTCCGCTGGATAATGACCATTCGCTGGTATCACTCCTACTACCCCGGCTCCTATACTCGCTGCGTTACTCGCTGAAAGAGCCAGTCTCTGCTCGCGATCCACAACCTCTTTTGTCACATCCGGCGTTGGTATTCGTGGACGATTTTTTAATGACACTGGTACCGATTGCAACTTCGTCATTGTTCCTATTATTAATAGAAAAAATTAACAATTACAACGAGCTCCAATTCTCATAGGATTCTGCACACAAATCAATCAGAACTTGTGTTATTTGACTCACAGTCGCAATTATTTCGAAATTCATTTATCATTTTTATTTTGTAAATGGCCTGTCTTTGTTAAATAAATAAATCAATAAATAAATATATAAATAATATGGAAATTATTATTCATTTATAATTCAATGGAATTGCCAATGGACCGAATTTTATCGCAACTGCAGCATGATGCTAACTATTCTTTATTTTTTTATTTTCATGTTTTTTTATTTCTTTTTCTATCGAAATCATCCAAGCGATTATTTTAAAAGTACAGAAATAGTGGATGCAGTTAATTCGCTTCGATACGATTCTTCTCAGCCCAGCATTTACGACTTCCCGGTAAAATTATTCACCAATGTTACGTAAAGATTCTAACGTTGTGGATATGAAAATTTCTCGTTACTTTGCCATCTTCACTAACTTTTTGCTACGTCCTTCGACGAAAGTGTCGATTACACTTGCCGAGCGCACGTCATCTTTCGTCTTTATTTTTTCATCTTCATTCGGTATTCGTTTTTTTCGTAATTCAATCGATTTAACTCTTCCAGCTGTACAGTTCTTATGCAATCTATTTTTTTATTTTTTTTATTTATCGATTTATTCCAGTTTTTTTAATATTATGAATACACTTATTCAACGATAAATATCAAATTTTTTAATTTCATTTCCTACTAAACTGTCATGACCATCGGAACGAAAATTTTTCCACAAATTCAACACATTCCCAAGATTTTCATAGAATTTATTCAAAATTTTTCGAAGCGTGGTTTTTATTTGAAAAAATGGACAAACCACAAAATTGGAATTTCAAAGTTTTTAATTCAGACTCGTAATCAGTGAGTCCAACGATCACGGAATTTGAAAATTTTTAGTCAATTACACGTGAGCGAAAATTTTATTAAGTGTTTTTGTGTTTGTTTTTTTTTTTTTTCGTGGTTTTAAATTTAATTCGATTTTCTTACCCTGGCGACCCATCCTTTGACTCCTCACGCTTTTCCGTCCAACCAGACGATCGTACAGTGACATTTTCGGATTGGCATTGTTCATTTGGGGCAAACCACCCGTTTCAGGGCTGCTGTAAACACTGTTGTGACGATTTCTTGCGAAAAAACCATTACCGCTGCTGTAAGTCGTTGAGGAACTTCGCACTGAACCCATTCGGGTTATTTGACGTTGTAACCAATTTTTTCGTCGCTCAACCAGCGGCGTATCGACACTTTCCTGAAAACGATGTTCCGATTATTTTCTATAATCATTAATTAATCGAATTGATTTGAAAAAAAATAAAAAAATTAATTGAATTTCCATTGAATTGGAAAAACGAAATAATTTTATTCCAGACATTTATTTTGTTTTTTTGTCTTTCGACGAAAATAAAATTATTTTCATTCAGTATTTACTCAAAAAAAAAAAGTTTTGTTACTCAAAATGAAACTTACATAATCGGCGTACATATCGTCCTGATGTGTTTTTCTATGTTGACTGTGATTATGATGATTGCCAAGAATAACATTCGCGTAGAGAGAGTCACTTTCCTTGACTTTGTAATGTTCGGCTGATCCTTTTGGTTCCTCTCTTCGATATTGTTCGCTGGCAAGAGTGTAAGGCAAATCTTTTGGAATAACTTCATCCCAGTATTGATCCTTAAGAAGCTCGGGATGTTCCTCATGCATTTCGTCCACGATCATGTATCCAGCCTTGAGAAAATAAATAAATAAACGGATTTAACGTCATTTATCATTTTGTTAAATGAAATTAAATCATTAAAAAATCGTTAATATCTATATTCACCTTGATGTGACGATCGATCAACCAATTCAACTCTATATCGTCGTCGTCCTCACCAAAAGGATTGATCAGCACCTCCGCAACTTTTAACCAACCGACGTAAAAGCAGAACTGAAGAAAAAATAAAAAAATTATCAATTTTTTTCAATGAATAAAAACAATGGAATCGAAAATTTTCATTCGTCAACATTTTTATTTTAATTACACTTTTTTTTTTAAATTTGACCCTAATTTGCTTCAACTCTTTTCCAAAAATACTTGATTTAAATCTATATTTAAAAAATTATATCTATGTATAAAAATTAATATATAAAAATTTGATATTTACTTGGAGGGTCGTAAAGACTGGAAAATACATGTCAGGGTCTTCGTATTTTCCGACAGGAACACCGTTCGCTGGACGTTCAACAAATTGTCTGCCGAGCAAAGCTGAGAAAAAGTACGCGTACAACGATAGCGTAACAACCTGAGAACAAACAAAGTTAACGAAACATTTATTCAAAGATCTGTAATGATGTGATAATAGGAAATTCCGGAATCAAATTTTACATGATTCTGTACAAAACGTAAGAGCTGGCAAGTGATATATATGAAGAATGTCACGTCAAAATAAAAAAATAGAAAACATTTAAAAGAAGAAAAACAAAAATGGTGAAAAAAATATATTCACTCCTTTATTGACAGTTAAAAAAACATTACTTAACGCAAGTGGCAAAAAATAAGAAAGAAATTCGAAACGTTTGAAAGAACGTTTTCAAAAATGGGGAATTTTTTCGAAAAAACTTGAAAATGAACTAAATTTGAAAAAAAAAAATCGATTTTTGGTTTAAAATGAAACAAAAAAGTATCATTACGATATGTATTTTTTTTATGAGATTAAAATTGAAAGATTTTGGAAAATATTACGAGCCCCTGATCGAATTTAGTACGAAATTTTGAAAATTTCATAATTTTTTAACAAGTTGAGATAAGAATCTTAAAATTTTACTGATAGCTCGTTTCAGTTGGTACTGAATGAAAAAAAGAGTTTTCAACTATAATGAAAAAGTGGTCGAGGTCAAGAAACGACCGGTTTGGTGTCCAAAGCCCAATATATATATCTATAGATATAAATCTTTAGAGACGTCAAAAAATGCGATTACGAGAGTCTCGTAATGTTTCTCAGGAACAATAAGGATGTTGGCGAATGCTCACGACTTTAGAGCGAACCTTTGATATCTGCGATCTGTACACACGACACATATTCCGCCTACGCATTTTTTTCGTCGCCTCCTCTCTTATTTTTTAAATCCGAAGGAAAAATGGAACTTTCTCCAGGTTGCAGCGAATAAATTTCGATAAAAAATTCTTCCAAGGAGATTCAAACGCGCCAGACGAGATTGCATTTCATTCTCGCGGCTCACACATTCGTTTTCTTTTTTTTTTTTTAACACCTTTTTATTTTATTACGTATTATTCGATTTTACGAAGAAAGTCGATGAGGTAAAACGAAATGGAACAGACGAGTCAGCGATCGCGTTTATTTTCACACTTTTTAACATCTGCCTACGATTATTGTGTAAGAAGAATAAGTGAGAGCGTTTCTCTTGCACGAGGAAACGAAAAAATGTGAATGAAGGTCTTTCATCTCGGTTTGGACGTTAGCTCGTGATCGTGAGGAAGGTCGTCCACAGGAAACTCGCGCGTTTTTCCCACCGTTATAATCCCCAGACAGAAACACACCAATCTCGTTACGTAAAAAAGTCTGATTGATTGATTAATTTCACGTGGAATCGATCGATTGGATTTGGGTGTCAAGTTAAATCGACTTTATTCAAGATTTACAATTTTTTTTCTAAATCGAATCGTCATATATTTGTAAGTAATTGAAAAAAAAGAAAAGAAAAGAAAAAGTATAAAAATTTCGAAGTTTTTGATTGAATTTTCAGTGAATGTGAATTTTTCTACTGCACGAAATTTTCAAAAATTAAGTAGAGAAATGTTTTGTCAAAATGACTACGTTACGATGATAAATACATATGAAGAAGTGAATGATTAATTGAGCAAATAAATGGTTCAGAGGAACCACGAATATTTTCGTCGAGACAAGAGCATTGAAAAAGAGTGGATGCGTAATTATTGAAGACGAATTATGTGAGTGGAGAATTGATGAAGCCACGAGTAAGTGTAATCGATAACCGTGCTTGTGTCTCGTTTTATCGAGACGTCAATATAAATATTTAGTCAACGACAATCATCGGAGGATCGGTATTGAGCCGTTGAGTACAGAAAATAAAAATCGACCGGAAATGAGTCGAAATGAGTGGCTACAAAACGGTAGGAAAAAAAAAAGAAAAAAAAATGTGAATTGAGGGACGAGAAAAATTGATTGGAAAATCACTTTTCGAATTAGTATTCCAAGAAATTTAATTCTCACAACCGTTGTAATGATCTTAATGATCATTTGTTCATCACGTACACGATTGAGGTGCTAAAATTACGCGGATTTTTTGCAGACTCGTCTTCAACAAAACGCCATAAAAAAAAAAAAAAAAAAAAATATACGAAGGAGAAGCAAAAAGGAGAGAAATTAGCTACTGCGCTCTCGTAACATTTTTTCCGACTACTTGGCGCCACTGAAGATCATGATAATAATAACAACAACAATAATAATAATAATAATAATAATAATAATAACACGAGGAACCCTTTATTAGGGAAGTTGGACTTGCGAGTAATTAGCATTGCACAACTCACGAGGAATCCGAAGGAATTATGAAGAGAGTAAAAGAGTGAGAGAGCCAAAGAGAGAGAGAGAGAGAGAAACAATTGTCTAATTGCTTTAAGAAGAGTGCATAAGCGAAACTTCTGTAGTGAACAAGGATTCTCTACGAATGAACGTCAAATACAAAACAAACATGACTCGGTATAGCAGTAAAGCAATAAAATACGAAGATAAACATCGTGAAATGTTTTTGCAATGTTTTTTCGAATAATTGTTTTTTTTTTTGTTTTCGTATATTGTTAACATTTGAAGAAAAATTGTTGTATGAAGAAAATTTGTAATAAAAAACTATTGATTTGGTGATGGAAAAATGCTGTTGATTTTTTTATTATAATATAAAAATGAAAATGATTTTGTTTTTTTTTTATTATTCATTTATAGATTTTTTTTTTGATCTATTTTCATAAATATATTTAGTATTTTTTCAAAGGTATTATGATAAAAATAAATGAAAAAGTAAATTGGCAGAGGAGAGTGATAAACCAAACGAACGAATTTGACACTTAACAATAAGCAATCTGCGAAGCATGTTCACTCATTGTTAAATGATTGAAATAAAATTCATGAGCACGTAGTGGCATTTATCGCGGTAACAAAAAAATTGATGAAAAAAAAAAAAACAAAATGTGTTTTCGACTATTAACGCCGATGGGAACTACGTCGCGTGTACACAAACTGCGTGTTTTAGGAGTCAACTTAGAAAACGAATTATAAAAAATGATGAAAAAAATTTAACGAATGTTATTCAGCTTGAGAGACGAGCAATTATTTTACTACGTGGCTATAACGAGTTGCTGAGGTGTCGATGAAGACATCAGAAAACTTGAGCAGTATAACTACAATGGGAATTTAGTAGAGAGCGAGAGAGAGAGAGAGAGAACAAAAAGTCACGAACAAGTCTACAATGCCAATTACGACGAACTTAGATTTTTTCTAATATAAACAATTATTTAAAACTATAAAAATAAGATTTTTATCTCCAATAAATTATAGTACAATGAATTGTTCATTTTTGTAAGATTACATTTTTAAAATGACTCCAAAACGTTGAGATATAAAATGGAGATAAAGATAAAAATGAGACAAAAATAAAGATAATTAATTTATAAAAATTATAATTAATCAGTTATTGTTTTTTAATCATTTATCATTCTCGGAGCTTTGGTTATATTTAATGAAAACTATTTTTATCAACGATAATGTCAACATAGAAAAAAAACAGAAGAAGAGAAGATTTAAAAAATTAAAAAAATTTAAATAAAAAAATAATAATAATAAGAGAAACTGGAATGATAAAAATGGCAGAAAAATGATTAAACACTAAAAAAAAAATGGGTTACTCACCTGCGTGTAGACAAGAGGAACGCAAACAGTGTCGTAACCGATTAGAGCACCCAATCTCTTCCGGATGTCACTGAGCTCGACGAGAAGAGTTTGAACGACTTGATCACTCGTTATCAAGGACTCTTTCCTTGCTCGATTAATAATATTGGTTGCCCAAACCAGTGGCATCCAGTACTTTGACATTGCTGCTTTTTTGTTCATCATTTCGAATATTTTTTTCTCTGATTCCATCATCAGACCTAAAAAGATAAAACATAAAAAAACGTTTTATTTCAATAATTCGAATTATGATGAAAAAACAAATAATGGAATAAAATTGCACATGAACATAAACCTTAAACATAAAACATAAATAAATGAGAAAAAAAATGATAACTGTACAGAAAAAAAAAAAAAAACAAGAGAAATAATTGAGCAGGTAAAATCGATGCCTTGCTCGACTCTGAAGAACGTAAGAGAGTAAAAATGTTGAAAAAAGAGAGAGTGAAAGAGACTGGGACGTGGAAGACGGTCCAAAAAGTGTAGAATTTTCGAAAGTTGATTAAAAAAAAAAAAAATAGTCAAATTTAAGTTAATTGGAAAATTTAATTGGTCGATGTTCACATATGACTTTTCTCAAAAGTTCGATTTTCACTCAAAACCTTAACCTTCACATTCTGTTTAAAGATAACGAATAAAATCCTCTTTTTCTTTCGCGTACACGCAACACAATATAATTCGCTGTTTATCGTAAATCAGCAAATTCTCCAAAATAACTTTTTTATTTTAGTTTTTTTTTCCTTTACTCTTCCTTAATCATAATTCTCACGAATATCGTATCTCGAATCCTCTATGCTTCACGAATAATATTAAATTTAAATTTTGCCTAAAAAACTTGAGACTAATGCGAAGTAGATTCTTGGATTCTTTGGATTCTGTACCATAAACTTTCCTCAAAACAACTTACGAAAATACTAGCAGGAAAAATATTGTAACAGGTATGTACGCTCATTAAAATTAAATCCATTTATTTTTATGACACCGATCACGCAAGTCCATTACGTGATTTCTACTCTTATTCAAAAACCAAGTCAAGGTAAAAACCAAAACACATGCCTTTTTAAAAAAGTTCATGGGCGATCGAATATTGAATTGCGTGTGGGACTCTCTACGTTTTACTTCCGCTGTAATCATCGTAATGTCACTTAGGGCATCGATCGACTGATTGTTATAGCCATGAACTTGTTGAAAAAAGACAATCATTATTGTCTTTATTTATTATTATTATTATTATTATTATTATTATTATTATTATTTATTCAATATTCTGAATGAACTAAAGTTTCAAAGGCTATCATTAAAAAGTGTATGTTTTTTATTTTAATCAATTCTCTGTTAACTCTTTAATCAACTACGAAACTTAAGGAACTGATCTTTATGGTTTAGATGAGATGAAATCTGGCTGTAATGATAATTTTTTTCAATTCATACGAGAATTCTCGTATGTTTGAATCCTTTTTTCACACCCGCTGAAACATCGCATTTCTCATAAAGTTAAAGTCTGAAAAAATAATTGTCATGACAAATGTAATCGATTAGCCAAATGATCGAATCGACAATCCGATAAGACTTCAGTCTTCAATGAAATTTATTGCTGTCACTTCGAGCACCGAGGATGCTGCGACGTGGTTTGGATAATTATGATGATGCACCATCGACTTATACGACCTCGTAAACAAACGTAAGTGCATCGATATATGCGCATGAAATAAAGAAGCAACTCTGAGACATTCGATATTTCAATTAAAAGATCAATTCGATGAAGACAAAATCATCGACAAAAGTCTGAGAAAAACAAAAAGTTGTACCAAAGTTTATTCCGTAAATATTTTTTACCGTAAATTTTTACGATTTTCTGCTTCAGAATGAAATTATTTTCAATTCTGTCCGAAATATTAGAAAAAGGAATTTCAATGCCGGCGCCAAGTCGTCCCGGAAACGAAATGAGAACTTGACAACAAGATGAAAGTTCTTTACAGTTTTTTATTGCTCTCGAAAGTGAGTCAGGAGTTATTAACGTCGACAAAAACTCATTAGGAGACCGTTATATCAAAGAAAAAGAAAAAGAACAAAATTAAAAAAATGTTGATGTGTAATGAGAAAAAAATTAAAAATTAAAAAAAATAATTCGAAGTTTTCAATCGGTGTCTCAGATCTGGGACACTTTTTAGATAATTTTCACTAACTTTTTTCTTACGCACTAATGTAGACAAATATAAATAAATATCCAGTGACATATTGAATGATAAAAAATTGTAATAATCTTCTGTGATGTCAGCGAAAAAAATTTGATTAAAAAGTAACTACAGATTTAATAACTAACTGAATAAATAAAAATAATTTTTAAAAAACCCGTAATTCTCTTTCGATGGTTTAAAAATAAATAAATAAATTGCATCACAATTGGCACAATCGTATGCAAATTTTTCATCGCTTACTCCTTCGCTCGACTCGTACAAAATTTGCGTAACACGAGAAGAAACCGTCAACGAGGTATTTCCCCTGTCGATGGGCAAACATAACAGAAATGTAGGTCTTGGATTTAATATTATTCGCTTCACATTTTCCACGTAGACGATCTAATTGATGACGCAGTGGAGAACGTCAGGTAAAATCCCCAGAGGGTCAATGATCTTCGATTGACTGAAAACATTTCTTTTTTTTTTTTTTTCAGGTTCAATAGAGTTGAAGAGCGTTTCGATGGATATTGAACGTGCAGAAATGCCATTGGTCCATTGATGCGAATAGTTACTCAACTGTGACTGGCAAGTTGACGGCATAGGTGGCGCTAACGAGTGTTAATTATTGGTTCAAACGAAGTTTAGATCTTCGATGAGTCGGTGACGGTCGTTAACGTGTGTGAGACGAGTTGGGAGCTCAAGGGGAAACAAAGCACGAGAACGGTTCCCGTTATAACCGAGTGATACTTTTTTTCGGGTCTCTTTAGCCCCCTCCTTAGTGTTGAAAATTCATTTCACTGTATCACGAAATCGTATCGAAGAATAAACTTTCGAATGGTCGTACGAAATATGGCGACGAAAATGAATTTCAATAGCTTTTCTCTCGAGAGCTCAGCGCACTTTTTTTCCCTTTTTTTTTAAATCTCTCATTATTCCCAGCAGTCTGGAGTAATAATTTTTCATTCGTTATTTATTTGGTGATAAAAAATATAATTTATCGATCGAGGTAGAAGGTAAAAAGGAAAGAAAAAAAAAAACAAAGCCATTTTGAAAATTCGTGCGATCGTTAAAAATTTATCTTACAAGTTGTGTTCGCACATGCGGATGCTCTTTGATGCCGCATCCGGGGGAAGCAGCCTCTCATTTGAGGCGACAGGGGCTCCACTCTACGAGCTATATATTCGAGTTCAAGGCACCCGGAGAATCCTTGCTCCCGCGAGCCAAGGTCGTACGAAAAGTATCAACAAAAAAAGCACGCAATAAAAGTGCAGGGAAATAAAGAAGAAAACTAAGTTAAGTTTCTTGCTGCTCTTCGCCACTTATCCTCATCTTCGTTTTTCTTCTCTCCTCCGTCTTACACGACATTTTACAAAAGTCGATTGCATGCAATTTTATTTTTACGATATTTTTAAATTGTCTAAATATTACACAAATTTTTATATTTTTTTTTCAAACTTGAGCATTGGCGAAAAATTTTAAGGGTTTTGTGGTAAAAAATTATTTCAGAAATTCAATAAAGATTTATCGAAAAATATTATCGTCACGATGGGCATTGATCGATTAGTTTCTTCGTGTTTATCGAAGCGATTGAGGTTCCAATTGAAAAAATACAATCAATAATAATTACTGAAAGATTAATCAACAAAAACACTCCGATAATGATTGAAAAAAATCATAACGATAGTTTAAATGTTTATAAAAACAATAAGAATAAGAAAAATCGTGAAATAATTGAGCGAAAAAGTGATTCGAACTTTGAAAAATGTATGAAAATGTATTTTGCATTGAATAAAATTGTTTAAAAAGATCATTTAAAATCAGATAAAAGTCTTCCTGTATTTAGTTGGCAAGGACGAAAAAATGTCATCATTGGCGAAAGAAAACCAGTCTCATGTGTCCGTCTGTAACTCACTATATCCACACGTGCCTTGAGCATTCTCTTTGTGCCAGCAGACGACTCGAATATTTCTATGTGTGTGTGTTGGAACTTGT